>JAINUG010000002.1:2368959-2888959 GCA_029706075.1 Aldrovandia affinis
TTTTGGCAAGTTAAGACAGCCTCCTCTAACTCTCTAATTTTTAATTTTAGACGAGCTGACTTTAATAAAATGAGAGAGAATTTAAGTAATATAGATTGGGTAAAACTTCTAGATTGCAGAACTGTGAATGGAAAATGGACTATATTTAAAAGGGTTATTGTAGATGTACAGTGTAAATTCATCCCCAAAGTAAGGAAAAATAGGATGAAAAAACAGTCTCCGCAGTGGATGACAAAATCTTTACGGGTGATTTTGAGGCAAAAGAAACGACTGTACAGAGTATATAAAAAGGATAACTCAGAGAGAAACAAGTTAGATTATTGTAATATGCGGGCTAAGGCTAAAAAGGAAATAAGATCAGCTAAAAGGTGGTTTGAAATTAAAATTTCCCAAGATGCAAAAAGTAATCCTAAGAAGTTTTTTCAATATTCCATCCATCCATCCATTATCTAAGCCGCTTATTCCTGGTCAGGGTCGCGGGGGGCTGGAGCCTATCCCAGCATGCGTTCCGGGCGAGAGGCAGGAATACACCCTGGACAGGTCGCCAATCCATTGCAGGGCACACACACCATTCACTCACACACTCATACCTATGGGCAATTTAGACTCTCCAATTAGCCTAACGTGCATGTCTTTGGACTGTGGGAAGAAACCGGAGTACCCGGAGGAAACCCACGTGGACACGGGGAGAACATGCAAACTCAGCACAGAAAGGCCCCCGGCCTGGATTCGAACCCGAGACCTTCTTGCTGTGAGGCGACAGCGCTATCCACTGCACCACCGTGCCGCCGTTTTTTCAATATTGTAGTAGAAAAAGGAAAGTTAAGGATGAGGTTAAGTGCATTAAGAATAAGGAAGGAACTTTGGTTTATAATAATAAGGACATTGCAAACACACTAAACAGTTACTTTGTGGAGAGCTTTACTAGAGAAGAGGTTATAAATATGCCTAAATGTATAGACAAGGTACAGAATGTTTTGGAGGACTTTGAAATAAGGGACGTAGAAGTACTACAAAAACTACAAAAACTTAAGACAAATAAGGCAGCAGGCCCGGATGGCATATATCCCAGAGTACTCAAAGAACTTGGGGAAATTATATATAAACCATTGACAGATATTTTCATTCAATCCATAATCACTGGAGAAATACCAGATGACTGGAAGCAGGGTAGTATAATTCCAATATATAAGAAGGGGGACCGTACTGACCCAGGGAACTATAGGCCTGTCTATAGTTTAACTTGCATCGCATGTAAAATGCTGGAATGTATTATTAGGGATAAGTTGGAATCATTCTTGAAAAATAATAGTATTTTAAGGGAGAGCCAACATGGATTTCTCAAAGGAGGTCATGCCTAACAAACCTCCTGGACTTTTTCGAAGAGGCTACAAAGTGTGTTGACCTGAACCAGGCTTATGATATTATATATTTGGACTTTCAGAAAGCATTTGACAAGGTACCACATGAGAGGCTCATTGCTAAAATGAATTCAGTAGGAATTGCAGGAGTAGTTTCACAGTGGGTTAATAATTGGCTGCAAGGGCGAATACAAAGAGTAACAGTAGGTGGGGCAGAATCTGACCTCGGTGCTGTGGGCAGTGGTGTCCCGCAGGGATCAGTGCTGGGACCTCTGCTCTTCCTTATTTACATAAATGATCTTGATATGGACATTAGTGGCAAAATAGTTACATTTGCAGATGATACTAAACTTGGGGGTTTGGCAAACAGTTTGGAATCGACTAAAGTAATCCAAGATGATTTAAACAAAATCCAAAAATGGGCAGATACATGGCAGATGACGTTCAATATTGCTAAATGTAAAGTTATGCATGTGGGAAATAAAAACATTAGACAGGAGTATTTTATGGGAGGAGAAAAGTTAGTAGGTGTTCAATTTGAAAAGGACTTAGGAATTGTAGTTGATCAAAGCCTATC
This sequence comes from Aldrovandia affinis, assembly GCA_029706075.1. NCBI lineage: Eukaryota > Metazoa > Chordata > Actinopteri > Notacanthiformes > Halosauridae > Aldrovandia > Aldrovandia affinis. Next base: position 2,370,898 of record JAINUG010000002.1, read on the forward strand.
TGCATCAAAGCAGTGTGCTACAGCAGTGAAAAAAGCCAACAGGATGCTGGGATACATAGCAAAAAGTATTGAGTATAAATCAAAGGAGGTTATATTAATGTTATATAATGCCTTTGTCAGACCGCACTTAGAATACTGTGTGCAGTTCTGGGCACCACACTACAAGAAGGATATAGAAGCTCTTGAAAAGTCCAAAGAAAGGGCAACTGGTATGAAAGGTAAAAGTTATGATGATAGACTTAAGGCACTCAATCTATTTAAACTTAGCAAACTGAGACTTAGGGGGGATTTGATTGAGGTTTTTAAATTCGTAAAAGGGATTAACAAAGTAAAATACCAAAGATTTTTTAAGATAAGTGGGGTCAGCAGAACAAGAGGCCACAGGTGGAAATTAGCAAAAGGCAAATTCCGCACAGATATTAGGAAGTTTTTCTTTACACAGAGAGTTGTCAATGCCTGGAACAGCTTGCCAGGTCCGGTAGTAGAGGCAGAAACGCTTGGGCTATTCAAGTCCAGGCTAGATGTAGTACTAGATACTCTTTAGATTAGGACATGATGAGCCTAGATGGGCCGAATGGCCTGTTCTCATCATTATGTATTCTTATGTTCTTATGTTCTTATATGAATATGATTTCCCTCTGTGTTATTCGGTCTTCTCAGAAATGCCAGGCACATCGAGAAGCAGATGATTAAAAAGTGTTCTTCAAGCTTGAGAAAAGGCCAATGGAAGAAAACAATCTAATAGATTGTCCCAGCAACAAGCACACATTGTTTGGGGGGCGGTTATATTGGTTGTTAGTCCTCAGCATGTCCTTGGCTTGCCTGCCAAGTGTGATGGCCTCAGTCAGGTCTTACTCGGAGATGGTGACAGATCAGAGGGCTGAGAAAGAGTGTCCCCAGATGCTGTTTACTGAGAAATGTTTTCTTCCAAGCCTGTGGAAGTTTGCTTTTTCGGAGTGACAAATATTAAATTACAACATTACTTAAAAGCATACTGTCACCATCTTTACTGAAGTATTGAATTGTCATTTTAAGAGTATTCATATATCCACTTTTTTGAGAAAAAAACATTATTTCATTGGAATAATTTACTCTTTTCTCTTCCCGATTTGGAATTTACAGTTGCACCTCTCAAGTCACCAGGGTGCTATCCACACACACACAAAAAGAACGTAGGCGAATTTCTCCAATGCACCTGCCCATAAGCCAGTGGTCCATAAGTCAGTGCAAGCCACACAGTACTACAGGAGAGTTTGTGCTGATTGGAGGAGAGGCATATCTCTCTCTGACAACTGGCAGCCTTGTGCACCTGGTGCATCATTGGGAGGAGCTAATGCAAGGGTAACTCAAGGAACTTTAGCTAACTTAAAACCCACTCTTCCCCAGATGGGAAAAAGCTGCTGCAGACTCTAGATTATAGATTGCCAATGACACTGTCCAGACTCAAACCTGTAATGTCACGTTGATATGGCCCAGTCCTAGTAAGCACCTTTACCGACTGAGCTACGCAGGAACCCTGTTTTATATAGGAACTTTTCAATCTTACACACGGAAAAGATAAGCAAAGATTCAATATTATAAATGTTTCGAAGGTTCAAAAGCCTGATGTTAAAAAGTGAATGGTTGTGGCCTCCGGCGTGGTCCAGTGGTTACAACATTTGACGCTGGCGACGGCGACCGGGGTTCGATTCCACGTCGCGCCAGAGTCGTTCTCTGGCCAGGAGTGCCACCGGGGGCGGCGATTGGCTGTCCGGGGAGGGGGGAAGGAAGCCAACAGGATGTTCGCTGCGAACAGGAGTGGTTCTGGGTTACTGGAATTACAGTCGATGGCACGGCCACTGTTGTCTCGGAGGAGACCATACTTCGCCTTCTTCACTGCTGGTCACAGGACTACGGCAGCGAACTATAGGGGTAGGGGGATTGAACTAAGCACACAGGTAATTGGATACGAAATTGGGAGAAAACGGGGTAAAATTGGAAACTAAAATAATAAAAAATGTAAAAAAGGTGAATGGTTGTGATGTTAAAAGGTGAATGGCTGCGATGTTAAAAGGTGAATGGTAGCGATGTTAAAAGGTGAATGGTTGTGATGTTAAAAGGTGAATGGCTGCGATGTTAAAAGGTGAATGGCTGCGATGTTAAAAGGTGAATGGTAGCGATGTTAAAAGGTGAATGGTTGCGATGTTAAAAGGTGAATGGTTGTGATGTTAAAAGGTGAATGGTTGTGATGTTAAAAAGTGAATGGTTGTGATGTTAAAATGTGAATAAGCTAAGGCAGGCATTTAGCAAAGTGATTTCTTATTCCCCAGGTAATCAATTGGGGCCTGTGTCTGTGTGGTGTGGTGTCCGTAATCGGGGGGACCTACCTGCTCATCAGACACCCCCCAAGGCACACTACCCTCCTCGTGGAGCAGCTCTGGACCCAGGTCCAGGCTATCAGGTGGTTATGATACCATCCCAGTTAACAGGGGCTAAAAGAAATGCACACGCCCGCAAGAGTTGCCTCCCAGCTTGATCCAGCCGCCGGTGAGAACTTTATACAGAGACCGTGTTGCTGCCAGGTTCCTAATTAGTGTTTGGCAAATTCATCGAGTTTCGATTTATTATAGAGTTTCGCCCGAGGGGCTAGGTCACATAAAGATATTGATCTGCAGTCATCCATTGATCAGTATCACAGTAATTGGCTAATTGGCTAATTAGATAATTTCAGCCAATGTCAGTGTTACCAGCCATGGTTCTGTGTAGCTCAGTAGGTAGAGCACGGTGCTGACAACACTTAGATTGTGGGTTCAATTCCCATTGGGACCACATGTACTGGAAAAAAAAATATGCATTCACTACTGTAAGTTACTTTGTTTAAAAGCGTCGGCAAATGGAATATATTATATTATATTATATTACCAGCTTTGACCAGGGAAAGGCTTTAGCTGTTTTACCATTCAGGTATTCAGTGCCTAAATCAGGATTTTACCTAAAGTGGGTCACATCCAAATAAAAACAATGTGTCACTCAGGATTGTGGGTGTAAGACTTGCTTACGTCCGTTGACCTTTACAGTTTTGCCCAATTTTCTACAGTCAGGAAATGTGTGCAGTGTTCTGAACAAAGCTCTACAATGCTATCAAATGATAGATTTATTTTAAATGCCAACAATGTAATCATTGTTATTAATCAAGTGGTAAAATATTTTCTGGGGCGATTAAAAGGTTTTGTTGGTGATGTACTTAGTATTCCAAACCTAAATATATGGATAAACATCCATCATGGGAAGGTGTTGCTGAAATGGTCAGGGCTGACCAATTCTGGACGCTCCAGCATAGGGAAGGCAATTCATTTTGGACACTTCCTGTGTGATTGAAAGAGGGTATACACAGAGCAATCACCAGAAGACAAGGCAACTTTTTAACTTGTGGGGACAGTGACCTGGAGATTTTGAATGTACATTATAAATACATGGCGGTAATATATTGACTAAAAAAAAACAATTCTGAGAGACAATTATTAAAACAATTGTTGCATCAAACAAGAATGGCAGTCTGTATTATTTTAGAGGCAACATTTCTTTCTCAGGGTAAGGACCAGCACACTGTTTTCATTTTGTGGAATGAAAATCTATACATGCCTGCCATACAGTACCCTCCAAAATGATTCACACCCCTGATAAAGTGCACAAAAAAGGCTGTATAAAATAAACAATAGAGGTAACTTCCAAAATAAAAGAAATACTTGCGTAAATGAGGGATTCAAAGTATAATGAAAGCTGGTGCTTCCGAGTTAATTTAACATCCCATTTAACATCCATTTAACATTTAAGCATTTAACATCCCATCATGCTTAGGGTCATGTATACACATGCTAAACAGGCCCAGGAGCCCATTATTTTGGCTACCATACCTAAAAGAAAAGATCTCAGTGACTTGAAAAAAGGGGTGATTGTTGGGGCACGTTTGGCAGGAGCTTCAGTGATGAAGACTGCTCAACTTGCTGAGGAACAGTGGCTAAGGTGATGTTGGCACATCTGAGGGAAAGGCATCGTCAAAGCGAATGCTCCTTGACCATGATGTCCGTGCATTGGTTTGGCACGCAAGGCAAAACAGACTAGCAACTCTGCATCAGGTGACTCAGGGCTGAGCAGCATCTAAAAGGTGACTGCAAATACACAATCAGGGCTGGAAAAAATTTCAAAAAAAAAAAAAGCAGAGCAGTTTAATCAAGAATACTGTGCCAAGAACTTCACCGGGAGTGACACTATGGTCAGGTTGCAGTGCATAAACCCCTTAAAAATACACATTTCCAAGTAAAGTGGTGCAAAGAACGCAGGCAGTGGTTTACTGAGCAGTGGGGAAAAGTAATATGATCAGTTTTATAATGAGTCATCCTTCAGCAGTGCATGTGTGGCGCAGGCCAATAGGCCTGAGGGCTTGTTTCCCACTGTGAAGGGTTCTGCCGGCTCTGTTATGGAGTAGGATGCATTTTCCTGCCATGCTTCCTCAACACATTAGAAGGCCACGTAAACACCAATAAATACAAAGCAATTCTGAGTGGTCACCTTCACCCCACCTTCTTTATGACAAAAAAATCAATAAAAGAAAAGAAAAGACAAATGTTTCATAAGTACCTTAAAATATGTATTTTTTTTATTGTTTCTGTACGAGTCTGGGAAACTATCGCAAAGGGCGCGTGGTCGCAGTTTTTGTGGGCATTGCCACCAGTGCGCCCAAGTGTGCCAAGTCTCTGGCACTGGGCTTCACTCCTTCATTGACTCACTATCTCCAGAAATGCTGTCCATCACATGTGAGGTTGAGTCATCACTTAAAATGTGGTGCAAAGAGCGCTCGCAAAACTAGGACAAAGATATAAATTTGTCACTTACAATTAGGTCATTAAAATACTGAAGAGATCTACATCACTACAACACGATAGGCCAGTGCTACTGACAGGAGATCGGACTGAAGTACTGTGTCCATGTCTGCATACACAGAACACACTTGGGTAATCATTCCAGACAGTGTGTGTGGGTCACCCAATATGGTCGGTTGAACACTTGTCCCTGGGGAGTTGGAGGGGGCAGGGAAGTGCCCTGCATAAGGCTTAGAATGGCAGAGGGGGAAATGCCTTTTCTAGTCATTTTGGCTCGTAGATATATTCAAAATGAAATCCATTGTAACTGCAGCATCAGAGACAAGAGAGGCCAAGCCACGGGGGGCGGGGGGGTCACAGTGGCCGCACCTGGATGACGTTGACTTCGGACGTGCCATTCTTGGAGGTGACATCCAGTTGATGGGTGTCATTGCTGGCGATGATGAAGACGATGGAGGAGGAGCTAAAGGTCACCCTCTTCTTGGGCCGGTCACTGCCACCTCGCTGGGACATGACGATGGGGCGGATTGGGCGCTCGATGCGGGCCAGGGGGCGGTCCTTAGTGCCGCTCTGCAGTCGGGACAGACGGGTGCACAGCAGCTGCAGCACGCACCGACGGAACTGCCAGCAGAAGAGAGGAAGAGGAGGATGAGGAGATGGTGAAAACAATACTATTCAGCAAAAAGGCAGAGGCCAAAACCAAAAACTGTTCTAAACTTTGACTAACAGATCAATTCAACTGTTTTTCTTCACACAAAGTCAATTTAAACTATGTTTGTGAAGAAAAAAACTTAAACGCGCACGTGCATGCACACATACATTAGTTATAAAAACAATTCTAATATCATTCACAATTCAGTAAACCTGGCACATAATGTAACATTTTCAGTCTGATAAACAGGCAGTGTTCACATTGGCAGTGACTAATTTGCTAGCCTTCAAGTGGCTCTCAAACTTAGTTACTGGGGTAGCTGAGTCAGCCAGCCAGTCAGTGAGTGAGGGACATGACCATTTTTGTGCCTGCTTCCTCCAGTTGCAGTTACAAATATATTTATGTTATGCATTGTGAACTGAAGGCACTGAAATCAAGTGTTTTGCAACCAGAGAGATACTCAGACAAACTGACCTTTCTGCTCATGAAGATGTAGATGACTGGGTTGTAGGCTGTACTGGACTTTGCGAAAAAAGAGGGTATGATGGCAATCGTGGGCGTGACAACGTGATTCTTGCCGAAGGCCTCAAGCATGGATACCACGGCGTACGGAGTCCAACAGACCAGGAAGCAGGAGATCATCAGCAAGAACATGACCGCCACCTTCTTTTCATAGCGAAGGATTTTAATGATCTGAACTGTCTGGAGATCTTGGATTGACCGAAGCTGTGGTTGAAAAAACAAAACAGACACAACACCTCATTTCACAGTGAGCATTTCTGCATTTCTAAGTGTGGCCGTTACATAACTGTACAGTTTTGTCAAATGACTGATTTTGTCTGGCAGGAGCTGCTGTCTCACAGCATCATTAATCAGAACTTTGTGTCAAACCATTATGGACAATAAGGAGTTGGTGGTCTGCTAGTTTTTTATTGTTACTCAGTACTTAATTAAACAATTATAGCAGCTGATTACATCTAGCACTTGTATCCAGAGTGACTCACATTTTTTTATTTTCTTTAAACACACAATCAAGGTATATGATACTGAAGCAATTCACCTCAGCTCACTTGCACTAGGGCTGAGGGCCACTGGGTCACTAGGCTGTGTCACTGAAATTAGATGTTTTGATTCTTAGGATTCGAACCCACCACCTTCTGTTTACCAAGCCCAGTGTCCTGATCGCTCCCCCACCCTGCTGTATCTCACTGAGAGCAGCTGTAATGGGCCTAGGAGAACACAGGCTCGTGAATGAAAGTGTTTCTGCGGTCCTGAGGTTGGATCATCTTGAAGGGGGCGTTATGGATGACTGTGGTTTTAATCGGTTTTTCGTCTGTTTCAGAAGTGGAAATGGGCACATTCTCTTCCACAACATCAACTATAAATCCTCCTGCACTGCAGTCTTAAGGATGAGTCAATCTCGATAATCTCCTCAGCCAAATAATTTTCCTTCTAATATAATACTTTGTCTTTCTGACGTGTTCTTCACACAGGAGTGCGCACTCACAGACACAGGACATATCCCAGAACACACAACCTTGTAATACACAACCTGCAGATGTGCACATCCTCTGTTTTGGTCGATTTGATAAATAATCTATACTACTGTCTCATTCATTAAAGAAATGTTCATGGCACTAACTGTTTATGAATTGACCCTCCCCTGGTATTACACTACTGGGTTTTGTAGCCAGAGATGGTGGGCAGGCTTCTCACGTGATGGTGACTGTGTGATCGGTGTTCGGTTACTCAGAAGCAATATCCCACTTCCGTGAAGTTGTAAATACTTTACGAACTGCAGACGGCTGGAAACCTAGCAACCACACAGGGTTCAGCAGAAGAGAAAATCTTGGTGGGGAAGGTTGTGTTTGTCTGTGTGTGTGTGTGTGTGTGTGGTGGGGGGAGAGAAAGAGAAGGAGGAGAAGGATAAAAGGAAAAGATGGCATAGAAGGAGTAGATGAAGCAGAAATAAAGAGGAAGCAGGAAAAGTAAAAAGAAATGGAAGGAGCAGAAGAGAGAGGAAGGGAGCCCGCGGTCTCCTCACCATCCGCACAGTGTAGAGGATGTTGCCGTAGCAGTAGACCATGATCCCCACCGGCACAAAGAAGCAGCCCATGAGGAAGAGGAGAATGAAGGAGGCATCGTTGGCGTCCTTGGAGGCCCAGTCCAAGGAGCATCCCAGGCGGTGGATCTCCATAGTGTAGCGGTTCCACCCCAGCAGCGGCGCCCCCGTCCAGGCCAGCGAGTACAGCCAGATGTGTGTGATGGCTCTCCAGGCCCAGGGGAAGTCAACCACCTGGGCATGCACCACGCGGATGTAGCGCTCGTAGGCCAGGGCAGATAGCGTCATGATGGACACGATGCCTGCATTTGAGTTGGGAATATATAGGAACATGTAACATAATACTACTACTACTCCCACCACTACCAATCCCACTACAGTACCACTACTACTGGTACTACTACTCCTACAACCACTACCACCACTAGTCCCACTACTGCTACTACTGCTAATACTCCTACGAGGATCAACTGTGCTCTTCTATCAGTTCAGCTACCATTGCTGTACGGATAGGCAGTTATGAAATTTAATTTAGCCCCCTGTGGTTAAAAAGCAAAGGACACAGTCTGGAGTTTGGGCTTTCATTACACTTCACCCAAACCATCTTACAGCAGGCTATTCCAAACATGGTTATACCTCAAACGAAACACTGTAGACCACAGCATGTTTCTGACATTGTTCTTCAGAAGTATCCCAGTTTTACCGCCTCCCCTGTGCAGTGATGTCACATTTTACATAACATTCATTCATTTGCCAGACAATATTGTCTAGTGTCTATTGTCTAGGGAACTTACAAGGCCATGATGGCAAACAAAAACGCACAAGTGCAAATAACAAGGCTAACCACATACGCCAGCATAGAATAGACAGTAAAACTGTAGATATTTAGTGCAAAGCTGATCAGACTCTGGACAAGCCACTACACAAGAGAATGAAATGAGATATTAAATGCACAAATACTTATCATAAATGAACATTGCAGGAATGTTGTCTGAGACCCTGGTATTGGAGGGAAGGTTTATGTGAGCTACGTGTGAGGAGTACAAAAGGCAGAGCTACCACATTAGCACTAATCAAACAAAGAACCCAGCTGCTAATTGGTGATCCTTATTTTAAATTCCTGCTTCTTATTTATGCAAAATAAACCAACAGGCCCAGGATAATTATTCTGTTAGTTAGTTCACTGCCTCCCGTTTGCAGCTCACTGGCCACCATTGGTGTGATTAAATTACTCCCTGCAGAAAGGAGAGTCATTCTCCCAACACTCACACACACACACACACACACACACATACACACACACACACACACACACACAAACATGCACACATACACACTCAGATACACACACACAAATACGCATGCACGCATACACATACACACACACACACACAGACACACACACATACACACACAAACACAAACACGCACATACACACACACTCAGATACACACACACAAACACAGACACACACTCACATACACACACAGGCTACCTCTCTTTCTGTCTCTGGGGGGATGTTTGGTAATGATGTCACTTCTCACATACTAATTTATAATGCATAAACATAAAAGGTCTTCATTCGGTGACTAACTACAGGACAGAAACCTGGTGGGCTTTTTTGCATACAAAAAAATATACAGTGCCCCGTACTGATTACTCACACCCTTGATAAATGTGGCAAAGAAGGCTGTATAAAATAAACAATACAGATAATTAGCTATATTATATGATCAAATTTCCCTCATATATATAAAATATGTGGAAAATTATATTCTTTTATAGGAATACCTTTGTGCTGAGAAAAAGATTGAGCTATTTTTACATTTTTTAAAAAGTATTATTTTTTAATGTCTTAGTTATATATTTTTTCCCCAAAGAGATGTCACAATTCTTCACAGCCCTAATAATTATTTTAAATAAAATCCAACAAAAATAAATCTGCAATAACATGCTACTTTTTAAAGCCTTGGGGAACTGTATTTCAGTCTTAGGGAACTGTGACCTCCCGTGGATTCCTGTTTCACTGGGGTAGAAAAATGAGCTCACAGGTAAAATCCATCACCATGGGGAAAGGCAAAGAACTCTCAGAAGAAACAAAAAAAGAGTTGTGGACCTTTACAAGTCAGGAGATGGTTACAAACAAATAACAAACTCAAGATACCACTTTCCATTATTAGGAAGTTTAAAACCACTGGAACAGTGGTAAACCTGCCTGCTATAGGTTGCAAGTGCATCTTGCCCCCATGCACAGTGAGGCAGATAGTTTGGGAGGCAAAACAAAATCCAAGGGCCACAGTTGGAGATCTACAAAACTTGATTTCATCTTAGAGACACAAAGTCTCCAAATCTACCATCAGGCACCATGCCAATAAGCTTTTTGGAAGGGTTGCCAGTTTGAGGACAATCAACAAAAATAAGTGTCTGTAATTTGTTAAACAGCATTGGAACTCTGATTGGAATTGGGTGTCATGGTCAGGGTGTTATGGTGGGTTTGACTGTCAAAAGAATGCTCAGGTTAGAAAGAACGTCATACCTACAGTGCAATATGGTGGTGGATCTTTGCTGGTGTTGCATCTCCTGATCCAGGGGTTCTTGTTAAGGTCAATGGAATCATGAACTCCAGCAAGTACCATTTTGGCCAAAAACCTGATTCCCTCGGCCAGGAAGCTGAAACTTGGTTGCAAATGGATCTTTCGGCAAGACAATGATCCCAAGCATGCCATAGAATCAACTAAGAAATAGTTAACTGACCACAAAAGTACTATTTTGCAATCGCCATTTCAGACACCATACATGAACCCAATCAAAGAGTTGTGGTTTGAATTGAAGAGAGCAGTTCACAGGTGCAGACTGAAGGACCTTGAACGATTCTATGTGGAGGAATGGTCAAAGATCCCCCCAATATGTTCACCAATCTTATAAAGCACAATAGAAGACAACTCAGTAATGGTGTCCTTACGAGGGGAGAATGCACAAAGTACTGAAAACAGGTGTGAATAATTGTGACACATACGTATATACAAAATAACAAAATATTTTTCTCTGACTAATTGTATTAGTATAAAATGACACAATTTCCCCATTTCTTTTAGCATACAATATAGCTAATTACCTGTATTGATTATTTAATACAGACTTTTCTGGTCATCTTCATCATGGGTGTGAATCATTTTGAAGATACCGTACATATATATACAGTATTTTTGGGTTGCATTTGTATTGTTATATAATATGTTGTGGAGATGTAGCTATTGAGGGGAGGGTGCACAAAGTACTGAAAGTACTGTGGGCACTGGGAAATACTGGCTTACAGAACCAAACTTTCACTTGACACCGAAAGGTCACTCCTGTAAAACTGGTCGCTCCCAAAATGGATTTTTAGTCGTGTTAAATATTGATGATGATTCAGCAAAAAAAAGGTAGAGCTCTGCATCAGTCCACACACAAAGAACTCTCAGATCCATTCCCTATTTTGCGTTGTCTCTTTAAAAGAAGAGCTACCTCAAGTGATATTAACAAAGAAATAGAGGCATACTCTCAAGGAAGCACAATTAAGATTAAAGGACAAACTTCAAACCTCCGCTTTCACTGTTATCTTTCTGCCACTGACTGCCATTCAATCTTTGCTTTTAATGATAGCCAGAGAAAAGGACAGCTTCATCTGTGACCCATCTTTGGCTGGGCTGAAATGGTAAAAGCGTTATGGGTACAACACCCTGGTACTGTGTTTACCAGTGGTGATGGGTGAGTGAGGCTCCATGAACCCCAGAAATGGGTGAAGCCATCATGTGTTACTACTGACTCACTGACAATCACAGTGTTTTGTTATGGCCGAAATTTTGATTGGATCCTGCAAATCAGAGACTGGTAGGCTGTGATAACTGAGGCCACTATGAAGCCTGTGCCCCATCACTATATGTTGGCTAATTGTCTCAGCAGGCTTTTTAATTGGATTTAGCTGTTCACTGAATACTCATCAGGACTTGACATCACATATGGAGGGGTATGTGTTGTTTGTCCTCTGTGAAAGAATTGCGAAAATCTCTATTCACTCAACAGCTCACTTAAACTTAATTAATCAGGAGCGGTCGGAATAGAATCCACCACAAGCCAGCATGCCCTCGGGACCAGGGCATGGGAAATGCGGGTTTACAGAACCAAACTTGTTCATTTGACACCGGAAGGTCACTCCTGTAGGGTGATATCACTAGGACACATCACCTCTTTGTGCACTGATAATAGGCCTACACAGTGAAAGAGATAGCAAACAGCATGCAGGTAGTACTTCTACTGTCGTTAGAGCATTGCTCAATTAAGTGTTGATTAATTAGCCAGCATGCTATTGGGAGCCCAGCCTTGTTTAAAGCAGTAACGGCCAGTTTCTCCCACTTGCCAAATTTTGTTGAGAGACGCTCAATCAACCACATGGCATTCAATTAATTCATATTTAATAAATGCACTAATTTATACCAAGTTATGGAATCATGGACATGCATTTTGCTTTATCATATTCGAGTACCCAGAAATGTTTTCTATCTTCAAAAAGCTTATGAGAATTGGCCATCGCAACGGTGATGCTTCTATTCAATTCTAATAAACCTCGACATAAATAAATAAAATACAAGTGCTGGCGGAGGTGAGGCTATATAGAGGTAATACATACAGGTTATGTACAGCGCTAATTGTTCAGGTCCAGCGGATCCGATTACGCACACCTTTTGTGGTGCCATGGCAATGTGTTTCATCTAGCCGACACATCGGCACAATTCCACACAGCTAATAGATCATTCTGCGCTTAATCTGTGGACGAACAGTGGGCACAGTATAAACGATATCCACAGTGACTGGCTTCAGTGGCTGTCATGTGCCAGGTGGCAGGTCAAGTATTTAGATCAAATCCTTGTATAATTGCATGTTTGTGATAACATAAACCGTTCCGAGATTTTTAAATCTCAGTTTAAATCTCATACTTAAATGTGTTCGTGTATTAAAAGACAGTACCACCCCGCCCCCAATCACCCCCCCACCCAATTCATGCATTCGTATACTTCGCGTTAAATAAGTGTAATACTTTCACTTACATATTAAAGTACATATTGGAGAATGACATTGGATACTGAAATAAGACAGATCATCCAGTATTTTTAAAATATAACTAATATGACATGAACCTTGAAAACAGCCGATTTAAAGCTGCATAGGATGGCTATTATATGAAACAAGGTATTGCTAGAAACACTCATTTTGTACCATTTGCTAAAAGTGGTATACTAACCAAAAAAACTGTTGCTGAAACCATCCCAGACGCATGTTGCCGAATTCCAAACCCAGCCTCCTTTTATGCATGAAACAAAGGTAAAGTTAATTCCGAACAAGGACACCAGCAAGTCGCTTATACTTATGTTGACCAGTAGCAAATTAGTGGGCGTCTGGAGTCTCTTAAATTTGTAGTAGAGCACAATGACAAGGATGTTGTTGCAGAAACCAAAGACTCCAATCGTTCCGATGGTGAAGGCAAGAAGTTTGTAAGTGCCAGCGCCGAAAAGGTAGTCATCTGGTTCTGCCTCGGTCCCAGTTTCATTCGTCGGATTCATTGCGCGAAAAACTCCGTCTCCTGCATCGTGCCGTATTCGTTCATCATAGTTACTGGCATAGTGGCAGCACGAGTAACCGTGATCTACTTCGTCGGTCTTCAATTTCTGCTGTCGTTGTAATCCGATTAACCCGTCCGTCTATGGTGGAGAGAAATTAGGACATTTTCACGGAGAAAGGGTGAGGGGTTTAGTGTGTCAGTGCTATTAAATTCTTCGCGTCGCCATCACGTGTCACATGAAGTTAATGACGATCGGCATATCTATGGCAGAAAGTAGTGATATTTAAATACAAAATGTGTATCTGCCAGCGCTGCGTTGATACATTATCGAATGAATTTAACACATACTCTTAATCAGTTTTAATGCTTTAATTTTAAACAAATAATGTTTTTATTTGATTTGTCCTCCAAATATAACCAATGCCACAATATCTGTGGCGCAGTTTGATAATCAAAACTAAGATAAGTAAATACATTAATAACTAATTTAATAGAAATTCATGAGCTGTAACCCTACCCCTACACACAAACCTACTCTCGTCCGCGGATGTTGTACGGGGAGGGGATTTCAATGTCACAGATGTCAAATGACCCACGGCTATAGTGAGTTACGGTTTTAATATCCTACCGCTCGAGAATAAATAAACGTTAGATTTAAAGTTTGTTAACGAGAAACCAGGTAAATTAAGCAGATCAGCTGGAGCAGAACCATCTGAAGAAGCGTATTTTAGCCTTTATGGGTTTAATTTGTGCACATTGATGGCTTCGCAAAGTGTTGTTGTTACTTCTCTTTTCAGTAAGAACACAATTCAAATACAGTATAGCCAGTATACCCCCCCCCTCTACCCCTTGTGTGTTTGAGGGAGAGAGAGAGATTGTGTGTGTGTGAGAGAAAGTGTGTGTGTGTGTGTGTGTGTGTGTGAGAGAGAGAGAGAGCCCCTTCCCACTGGACGCAACTGCTTTTGGATGCAATAATTCAAATAACTAATAACTTTTTGTTGTTGTAGACTGGAAGTTGAATTCAAATAACTAATAACTTTTTGTATACCACAGTGGCAAAGGGAATAATATATAGTGTTGATAATGGGTGAAACAGTAAACAGACAGTTCCAGCTCACTGTTTGGCCAATACTAGTATCAACAAATAAATATTACTTTCATAGCGTGTTGCCGACTAATATTTTAACTGGGAAACTTTTTTGGACTAGAGTTGTTTTTATCAACGTAGGCTAAAATAAATATTTAAAAAACATTAAACACAACCTTTATGTTAAGTTAACTATTACGTTTTAAAAATAGACTACGAAGCCAAAGTATGGCAACAGCCATACCCAATTTACAACCATGGAATACAGTGGTGCAGTAAGCTCATTCAATAATCGATACCCTTCTGAGGCACTCATAAACATTATTTTGTATTATTATGGGGAAAGTAACAGTACGTAACAGAAAATAAACATGTGTCTTAAGCGTATTAAACATACACTTTAATAATAACGTTAAAGTGTTTGTTTCAAAACCACGGTAGCTGGCTCATTACTGCATAGTACTTGACCTCTCCCCTCTGCCTGCCCAGCAGTCCACCAGACCCCAAACACTGGTTTGAAATGATGGGATTTGTTTCGTTGGCATAAATTTTTGTTGCAATCACTTTGGTCCTGAAGGGTTTCATCAACTTTTCATGCAGATGACAATGTTGTGTTGTGGGCTTCTAACCTAACAGCAGTTACCCATTGATTATTGTGCACGATTTTTCATTGTTAGCTAAAATATTAATTTAAACATGAAAAAAACAGACCTGTTTCCTCTGTCCAAAAATCAAAGCAAGCACTACCTTCAAGTCCAAATATTTTCGGACAATTAATTAAAAAAATTTTCCAGGGCCATGGTACAGTAGCATATGTCCGATGCTTGGAAAACAGCTGCTAAGTCAAATGGTTTGGGAAGCAAACTCCAGATGCTTATTTCGTTTGAATGCCCTCAATAGACTTTTTTTCTGGCAGCCCTTCCAAAATGCCTATTGGCATGAAGATGGCTCCTGATGTCAGATTTGGAGACTGTGTCCCCAAGATGTAAGCAAGTTTTTTATATCTCCAACTGTGGCCCTTGTATTCGTCTTCGCTTACCAAACCATCTGCCTCAATGTGTGTGGTGGGAAGATGCCCTCATGCATGTTCTGTATGGAGGAATGGTCAAAGATCCCCCCCAAATATGTTATTTTTTAGCATACAATATGGCTCATTATACCCATACAGTTTAATTTATACAGCCTTCATTGCTCATCTTTATCAAGGGGGTGAATATATTTGGAGGGTACCGTAGCTTGTAACTTATGAAAAACATTAGAACTTATGAAAGAACTACTTCAGGAACATTTTTGAGGATGCTACCTCTTGAATTGGTTTTGCCTTCAGGAAACTGTTGGTTGTTTGGTCAATTTCGAGTATGCGCTGCACTAACCTACTTTCTTTGTTTCCCCCACAAGTTGTCACAAAACTATTTTTTTGGATGGATGCAGATCATCAATCAGCAGCTTGCCAGAAAAGACTGCAGTTTGGTACTGTATGTGAGTTGCCCTCCAGATGGCTCCTTGCACCACAGGATCATGTGACTGAATGAATCCCAGGGGAGATGGGATCAGAATCAGCTTTTCCAGCAAAAAAAAAATTGCACCTCAGCACTATGTAGACAGAATGTATATAATAAAAAAATAACAGAACAGAACATTACCACGTCGAGTTGTTTAAAAGTACAAAAAGTTTCCATTTCAATCTCACACTTCCAGTGACACATATAAATTATATAACTTGTTTTACTGCTGGAAATGCCTAAACATAACTGCAGTTTTGCACCGCAGGCTTAGATCCCAGAACCCTCTGGTGTAGAATCTGGCGCTACAAAGCACCGCTTATAGTCCGCTCCCTGCTCCTAGAGCGCGGCCCACATGTGACCGTTGCCCGCGGTGCCTTCTCCTCTGTGAGTTAGTGATCTCTCTCAGCTGCTGATTTATTTTGTTGATATGTGCGGTTAAGTCGACAACCCCCAAAACAGGGCAACGCTCATGCATGCTCCAGTGTTGGCCTCTGGAAGTAGGTCAGACCCCCATCAGGGCCGTTCCTCGTTCCTCTTAAAGGGAGACACACAGCTCGGATCTGGGCACGCCGTTGAGTGGACTCCGCTGAATGAAATCTAATCATGCAGCATTTGTGTATGAATGATTTTTCTTCTGTCTGCATATGGCTACTGTGGCCCAGTTAATAATAGATGCTACACAAAGGGTTGAGAGAGAAACTTAATCCCCTGCCCACTTACCTACCACCACGACCGGGGATAGAAGCAGACTCTGCATATAGATTAAAAATATTTCATTATTTATGTTTTTTTTTTACCGTGAATGTCAAATTGAAAGCTAGAGAGAGAGAGAGAGAGAGAAATTGCATGCATGCACAAGGAATAATAATCATAATAGTAATGTAAATATAATCACTATATGATAACATTTCTATTTTGAGATTTAAAAAACTGCGCAGCCTGGACGATTGCAGTTTTCAAGGGTACAGTGACTGTGAAATGGACACTCCCTCCGAACAGCCAGACTGTGGCCCAACGACCTTTTTTGTTGTTGACAAGACACAGGGACAAAAGGGTATCCCCTATAATAAATTCGACATACAATTACATTTGTCCTAATTTATTAACTATTAAACCAATAAATACGCATGGGATAAACAGGCAGCAAGTGTGGCTCTCATAAATAGAGTTGATGATAGGTTTCTAGGTTTTGCATGCCTGTTTTTTAAGAAAACTGTAGCAGTATCGGCATAGTGTTTTTGAACTATGTTAACAGTAAAATGATAAAACTGTACAGATATTATGCGTCTCACATTTCCATCCATCCATCCATCCATTATCTAAGCTGCTTATTCCTGGTCAGGGTCGCGGGGGGGAGGGCTGGAGCCTATCCCAGCATGCGTTGCGGGCGAGAGGCAGGAATACACCCTGGACAGGTCGCCAATCCATCGCAGGGCACACACACCATTCACTCACACACTCATACCTATGGGCAATTTAGACTCTCCAATTAGCCTAACGTGCATGTCTTTGGACTGTGGGAGGAAACCGGAGTACCCGGAGGAAACCCACGCGGACACGGGGAGAACATGCAAACTCCGCACAGAAAGGCCCCCGGCCTGGATTCGAACCCGAGACCTTCTTGCTGTGAGGCGACAGCGCTATCCACTGCACCACCGTGCCGCCGCGTCTCACATTTCACAATGTAAATTGTAATTGTGCAAAAAACAGCTTCTTAAAATATCAAATGCACTTTTTATATTATGGATCGCATATTTGAATGAGTCGCTTTCCCGCTATGGTACGTGATATACATGTTTATTGCAGGAATGTCCTTGGCCCACTACAGGCTGATCCACAAACCCAGAGAAGAGCGTGACCATGCATACTAGAATGAACACAAAGAGGTCAATATACAAACCTATTTGAATTACACCGAAAGCACAAAAGAAGCTTTAAACCGGTAATGCAACCTTCCATTTGTGCTTGCAACTCTGAATCTAGAACATCACCTAATGTTTTTAAGGTTTTGAGAGTTTTGAGAGCCAAAACGTCCCCAAAAAACTAATGGAATAAAGTCACTCCTTGATCCTACAGCAATTCTTTTTACTGATATTGTCTAAAAAGTAGTAAAGATGCCTGTTGGAAAATGTAAACCAACAAAAAATAAGAATTTCCTAGAATCCATGTTCTGCGTTTATCAGCAATCAACCTAATTTTCCTCTCTAATTCACACACGTCCAGAAGGTTGTTGTGTCTCTTCCCTGTCCCTTGCTTTATGACCAGAGGGTTACTGATCCCAGCTGAGTATTTGCTGTTGGGCCCTTAGGCCAGAGATACTTCACTTGAATTGTTATAGTAAAACTATATCTCCAAGGAATCGGTTAAATCTAAACAGCCTGTTAGGCACCAGTTACTATGCAACATGCTGAAGGGGGTCTCAGGATCACTAAAACATCCTTATAGGATTACACTTTTTTTTAAATGAATTGACACGTAACCATGAAAACATAATTAGTGAACTAAAATGTCACATTCCCTTTGTTCCTGTCTCGTTTTTCCTTTGTCTTGTGTCTTCCCTCGTGATTGTTTGTGTTAATTGTTTTATTATTTTCTATGATCAATTATCACTCTTTGTTACTCCTCATCCTGCTCACCTGCTGCTAATCCCGTCATCAGTTCCTGCACACCAGCCTCCCATCTAGATCATCAGCCCTGCAGTATATCTACCCCGGTTTTCCAGTCATTCATTGTCAGATCATTGTTCTCTCTCTCTCACCGGTAGAACGTGACCCTAGAAATCCTTGACTATACTCTGAGTTTTTGCGATTCTTTGTGTTTCTTGTTCTTTTATGTTAACCCTTGTTCCTGTTGTCTCCCTCCGTGTTCAGGTTCATTCCTCGTCTGTCTGCCAGCTTTGTTCGTCCTGCCAGCCCTGCCTGCCTGCACGCTTAACTTGCCCTCCGATTCCCTCAGCCTGCCTGCACATTCATCTCGTCCACTCCTCCTGTGCATCCCTTCCGTTTTCCAGCTCCCGTCACCAGTCCTCCTCATCGTTTCCACCACCTCTGTTATAATCATTAAATTATCATTATTTTGTTCTAAACCTTTTGTCTGTGTCTGCGTTTGGGTTTGTTCCTGTTCATCACAACATAAAACAATTGTTCTGCAGGAGAAATAGCTGTTGTTTGAGAAAATATGTTTGTGGAAAAGATGCAACAGTCCTTCATAGGGTTTTTAATCACTCTGTGAGCGTGATAGCTCCCTGACTCCTTTGCTTTCCCCTTCTCTTTCATCCCCTTGCTTTCACCCCTCCTTCTCCTTCTCTCTCTCTTTATTCAAAGGGATGGGGTGAAGTTTCAAACCTCCCCTGTTCTCCAGCTTTTTAAAAACGGATGTAACGCAAGCTGACAGACCAGAAACATGGAGGCAGCAGCTGACCAAACCAACGGTTGAGGAACTCTGGGCTCCGCACTGTGTGTTTTGTGCATGTGTTTATGCCTGTGTGTGTTTGTGTTTGCCACTATGTGTGCACGTGTGTATGCTGCCGTTATTGTGTGTGTGTGTGTGTATGTGTCTCTGAGCCTGAGTGTGGTTGAGTGTAGATATGTGTTTGTATGTGTCTGTGAGCCTGAGTGCGTTTGAATGTACGTATGTGTTTGTGTGTCAGTGTATATGCGTCAGCCCGTGCATGTCAATGTCTTTGTGTGTGAGTGCCACTGTGTGTGTGTGTGTGTGTGAGAGAGTGCCATTGTGTCCATGTGTGTCCATGTGTGTCCATGTGTGTGTGTCTGATTGTGTGTGAGTGACTGTGTGTGTGTGTGTGTGTGTGTGTGTGTGTGTGTGTGTGTGTGTGTGTGTGTGTGTGTGTGGAAGAGGGTCTGTACAGGTGTGTGTGTATGTGTGGAAGAGGGTATGTAGAGGTGTGTGTGTGTGTGTTCAGAAACACTCTCGCTGAGGGTGAGTTGTTTTTCAGATAAGGCCCAGTGGTTCCTTCATGTGTATCTCCCTCAGCTAGACCTGCTCAGAGATACATTTATTACATTTATTTTTCCATGGAGGTCACACACACTCCCAGGACTCAACTACAGGAAAGGACCTGACATGAATATACATTCAACAGATGCCATGCCAACAGAGACATTTTCCTGAAGGTCATCTTTAGTGTCTATGGTACATAAGCATTGAGGAGGGTGGGGGAGCTGATCTTTGAAAAAATATAAAGTCAGTCTCACTCTGCTGCTAATCCATGATTTAGTCATCTCAATATTTCACTTCCAATCTGTGCGCATTTCAATGACAGCTAACGAGCCACGATTTAGAGAAGACAAAATAACCTACCTTTATTTACATTTATTAACCTCATTATCCTCAGTCAACCAGTTTTTTTTTTTTATTGTTTCGCAAAATTGATTTTGTAGTGCTGCCTTTGTGAATGAGATCGATTGGGGAAAAAAACCTATTCATTTTAGGTTAAAATGGATCTCCGATCTCCTTGACATGAGCAAAGTAACCAAAATTAAACACAACCCACAACACCGCTACCACATTAGACACAGTTAGAACAAAAACAATCTCATCTGCTGAATCTTATCACAATTGGCAGGCTTGTTCTTGTGATCAAATGTTTAAAAAAAAAATACCATATATATACTGTATATATACACACATGTTAGAAAGGCACAATACAAATATGTAAATGCAATTACATTTACATACCATACAAAAATCCAACTGTATTCTTCCACAGAATCGCTTTGTCATTTCCCTCCCTCTCCCAACCCCCTCCCTCCCACATCCAAGGTGACACCTCCCATCCCCTTCCATCCTGTGTGGGAATCCTACTTAAATAAGTATATACTGTATATATGCAAATAAACATATAATATTTGATCACTCTAATATTCCACTAATACCATTGGCCCAATGAACCATTTCATTATTTATACCATCACTTCAGAAAGCAGTGATATGAAAACAGCAAAAGCAAGGGTGGAACACAATCACAGTAAAGGCCCAGGTATTTCTTTCTTTCTTTCTCCCCTTCCCTTCTTCCTCTTTATTTCAGTTTTCTCCCTTCCCTTTCTCTTCTCTTCGTCTCCTACCCTTTCCTTTTTTTCTTTTAATTAATTTCAGTAAATCTAGTATCTTTTCCCAGAATTCTATCACATCATTTCTTGCCCCATTCATCCTTGCTGTGGAGAGTTCCAGCCATGCAACATCTAAAAATAACCTAGACCGATGACTAATGTCTAAAGAGTGAGGTGCTTTCCACCGAAGGGCTAACATTTTCTTTGCTGCTGTAATGCCTGCAAACCAGATAGGTCTCTGATTCAGATTTAGATGAAGAAATTCATCATCATTCAACATATCAACGATAGGACAATGAGGAATAACCTTTAGTAAATGTGATAAATAACCAGTAACTTGTGTCCAAAATAACTTGATGTTTGGGCATTCCCACATTACATATAGAAAGGTACCCTTAGCCTGATCTAGAGATAATGGACGAAGGGGGCTATCAGATCATTTCATATTAAAGCGTTTCCTCTGAGTTAAAACAATCTGTGTACACATTTGAAATGTATTCAATGATGAGCAGCACTGTGGGATGCCAGTATAATATTCATCAATACTCTCTGCCAATCAATTGATCTTCCTAAATTGATAAGATCTGCATTCCATGTTTTCCTGAATGCTGAAGGCCTATAACAATTTTGTAAGTGGTTCATTATATATACAGAAAATTGTTCCCTACATTTTACTAAACAACATTTTGAAAAAATTGTCTGATGGATGAATTGGTAACTGGGTTTGCCATGGTACATCATACGCCGACATGATAGCGCACAGTTGAAGATATAAAGAAAGGAAGTGGAAGGTAAATCAAATCCTCAAATGATCTTAGGCCCAATTTGTCAATTATATGTGAGAAATTACCAACACCACATTTAGTCCACAGGGGACATACAAAGGGCTTCTTCTCGGACAGTAATGCTGTATTGCCAAAGATAGGAGTCTGTGAATGCCATTTGGTATTCCACTGATGTTGAACTAGAATAATATCGGTTACAATTAGTCCATAATGTGACATGCATTGCTTCTTACAGAGATGAGTAAAAAACCATGTGAGCTATACCTTCATAAGTATGTTAAGAGTGACAGGCCAAACCCATTACGGTGGAAGGATAAGACGGAACATTTTCACAGTAGGAGAATACAATTTAAAGTAAACAATCCTTGCAACAAGCCCATGTGTAGAAAATGAATAATTTTATAATCATTTTTAAAAGAATAAAAGTGAATGTTACTCTCTTGACATGTTGAACTCCTTTGCTCAGATGTGCTTCCCTTGTTACTGCTCATGTTTTCACCACAGAAGAAGACTCATTGCCATTGTTTCAATGGTATGACGTGAAAGCCTCAAGCTTCAATGGTAATGAAGGCATAAAAAACACACATGCACTCACAAACATTAAAAAAACATCTCCCCACAGAATTTCTGAGCTACTGTGCTGTGTCTAAATGATACAGCAAATGGCTCCCGAATGAAAACCTGGAATAAAACAGGACAGGGAGGATGACTTTGCCACAAAAAGTCAGAGTGTGGGACTCAATTCCATTACTTCAATTCCAGTTCAAAATGCTTACAATTAAATTCAACACTAATTCCATTGCTTAACATTTCTTGTAATTCCAGTTCATGATCAGATCATGAATGACAATTTCCCCATGAATTACAATTTCATTTGTAACCCTAGTATCCGCAGGTCTCACCATGAAGGCAATCACCCTGCCTGCTTCTCCCTTTGTGAGCCAAATCCCCCCGTTACCACACCCAAGTGAGAGATCTGCCCTTGGTTACTGGCCACTCCAACCCCTGGGGACCCCTTGGTGGCTATTTTAGTGACACAATAATCATTGTTTGACGGATTGATATATCGATTGACGGGAAGAATCATTGGGCCTAATTATGTGTGATTATGTGTGATCACTGACTCACTGATCTGAACCAATCATAATGCTTTGCTGTATAGAACATCTTATGATTGTGCATAGAAGTCAGTGATTAGCAGCACTCGACGGCACCATCCCTCACCACCAAGGCATACTTTAGGAATTTCCCCAGACTATGATTCATTACCCTGCCAACCTCTGTAGAACCGGGAAAGTACTTTTAATAATGTGCATTTTAATGGAACTTTTTTTTTTTTTCGAGCCACAATGTTTTTCCTTAACTATTCAAACGATGCCAAAGATGGGGTATTTATTGAATTTCATGTCAGTTACAGGAAGATGTGAGTTTTTGCTGCTCGCTTGTTTAATTAGCTCTGTGTAACGCCTCCTCAGAGCAAAGCAATTACCAGGCAATGGCGATGCACGAGTAGCTTTTCACCCACCGCTGAAACACCGGCATCTCGTCCAGGAACGCTGGGCACAAACCGCGCGCTGTGTCTTTGGGCCACGTTCCTGATTCGGTGAAGCAAAGGGACTTCATTAGCAGTGGCATGAATGGATATGTCAATGATGTATTCAAAGAGTAATCTTTAAATTAGATTCACAGAGGGTCGGGACTATATTAAAACCTTAACCTTCATAATGCTCCCTGCACTGAGAGGAGACGATTAATCATTAATCTTGGTAAACCTTGTGTGTGTGTCAGAGAGAGAGAGAGAGAGAGAGAAAGAGAAGGCTGTGCTCTCAAATCTCTCCTCTCCGGATTCTTCTCTTGCTCTTGTGGCCTGCACCCAACTGCCTCGGATGGGTCTGTAATTATGGCAGTGTCTTGTGACTCTCTACTCATCCTCAGCACATCTGGTGAGCTTGATATATGGAGGGGGATGGTGGTGGTGGTGACCAATACCTTTTCTGTATGTGAACAATAGGAGGCGCCGTCGTTATCACCAGTAATGCATAGGCACGCAATACATGTGGTGGTGGAGGTGTGCTTTTATCTACTTAAATGTTATTGCAATGTAATGTTCTTGTTCAATGGCCAATGGAACCTGGTGCCTGAAATATTAATTACTATACATCCCTACAGGACATTAAGGTTACAGATGATTAATCTTATGAGCATAGGGCTGCCCTCTGTCATATTGATAGGATAATGATTAAATCAATCAGTCCCTTTGTTCTTGAATGTGATGTTTGGACATATAAAGACATTGTTTGCTACATTTTATGGTATTTGCCAGGGCTGACAATTCAGTAACCAGTGTACTTGTGCATCATGACCTGCATTATCTGTTTATCAATAAATGATAGAATTTAACATTGTCTTAACTGTTGCATAGCTTACATAACAAAATAAGTGGGCTGGAATTCTTACACACCACCACTTCCTACCACAAATATTAGTCTAGTGCCGAACTATGGAAGCCCTCTATGGAAGTAATTTTTTAAGTGCTGTTCAGTAACCACATTAATGCTCTAAATAATGTCTGTTTTAAAGTGGAGATCAAGGCCTGGCATTAAAATCCTGACCTTCATTGTGGACCTGGTCATTTTACCCCTGGAGACAGAAATACCTATTGGAAACATAAATCACAATCTACGAGGAGTCTTTTTGGTATTCGGCATCAGTTTTGTCATTTAACGGAGACCAAGTACGGAGTCAGAATGTAATTTCTGAATCTGATTAAAACTGTCACGGAGGAGGAAATGCCTCGGCTCAGGTGCGCGGCCCGCAGGTGTGGCTGCTGCTGCGGAAAGCGTGTGTGCTCTGCGCTCTGTGCCACCATCTTCATGGCTGGCCAGCCACACCGGTGCTCAGCGCGAAGCACGGACCGGGCTCTTGCGTGACTCTCCTGGTCTGACCCACTTTCCTTTGCTGTTAATCCTCCAAGATGCCTGGCAGGGCTCCCTGAGCTCAGTGAATCTCTCTTCAAAGACCTGCCCCAGGATCTCTCCCTTTCTCTCTCCTCCGCCTCCCTCCCTCACTCCCTCTCTGTCTCTCTCTGTCTCTGTCTCTCTCTCTCTCTCTCTCTCTCTCTCTCTCTCTCTCTCTCTCTCTCTCTCTCTCTCTCTCTCTCTCTCTCCCCTCTTCTGTCTCAATCTCAATCTCCCACTCTCATTTTCTCTCCCTCTTTCTCTCGGATGATTGACATTTAAGCTCCCGAGAGACATGATATGTTAGACACAACATCACCAATCTAAGAACGTGGCGTACTTTGATATGATTTTCTTTGCTGAAATGCACAGAGAGCCTTCTATATCAATAAGATGCTATGTATCCGTATGACAACCCAACACACTCTAAATAGTTACAAAACAGCTCACATGTCCCTTTTTCTGCTCACCCGTCCATCACTGTGTTCCGGTGTGTGAGTAAGAATGTGTGTGTGCATGTCTGGGTGTGTTTGTGTGCATTTATGTGCGTGACTGTGGATGTGGCGTATGTGTGTTTGTGTGTGTACATGCATGTGCGGTGTGTGTGCATGTGTGATTGTGTGTGTGAGCGTTTGCGTGTATGCGTATGTGTGGTGTGCTGCCTTGTGTGTGAGTGTTTGTGCGGTGTGATGTGTGTGCATGCGTGGGCATGTGTGTGTTTGTAAATGAGTATCGGTGTGGTGTGCATGAGTATGTGTGCTTGCCCGTATGTGCGGTGTGCACGTGTGTGACTGATTGCACTCTTATATGTGGTTTGTATGCGTGAGTGTGTGTGGTGTGCACGTGTGTGACTGATTGCATGCTTGCATGTGGTTTGTATGCATGAGTGTGTGCTATCAACCCTAATCCCATCACTGTCCCACACAATGACACATCTCTCCTCCTTTTGATAACTGTAAGAAATACTCATAATTTGAAAGTATGGAAACCAAATATAATAAAAATATAATTATGAAACCAAACATAATAAACAATTGTTTATAACTGGCAAGTTACTGTTTCCAGATGGCATGGCACTTAATTCCAAAGATCAGATCAAGCCTGCACTTGCACACTTGGGCGTACACACACACACACACACACACACACACACACACACACACACACACACACACACACACACACACACACACACACACACACAAAGCCTTTCTTTCTTAAACTGCTCTACTAACACCATGGCTGCTCATTTACCATAAGAATAATTATCAGTAGCACATCACTTGGTATTTATTTTCTCAGCAATATTAATTGATTTGGCTGTTAGCCCAGAAAGGCACACGACTAGCCCACTCGATATAACAGATGCACCCTGCATGACACATTAAAACCGTAGATATTCCTCTAAACTACAAAAAATTAACAGAGGAGCAATCAATGTGTATGTACTAGCTTTTCATCAGAGATCACCCCCAGGTGTGCCTGCCAAAGATCACCTTGTCCTCCTTCTGTCCCCTGAATTTGTGTTAACGCTGCGTCACAGGCAAGATTTGAGTGGATTTAACTGTTATGCATGCCCCTTCTCCCTGGCTGCAGGCATTTCCCTTCCGCACTGACATTTTGTATTGAGTCGTTTGACACTTATAATTTGTATACTCCTGCTGTGTTTTTGGTTTAAAATCCCTTCATGCACGTCAGCATAATGGAACACAAATGACATTTACTACATTGCATTACACTGTGTTGTTCCTAAGGGCAATGTTTATTTGCTAACCATCACGATTGAGCAGCTGTGGGTTTTTTTACCCTTAAAACGATTTCTGTCAGGACACTAAACAGGAAAGGGCACCGTTATAACTAGAAAACAATTTCATAAGTCATATCTTAAAAGCTTAAAAACTAAAGACCATTTCCTCAGTCCATTTCCAAACAAACTGCCTTTAAATTCCATCATTAAAAAAGCTGTGTTGGAAAAGATTTTCGTATTTATTCTGCAAAAAGAGAAGGTTAATACGCAACCTAATGGGCAGAGGTGTCTGTGCAGCATCTGTGAAGACCAGGGTTAAGCGAGGCTCACAGATCAATCAGTGTTACCAGATGGCAGTGTTGTTATTTTCCCCTTTATTCCTCATATAGGAATAATAAATCTCAAATCTTCAATTTTCTCCCATGCAAAGTTTCAATACTTTTCCTCATGCCTATCATTTATCATTTTTAAAAGTCAGGTAAATGCCAGTGCACAAACTGGGAGAGAGTTGTTTCGACAGCTGAGTTATTTTCAGGGTGACATCTGATGTGGAATAATCCTGCATGTCAGTTCAAATACATTTTAAAAGGTTTTCATGTTGCCGCATTCCACAGTCAGCATGTCCAATCAGTAAGTAACATATGTCCAATCTCAAGTCAGGACACTAGAACAGTCTTGAGCCCTGCCAACATAATTTTAAGCATCTCTTTAAAATGATAAAACCTTCTGTTCAAATTCAAGAGAATCAGATTTAAAAAACAGTCCATCCCACCCAGAGAGACTGCTAGCCAGTCCTAGCTTATGTTAATGCTGAATTAACCAGCTGACTAGCAAGCTAGCTGATGTTTGTTTAGTTAGCTATCTAGCAAGATAGCACATTGTTCATGCGATTAGCAAGAATGCTAGGTAAGTACAGTAATGCAGTCAACATGGGCACAGCGTGTCACAGTTAACTGTGACTGTCACCGACACTGGATAATTTGGTTCCACTATAACAGTCTTTTCTTAATTTAAATTGACCAATTGGGTGTTTGAAGGCTAAACAGCTAGCAAGGCCAGTATACCTAGCTAGCAAGGCCAGTATAAACAGATGGCTATGATAATAATAATAGGGAAAATCCACTTCATGTTACCTCATTTCATCAAATACGACGGTGAAATGTCATGCACCTCCAGCAGACAAAGGAGACTTCATTGTGTATGAAATATGATTCTCCTTTGATGCCAAGAAAGTGGAACATATTGAAGCTATGTCCAGATATTCTAGAAAGTAAACATTCTATTTGATGTGGCCATGGAAGGCCCACGCGAGTAAAGCACAAATCCCTGTAAAAAGTATTAAATTAAGTACAGTAACAAATTACATTGTTACTTTTCACCACTGATTGGTGCAATTGGACTAGATTCATCTGTCCTTGATAAATTGGTGTAAGTCATGCTATTACATTAAATAGCCAATCACATGCGTTCTCTCGGCCCATTTTCATCACTGGCTTTGTCATGTTACTTGCTAGTTTATAGCACCTTGTGGAAATGGTGTTGAAAAAGATTTGATTGGAAAGCGTTATGAGAGTTTAATCATCATTTACTCTTCTGATGTTCCAGCACTTAAGCAAATCCTCTTTCCCTTCCCACAACGACAATTTGTTGGTTCAGATCAGTATCACAATCACTTGTCTAATACTATCCAGTCTTGGCTTTACTATCTTTGCCTGAAGGTTGTGTACAATACCTTGCACCTTATATTGTATGTACATGATTATCATTTGTGTGTGTGAGCCAAATGCCACCAAATGTCATTTGAATAAAAAATATAAAAAAATCATTCTGACTCTTGTTGCGTGAAGCAGCCACATATACAAGCAACTTCTGTATGCAACTTGTTCAAAACGATTAGCATGGACACAATATCTTGTTATTTCATTTCTGTCTATGACCGGAATGTCTGGAACAACAGTAAGCTCAACAATAAGTAGTTCATAAGCTGATAATGGATGTCATAACCTTGATCAAGTTATTCTGCCCATTTTTTCTGCCCACAATCCAGTCTGCATAATTCACAACAGTTAACTATTCAAGGCATTTAAACCGTTTATGTAGGCTTTCAGGTATCGAGGTGAGTTTTTTCAGGAGAATTTCTTTTGCAGAAATATGACACTTCAAAGGCCAGGAGGGTTTGTTATTTGAACAGAGCAAAATGGTGGACAGTGCCGACTTGGATGAGCAAAGAATGTATCACCGTTTATTGTGATAGAGGCATCACCTTGGCAGGTCCTTGTTATGCTTCATTGAAGATTCCCCTTGTTTCAATTTGAAAACACTCAAGAAGTCTTCCCTTGGACCATACAATTAATGTAATGCTCAGATTAGACACATTTAGTGTAAGTGTAACAGGGAGAGGTCTGCTGTGGGTTTTGTACCTTAACCTCGCACAACAAGAGATACAATTAGCTCACTGATCCAAAGAGGTCCCCAGCCAAGGGATTTAATAGGCTTCCAAGCCTGAAGGGTGGAAGCCTCTTGTTCTTGTTAGCCCACAATGCTTTGCACTTTTTGGGATGGCTTCTACATCGTCACTTTGCTTGTTAAGAAAGAAACTCTTGTTATGCTTGGTCTGAACTCGCACATGGAACATTTTGGAAGCATTCGCCCAAAAGCCAAACATACTGTGTTGCAAAAACCATGCCTTTTTTACACCATTTTTGGCAAAACAAGCCTCCCGGGACCAACATGGCAGAATGTTATAATTAGATTGTCATTAGTTTAGTTTAGTTTAGTTTAGTTTAGTTTATTAGTTTATTATTTCGAGGACATTCCAGATACATGAACCATATAAAATACAGAAAAAAGGCAGCATTAACCTAGTCGGTTAATTTTCAGCTGTAGTCCCCGGCCAGTTGTTAAAAAGCATCCTAAAAAGTAAAGTAACAAGTAAAAAGTAAAATCATTGATTAAAATAATGCATTTCGATACCCTAAGGGCACGTGGCCAAGACAAGGCACACCAACATCACACTTGACAATTAAACCACAGGACGTTTACAGGCCACACCACATTAAGCACTTACAAACAGTAATACATTAAACAAAACAGGTAAGATGGAGAGGCAGCACAGAGGGGGATTAATGAGGACAGGTATAGTTCTCGGTCAGCCAGGCTTTAAGGTGTGTTGTGAAGGTGGAGTAGGTGTGTGTGTCTTTGAGTTGGTTGGGTAGTGAGTTCCAGTTTTCTATTGCTATCACTGAGAAGGATTGTTTACTGAAGGTGCTTTTCCTGAATGGAACTATGAAGTCGCCACGAGAGGTGCTTCTGGTGGGCCGTGTGCTGTGATCACGCTGGTTTATGAAAGAGTTAAGTGGGGGAGGGGCTTTCTTGTGAAGGATTTTATGGATAAGACAGATGTTTTTGTATTTGATGGTGTCTTCCCAGCTAAGGTATTTACGTTTATCTAAAATGGTACAGTAGTGTGTGCTGTTAGGCTTTTGATCCAGGACCTTAAGGGTCCGGTTGTATAGGGTGGCTAGTGGCTTTAGGGAAGTGGTGTGTGTATGGCCCCAGCTTGTCAGACAGTATGTGAGGTGCGACATAATTGACGCATCCATATATAGTCTGGCAGCACTCATGGTCAGTGAACTCCTGATGTACCTGAAGTTTGCCAGGCCAAACTTCACCCTACCGGACACTTTCTTGATGTGTTCTTTGAAAGTCAGATTAGAATCAATGATGATCCCTAAATATTTAAACGTCGGAACTATGCTAATGTTTTGCCCTGAGATGGTTATGTTTGCCATGGTCTTGCTGTGTTGTTTGGAGAAGAACATTCCTACAGTTTTCTTTACATTGAGCTGGAGGCATGAGCTGTTGAGCCAGTTGGTGACCTTTTTCATAGCAGCGCTAAGTTTGACAGCTGCCAGGTGTTTGGTCGTGGCATGCACATATAAGACGGTATCATCAGCGTACATTTGTACATGCACTTCTGGGCAGACGGATGGTAGGTCGTTGATATATAGGCTAAACAAAAGTGGGCCAAGTATGGAACCTTGTGGTACCCCGGTGCATGACATGAGGGTAGGTGAGCGCTGATTGTTCAACTGGACTAGCTGATTTCAGATATGACTCCAACCATTTAAGTGCTGATGGGGAGAAGTTGAAGGCGGACAGCTTGGTGATAAGGACCTGGTGATTGACTGTGCCGAAGGCTTTGCGGAGATCTAAAAACACAGCACCTACAACACCTCCTCTATCAACCATAGCTTTGACCTTTTCTAAAAAGTAGCAGTTGGCCGTTTCTGTAGAGTGAAGGGTCCTGAAGCCAAACTGCATTGGATGAAGGGGGAATGGGCTACTGCTTATTAGTCCTTAGCAAGTGAAGGTATCTAAGTTGCAAAGGAATAAGCAATCAAACGTATGAATCACTCAGAATGGCTTTGCATTTATTGCTGTTTACCTTTCCCTCTGGGGGGTTGAGTGGATCTAAACCATGCCAATAAAATGCACCCTCAGCATAACAGAGCCACCAGAACCCTTTGGTGGGGGGGGCCTTTGAAGAGATGGCTATTGAGCCACGGAATCAGTAGAGGTGGGGGGTTTGATGTGGGTGTTTGGGGAGGGGTGGGTTTCAAAGAAAGGAGACACTATCCTGTGAGGAACTGTAGCTGCCAAGAGCCATGTGGTACATACAGTATTGTCTATCACAGCAGTATAGATGTGTCAGTGGTCAAGTTCTGGTCAAGGATATCAGGTGGACCGCAGGGCAGTGAGACTCGCCAGTGGTTAATGTCCAAGCGCAGCAGTTGGGTGATGAGATCAGTTACCTCTTGATGGCCAGCACAGACGTGATGATGCATCTGTCTGTCTTTGCACATCTCTGTTACCCCAAGGTAACTAAGGCCGGCCAGGGGAGACCTGATCCCACCACAAAGGATTTATGAATATCCACGTCCCTACACACACACATGTACACACACACGCACACACATACACACATACACACACACCTCGTACAGTTATTTTTACATTTTAAGCATTTAGCAGACGCTCTTATCCAGAGTGACTTACACAGTTTTTTACATTTCTTTACATACAATCCATTTATACAGCTGGATATTTTTACTGAAGCAATTCAGGTTAAGGTTCAGCTCAAGGGTACAATGGCAGTGCTCCACCTGGGAATTGAACCAGCAACCTCTGAGTTAAAAGTCCAGTTCCCTAACCATTAAACTACACTGCGGCATGTCGGCATTTATGTTAGAGTGTATGTTATAGCCTCACATACACTCTCATAACCTTAACATTTCACACATGCACACTCATAATATTATGTCTGCATTTCACACACACACACACACACACTCTAGCATCATGGAGAGTGCCATTCTTTATCCTCCAGGTAGTGATGATCAGGGCATCCCTGGACCTGCTCTGGTTTATGCAATGACAGTCATCGCTGCCTCCTCGTTCACCTCTGCTTTTACAACCACCAACAGAGACATTTTTCACATGGCTGACCGTGCCTTATTTATGGGTAATATTCAGTTTTCATTTAGTAAAGTCTCAAAGAACATTTACAGTCGACAGGAGGTGATTTTACGCACTATTCACTATGAAAAAAAAATACACAGCTATGATTCATCAGGGAAAGTTACACAGCTAATTTTCAGTGCGAAAAGGTGCACCTGGGATTCTGCTTGTGAAGTTATAGTTATGATTTGGCAAGTGAAGTTAGGCAGCTACAAGTTTGAAAATAATGAAACACCTTTCTATGAGTAAAGTTAACATGGCTACAACTTTGCTAGTGTAGCTATGCAGCTATGTTCCTGCAAGCAAAATTGTTACAACACTTAAAACATAATAATGTACTCCTGATGCTGCTTCCGCATCTTCAACAGAATTTACATAGGACAAATTAATTAACGCTTCACCCCAGTGATAAACGAGGGCACCTCGTTATAGCCTTTAATGAGCCAGTGTCACACCATCTGCAAATTAGTTTAGCAATTTAGTTTTAGTTATTTATTACCACCATTGATTAAAATGAAGAAGCATGAATGATTACTGGGCTTGAAGACTGCGGAAAATTCTGCTCAGAAAAGAAAACCTTTTTAGCCTGTCTCCCAAAGTCTAGTCCCAAAGTCTAGGGCTGGCAAAGTAGTGTAATGGTTTGGGAGCTGGGCTTGTAACTCAGAGATTGCAGGTTCAATTCCCAGGTGGGGCACTGCTGTTGTACCCTTGAGCAAGGTACTTAACCTGAATTGCTTCAGTAAAATATCCAGCTATATAAATGGATTGTATGTAAAAAAATATATACTGTGTAAGTCATTCTGGATAAGAGTGTCTGCTAAATGCCTAAAATATAAGTCCCTGATTCCCGCAGTCCTGTCCACCACAGGGCCTGAGATGAACTTAAAACACCGCTGGGTGTATGGGGCTTCCTCTGTGGATTCCTCTCTGAGTTTTCTCTGCAGGAGGAGGTAGGTAACGAAGCAGAGAGGACCCCATTCAGGCATGTTAGTATCTCCGCCTGGAATAACCTGCACAGATGAATTATTTATCGCAGAGCTAATGCTGGAGAGGGGAGAAAATAGAGAGAAGAGTTTCCTGGTTGTCACCTTGACCCCAATATCTGCAGGAGGATTAGTGCCGCATGAGAATCAGGCACATTTCAGAGGATGGAGAAGCAGTTTTAAACAGTTTCGGCTGTTTGTATAGTTGAAGAAGTTAATTATATTTCCATGCTTTCACCCATAGTCAGTATTCATGCAAACCCTCAGCTGTGCAAATTTGGGGTTCTAGGCCTTCATTATGGTACATAAGCCTCATTAAGCATCATTTTCATGTTAAGTGTTTTAGAAGCATAATGGCTCTAGGCCTCTTCAGATAACTTGAAGAGTTATGGCACCACCAAACTCCCATTGAGCATAAAAAGTATTGTGACACACTCAAGGGTTGGGAGAGTGTTCACTCGACTGAAAACGATAAATTCACTGTCCACAACAAAATAAAGGAAATTCAAATCTTTATTTTGGATTTGGCGTGAGCAGGAAAAAATAGTTAACCGTAACAAAACAGTCCAATCCACATTCCAATCGAATCGTTGATATCCGTAAACAGGGTTCGGCACACGAAGACGGAATCTCGGACGGTCCAGGGTTGGGCTAGGCGGGTGTGGGGAAGTCAAGCAGGCGAGGGTCAAACACGGGGCGGGTACTCAGTCAGTCACGGGTTATGGCACACAGCAGCTTCCTCCTTCCAAACAAGATCATACACAAGGCGTTAATATTCTTTCGTTATTTCTCTACTCACTTCCTCCGTTGATTTCCCGGTTAAGGTACTCTCCCGTGTGTGCGTGTGATTTCCCTTTTATGGAGTCTCCAATCCATGCGTTGATTCCCTGCCGCTGTGCATTGTAAATTAGGAACACGTCTTGTCAATTTCCCCGATTGTTGTGGAACTCCATATATGGGCATACATGTAAACACTGGGAAGCGTACATAACGGTTTTCCACCACCTCTCCTCTCATACACCTCTGCCGGCTGCCACACACCCCCCCCCCTCAGCTCCGACCGGGAGGGAGGCGGTCCAGCCGCCCAGAGCGTCTCTCCTGGACATGGCGTCGGCGTTCCCATGTGCGGCCCCGGACCTGTGGACAACGGAGAAGGCAAAGGGTTGAAGTGAGAGGAACCAGCGGGTGACCCTGGCATTGGTTTCCTTGTTGCGGGACATCCAGACGAGTGGGGCGTGGTCTGTTACAAGGGTGAAGTGCCTTCCTAACAGATAGTATTTTAGGTCTTCCAGGGCCCATTTTATCGCCAGACATTCTTTCTCTATTGTGGAATATTTTTGTTCTCTGGGTAGTAACTTCCTGCTGATGTAGGTGATCGGATGTTCCTCACCTCCTTGTAGCTGTGAGAGGACGGCACCCACCCCTGTTTCGGATGCATCAGTCTGGACAACTAGGGGCTTGGAGAAGTCAGGGGTCACCAACACTGGTCCTAAGCAAAGGGCGTCTTTCAGCCCCTGGAATGCCTTCTCCGTTTCTTCTGTCCACTTGATCCGGTCGGGCAGCCGGCTCCGGGTCAGGTCCGTCAAGGGTGCGGCGAGAGCGGAAAAATGGGGGACAAAACGATGGTAATAGCTGGCTAGCCCTACAAATGTGCGTACCTGTTTCTTGGTGTGGGGGCGGGGCCATCCTCTGATCGCCTCGACTTTACCTACCTGGGGCTTGACGCACCCTCGTCCTATGGTGTACCCCAGGTAGTCAGCATCCAGGAGGCCGAGGCAACATTTTTTTGGATTGGCTGTGAGCCCTGCCCCCCGTAGAGCTTGCAGCACTGCGGTGAGCTGTTGGAGATGGGTCCCCCATTCCTCCCCATGTATAACGATGTCATCCAGGTAGGAGGCAGCATACTCACGGTGGGGCCTGAGGACCCGATCCATTAATCTCTGGAAAGTGGGCGGGGCTCCATGGAGGCCGAAAGGTAGCATCTTATATTGGAATAGCCCATCGGGAGTGGCGAAGGCAGTCTTCTCCCGGGCTTCCTTGGTTAGGGGCACCTGCCAATAACCCTTCGTCAGGTCCAGGGTGGAGATGAATCGGGCCCTCCCCAGTCGCTCAATAAGTTCATCCACCCTGGGCATAGGGTAGGCATCAAATCTGGAGATCTCATTAAGTTTCCTGAAGTCATTACAGAATCGGATCGAGCCGTCGGGTTTGGGGACCAACACAATAGGGCTACACCACTCACTGCGGGATTCTTCTATTATCCCGTTCTTCAACATGGCCTTTACCTCTTCTCGCACCGCTTCTCTTCTGGCCTCCGGTATTCTGTAGGGGCGTAACTTCACCTTTTTCCCTGGTTCCGTGACGATGTGGTGTTGAAGGAGGTCAGTGTGGCCAGCCTCTGTTGAGAACACATCTCTGTGGCGGTCCACCAGCTCCATCAAGTCCTGCCGTTGGCGGGTGGTCAGCTGTTCGCCCATGGGCACGCCCACCGTTTCCGTCTTGGCCGAGCCTGGGGGAAGAAGAACCCAGCAATACCTCTCTAGCAACCCATTTTTTTAATAAGTTGATATGATATACTTTTTCTGGTGGTCTTCGTCCTGGCTGGCGGATACGGTAGTTCACCTCCCCCACTTTTCCAATTACTTCATAGGGCCCGTGCCATTTAGCCAGGAATTTGCACTCCGTGGTTGGCACCAGCACCAGCACGCGATCCCCTGGGGCAAATTCTCTGGGCTGAGCGCGTCGGTTGTAGACCCGCTCTTGGGCAGCCTGGGCGGCCGCCATGTGTTCTCGCACTATGGGCCAGAGGGTGGCCATGCGTCCCTGCACCTCTTCGACATGTTCCACCAGGGTTCGATGGGGAGATGGCTGCTGTTCCCAGGCCTCCTTAGCGAGGTCTAGTAGTCCCCGGGGCCGTCTCCCGTAGAGTAACTCAAAGGGTGAAAAGCCCGTGGAGGCCTGGGGCACCTCACGGATGGAGAACATCAGATATGGTAGTAGCTGGTCCCAGTTCCTCCCGTCGGCTTCCATCACCTTCTTCAACATCTGTTTCAATGTTTGATTAAACCGTTCTACCAGGCCATCAGTCTGGGGGTGGTAAACAGAAGTGCGTAACGGATTAATGTTCATTAATTTACATAAGTCCTTCATGATGCGGGACATGAAGGGGGTGCCTTGATCTGTGAGGATTTCTTCGGGCAGCCCTACCCGGGAGAACATCATCATCAGTTCCCTTGCGATCCCTTTGGTTGCCATGGTTCGTAATGGAATAGCCTCCGGGTACCTGGTGGCGTAGTCGAGGACAACCAGGATGTATTGGTGTCCCCTAGCGCTTTTCGGTAGCGGGCCGACCAGGTCCATAGCAATCCTGCTAAAGGGTACAGAAATTATAGGTAAAGGGATTAGGGGGTTGCGGAGGTGGGGTCTTGGCGCCACCTGCTGGCATTCCGGGCAACTGCGGCAGAAGTTTTCTACCGCTTTCTTGACTCCTGGCCAGTAGAATCTTGCCCTGATTCGGTCCAGTGTCTTCTCTACTCCCAGGTGAGCACCGAGCTGATGGGAGTGGGCTAGCTGAAGGACAGAGGGGATAAACGGGCGGGGCACCAACAACAATTCTTGTACAACACCAGCTTTTTGGACAACCTGATATAAAAGTGATTTTTTAATGGCGAAATGTGGATAAATTAGCTGTCGTACCCCGTTGATGAGCTGGTCATCCACCACAGACACCTGCTGTAGGGCGCTGGTGAGGTTGGCGTCTTCGAGTTGGGCTGTTCCAAACCTCCCAGCTAGGGGGCCAGTCATCGGGTTCACCTCTGCTTCGGGGTTTAGGGGGAACATTTCCCCCAGGACAGCTCCCTCTTCGCTGTGTGGGGTCCCCTCATCTTCCCTCGCCGTCACATATCCAGCTTCCTCTTCAGCCACGGCCGCCGCCGCACTGGACTTTCCCTCGGAGAGCGGGTCGGTGGAAGCTTGTGGATCAACTCTTGAACCCACAGAGGCGGGTTGGCGGTTGGTGCTGCCTGGGAAGTGGCGGCGATGGGGGGTCTCGGGGTGTTCGTCGGCGCCCAGTAGCCAGACGAAACCATAGCGGACGGAAAATGGGAGGTCGCGGCCGATGAGGACCGGCACCGGTAGGTCGTACTACCCTGCTGGCCCTGTGTACCTCCCCTTGGTCGTCTTTAGGTCCAGCATGGTGGTGGGGTATTGTCGCGTCTCCCCGTGAATACACGTGACCCCTATTGTGCCCTCTAGGTAGGGGAGGTAGGCGTACTCTGGCCTCACCAAGGTCACCATGCTGCCGGTGTCGAGGAGAGCCGTGGTGTCTTTCCCATTGGCGGTGACCGGGGTGGTGTGGGAGGTGTCCCCTTCGTCGGCCCAGCATGCCGTTAGCAACCCGCAGGGTCGTCCGGTGTTCGCCTCGCTGGTTGCAGTGGGCATGGGCATGTCTCCCAGCCGTGGGCAGTTCCAGGCGAGGTGACCCGTCTCATCACACTCATAGCACCTCCGGCGATCTGGGTTAAAGGGGCGGCGGCGCGGCGGGTCGGGTGACATACCTTCCTGGCTCGGGGTCGGGTAGGGGCCAGGTTCCTCTGGCCGCTGTCGTTCCTTGGGACGGGCGGTAACTTCGGGCTTGGCGGGTCGCCCGCTGCGCAGCACTCCCTGGGCTGCCTGATAGCCCTCCAGGAGGTCCACCAGCTGGTCCGCTCTGGGGGTTACTCTGGCAGGCCAGCTTCTTTGCTTCATAGGGGAGGGCTCGCATATACCTGTCCATTATAATTCTTTCGATGGGGCCCAGGGATTTCGGTTCCGACACCAGCCAGGCATTCGTCAACCGGAGGAGGTCGTGCATCTGTGCTCTGGGAGAAGTGGCTGGATCAAACACCCATTCATGATATCGCTGTGCCCTGGTTATCAGCGTATATCCATAGCGCTTCAAAATTTCACCCCTTAATTCTTCATAACTGACCTTCTGATGGGTGGTCATGTCCTGGTATGTCTTTTGGGCGATGCCTGACAGGAAGGGCGCAATCAAACCCACCCACTGCTCTTCGGACCACTCTTCTCTTTTGGCTGTCCTTTCAAAGGTTCGGAGGAAGGTTTCGATGTCATCGGTGGGGGTCTGTTTTACCAAAAACTTCGCAGGGTTGGCCCGGCGCACCCTTTCGGCGAGGGCGTGTTCCTCCTGTATATCGAATCTCTCCTTTAATTCAGCCCGCAGCAGGTCAGTGTTCTGGATTTGAATTTCCATGGTCTGGGCGTGCTGCCTTCTTTGTTCTTCTGCACTTTGGATCTGCACTCGCATGGCTTCTTCATGTCTTGCCTGCTGCTGTTGATTGCTGCTGATAAGTTGTGCAATCAGAACTTTAACATCTGTGGTTTCCATTATTTTGGTTATGCGCGATTTATCGTTTTCAGTCCGATTACGTTGCCCGCATTCTCCACCATATGTGACACACTCAAGGGTTGGGAGAGTGTTCACTCGACTGAAAACGATAAATTCACTGTCCACAACAAAATAAAGGAAATTCCAATCTTTATTTTGGATTTGGCGTGAGCAGGAAAAAATAGTTAACCGTAACAAAACAGTCCAATCCACATTCCAATCGAATCGTTGATATCCGTAAACAGGGTTCGGCACACGAAGACGGAATCTCGGACGGTCCAGGGTTGGGCTAGGCGGGTGTGGGGAAGTCAAGCAGGCGAGGGTCAAACACGGGGCGGGTACTCAGTCAGTCACGGGTTATGGCACACAGCAGCTTCCTCCTTCCAAACAAGATCATACACAAGGCGTTAATATTCTTTCGTTATTTCTCTACTCACTTCCTCCGTTGATTTCCCGGTTAAGGTACTCTCCCGTGTGTGCGTGTGATTTCCCTTTTATGGAGTCTCCAATCCATGCGTTGATTCCCTGCCGCTGTGCATTGTAAATTAGGAACACGTCTTGTCAATTTCCCCGATTGTTGTGGAACTCCATATATGGGCATACATGTAAACACTGGGAAGCGTACATAACGGTTTTCCACCACCTCTCCTCTCATACACCTCTGCCGGCTGCCACAGTATATACAGGTGTAGCAAGGCCGCAGGGGTGGCCACCATGCCAGGTGGTGAGTGGATAGAAAAACAAACCAAAAAGCAATGTTCCAGTTGGCTAGCAGCCAATGTATTACTTTTCTGTAATTACCAAACAAAAATGAAACAAAACACAAAACCAGTTCAACCAAAACTATATTTCAGGACCTCTTCCTCCATGTCCTGAAAAACTCTCCACTCAGGCAAGGCAGGCTGTGTATTTTTTTTTCTTTCTCTGATCTCTTCTCTGTTTGCTTTCCTCTCACTTGCTTTTATAATGGCCTAACGAAGGCAATGGCTCACAGCTGAGTTGATTGCTCATTAACTTCAGGTGAGCCTGCCTGTAGGCGAGGCCACTGCTGTCCAAGGTCCTGTAGTCCTCTCCAGGCTGTGAGAGGGAACAGGAGCACCTGACAGCAGCCAAAAGGGAGCTCAGCGCAGCCCTCTTCACTCCTCCCTCCACCTCTCCCAGTGTCACAACAGGTAACTGCCAAAATAAAGGAAACACCAAGATAGTGTCTTAATAGGGTGTTGGGCTACCACGAGCCACCAGAACAGCTTCAATGCACCTTGGCATATATTCTATAAGTGTCTGGAACTCGATTGGAGGGATGCAACAGTGGGAAACAAGCACTCAGGCCAGTAGGTTCCTTTTGGCGTGTGCCACACATGCACTCGTCCACTTGTTGAGAATAGGGTGAGGAATGACTTAACTGCTCAGTAGACCACCGCCTGTGTTCTTTGCACCACTTTACTCACAAACGTGCATTTTTAGGTGTAATAAGAGGTATATGCACTGCAACTCTACCATAGTATCCCTTTCTGTGAAGTTCTCGACGGATTGTACTTGATTAACGTGCCTGCTCATGCCCTAGATTGATATTTGCAGTCAACTGATTCAGAGTTGCTCATCTGTTTTGCTCAAACCAGTACATGGACATCACGGTCGAGGGGTATCACAGTTTCCCCTTTTTGATGATGTTGTAACACCCTACGGGGGTTTGGTTGTAGGTGTTACGTGGAATTGTGAGAGGAGAGCTCAGAGAGATCAGAGAAAAAATACACCATGGCCCTCTCCGGTCACTCTGCCCATGCCACTGGTGGATTCACAGTTCTGAACACCACAGCTCTGGGATTGCAGGAGATTGCCAGGGAACCCCCTCCATACAGAAACACACACACACAGGAGTGTTCAGCCTAGCTGGACAGCAACACTACATTTCTGGCATGAATTTAATAATGTGTCCATGCTGCAATGGATTTAGTGAGCAGTATTTTGACTCAGGCCCAAGCTTTAGGACAGACACACAGAGTGGTGATATTCCCTACAGCAAAGGAAATTCATTCAAACAGAGAGACAGGACTGTAGAGTGGGAGGGCGATGGGGGGGAGAAGAAGAGAGAGAGGGAGGGAGGGAGAAAGAGAGAGAGGGAGAGAGAAATATGAAGCAGGAAGAAGCATGAAGGCAGATGCAATAACATTGAAGGTCAGTTTCCAGAATAGGGTTTTATAATTATAATAGAGGTTGACTTATTGAATACAAATGTGTATGTGTGTGTTTGTGATTGTGTGTGTGTCATGGTAACATGTCTGTAAATGTGTGTGTTTTTTGTGTTTTTATATCTCTGTATGTTTCTATGTATCTATGTATATTTGAGTGCATGTTTCTGATTGTATGTATGCATTTATGTGTGTATGTGTGTGTGTGTGGTCAAGTGAGTGGTAATGGGGTCAAGCCTGTCACAAACGCTGTGACACTCAACAGTCATGAGTCTGCCAGCACAGGACATTAGTGTCGTGTTAATGTAATATATCTTGTGGTT
The DNA here is from genome assembly GCA_029706075.1 of Aldrovandia affinis. Classification (NCBI taxonomy): domain Eukaryota; kingdom Metazoa; phylum Chordata; class Actinopteri; order Notacanthiformes; family Halosauridae; genus Aldrovandia; species Aldrovandia affinis. Next base: position 2,411,619 of record JAINUG010000002.1, read on the forward strand.
TCCCAGGTGAGAAAAAAATCCCCCAAATGTATAATTTTATGTGTTTATGTGATAGATTCACGTTTGGATTCATTGCATTTGAATTCACGTCTACGCATGTGTGTGTGCATGCACGTGTGTGTGCCTCCCATGGTTCCGTCACTGTCAGGCCATTTCCTGTGTGTGTGTTTCCAGCTCACTGTACATAAGCCTCATCCCTCTGACAGAGGCAGAACAGCTTTGAAACAAAAACACCTTTCCTACCCTGCAGCCTGTCTCCAGCAGCAATAACAAGCCCAGAGCCTGGGTTGCTGATGCTAAAATAAAAAACACCACAAAAATAATAAAATGGAAAACTGTGTATGTGCTTTATCATTGCCTCTTTTTTTGCAAGGTTATTCTCTAATTTGATGATTTTTAGGTTTTCCATCGCAGAGTGTCACAGAAACCACATGGAGCCACTAATCTAATTGGGCATTTAGGGGGGCGGTGATGGAGATAAGGGGTGTTTGTTTGCAGGATCGATGGCACAGCAGGAGGTCAGAATGACACTGAGAGGAGCCAGGCTCCCTGCACTAGGGCGGGGGCGGGTTTGGTGGGGGGGACGTGCAATAGCACACACACATCAGACAGACCTGGAGAGAGGCTCTATGGACGCTACAATTTCAATCTCAGGAAACAGAAGAAGAGACAACGCAGCAACTCCCACAGAGTGCCAGGCCACAGCACTGTGAGGTATGGTGGAAACCATGACCATGGCCCCCTGAAGGTCAAGGCCCACTTCTTCCAAAATGAACTAATTTAATCTGTTTAAGAAAAATAGAATTGTAGCAGGGTTAAAGAGTGATATTAAATCAATAATATGTACCTATGCACTGCTGGAACCATGGCCATCACAGCTTATTGAAGTTTCATGACCTGCGAGGCCCAATATACAGCAACTTCTGCAATTTATGTCCTAAAAAAGCAGTTCATAATGTGCACCATTTTATATCAACTCTGGCTTCCTCTATAAAATACCTATAGAATACTTAAAAATAATATCTATCTAGCTGATATGTCACTGGGAACTCAATGACCAGTATTGTTAAAATATTATATCAACCCTGTCTTTTACCCAGATACTTCTTCTAGAGTTCTATTTAGTACACATAACTGATTAGTTATGTGTGGTACTTTATGCATGGAGCCTTCTGTAAAATTATGACATCACATGAAATGGGGGTAAGTCCTGCTGCAGGTTTCTAACCTTTCCGCACAACAACACATATGATTAACCCACTTAACCAAGGTCCGCAGTCAAGAGGACTAATCATACTCCTATTACTTCCCCAGGGGTGATGTCACAGTCCATAGCAGAGGTCCATGTGCTATCTCTAACAGAGGAAGGCATGGCCTAAAATTTGAGCATTGGTACACTAATTGCGATCTCTTAAGAAAATGAAACAACAGTGGTGCAAAATCACATAAAGGCCACAGAAGAAGGCTCCAGAAATAATAAAGTATATTCAATACATTTAAAAAAAGCTTCATGCAGCAATTTTTACACATTTTTGCTGTTGTCTTACCTCCCAAATACAAGGAAAGGTCATGTTTGTATGTAGGATCTTTGTAAGCTATTATGGGTCCAGGTAGACCACACACAGAGGAAGCCTTGACCAATTTATCATGACCAAGCCATGATTTACCTGTCAGTACAGGTAAATCAATTACAGACAATGGACAATAGGGGGAGCTACAGGCTGCCCTGGGGTCATCGTTCAGACAAAAAATAATATGCTAGTTATAGTCTTATAATACATTGTATTTATATGTTTGTATGATATAGCTGGACCAACACAATAATAATGACAATCATATGAATCTTATATTATAGCCCAAATTAAAAAATAGTATTGTAAAAACATGTATTTTGGGCCAATATAAGATTTAAATATAACTAATTAATTAGCTTTTAACTAGATTGCATTTATGTATAAAATCGCCTCTCTGGCTTGCTTGCATTATTTGGTAGGTTGCAAAATGTCAATATTCATAATGCCAGCAGCATATATTTCAATGGTGAAATTGTATGGCTTTGTCAAAACATGCCCGTTACTAAAACACATCATGCTTTGGCTTGTATTCACTTCTTCTTCTTCTTATTCTTCTTCCCTGTTCACTGCCAGAAACCGACTACACAGTCACACGCACAATAAAACTCTTTTGAATGTCTCCAACATTGTTGCCAACCACTATTTGTGAAAAATAAATCAAACTTTCCTTTTATTGTAAGTTGAATTTTAGGACATATTGATTGAGTCCAGGCCAATATCGAATAATACTGTAGCCAGCATGCTGCATTCTGAGTTTTTACTGCAGAAACCCATTGGTGAATTTCTACTTTTTCACAGCAGTTATACTCGATCAGCTCCTGCCCCTCTGTCTAATTTCTTTTATATTCCTGATTTGGTGATGGGTATTTCACTTCCTGCATAATTTCCAAAATGACATGCTGCGGCATGCAATTTGTTATGCAGAATCAATGGCTTGCGTCACAAATGATGTTCTCCGCTACATATGGGCCAGTCAGGCCAGTCTGCGGACTCTCCCTGGGGGTTATGAGATTCATGCCCTTTTAAATGATTACCTGCCTGCTTCTGGGTTTCGTTATGCAGTCTCAGGGCTTCCAGCTGCATGCTGATGGAGCAATGCATCAGCACTCTATACACAAAGACCTCATGACTTGAATCCCTGCAGATGGGCTACACGGCCAGTGTCTGTGCGTGCGCTATTGCCACGGATGCTGTTCAAGCTGCCATCTTGTCAATACTGGTGTTATGTGAAAAAGAGAGAGAACTTCACTAAACTCTCGTGGGCCATTCACAAACATCTGCCTTCTGAAAGTCATGTTACAAACAGAAATGAGCCCTGTGTGTCAGAACTTTTGAGACACTCAAAATGAAATGATTTTAGATATAATTTCAGAAATAGGACAGGCTGAATGGCTTAGTCTTGCGATAGCTTAGTCTTGGACCAGCCCTGGTCCTTGGGAGCCACAGTATCTGCTAGTTTTTGTTTTCACCTTAAAATCAGCAACGGATTTACAGCCAAGGTGAGGTGAGTTAACTTTGTAATCAATTGCTGTAATTTTTCAGTGTTGAGTAACAATGAAAACCAGCAGACCCTGTGACTCTCGAGGACCAGGGTTGAGGGTCTAAGAACCAATTTTCAAAAAATGTCCACCTGTGTTAAAAAGGTGTTAAGTCTTGATTTGGTTAAATGCTATTTGTTTTTCTGTCCTTGAGTGACATGACATGGTATTGCATCACATGCAAACATGTATCTCACAATTGCATTCTTAAATACTTATATAATGGGGCTGCCAACCCCCAAAAAGGTATCATAGCAATAGTTAGCATAACTATAGCATAGCATAGCATAGTTTTTTATTTCTCCTTTTCATGTTTGTGAGTTAATGCAATGCTGTTAAGTCATATTACATCCTACATTTTGATCATTTATTGTTAAAAAATAATAATTCACAGTACATATAAGCAAATGCTTGAGCTATTGGGAATTATTTTTGACCACAAAGCTTCTACAGTAATACTGTATCTCGCAGGTCACATACCGTAGGGAGTGTGACTGCAATACTTCCAGTCCACAATGTGTTTGGGCTACAGAATGCATTTCGCTACAGAGACCCTAGAGATGTTCGAGACCAGGCTTGGCACAGTGGTAGGTACTCCCTAGACCAGGATTCCTCAAATCTGGCCCACAAATCAAAATTTTTTCCTGATTTTCCTTTCTCTCAGGTAGTTCATTGAACAATTAATGCAATTGATTGACAAAGTGTCTTCATACCTGACTCCCAGGTAAAGGAAGGGTGGGAAAACAGCAGTGCTCAGCCCACGAGGACTGTGATTTGAGGAACCCTGGTCTAGACAAATGGACAAGCCTAGATAAGCTGAATGACCTGTTCTCGTCAATTCTTATACTCTTCCTAATTAATTTATTGTTCCTCTCCCACTGTACATGTGCTATAATGTGAATGCCTCCGATTCACTCAAGCTTCATGTATTCGTTCTGGTATAGTTAGCTCATAATCTGAGCACAAATGGATGTGCATTAGAATTATGTTTCAATAAGTGATGAGAGTTGCAATTCAGCTTTAGGAACAGCAACAGAGTTCCATCCATCAACACCCACTGCCAGCTACACTGGTGCCTTCCAATCATATGCCAATCGTGATCACAATCACGCAGATGTCTGAACAGTTTCACACTTTCAATGTCGCACTGTAATTGTGCTGACCAAAGGATTCATCTGAAAGCTTATCGATCACCCATGTCACAGGATCGCGATATTGGAGCACGGCTCCTTGATTCCAAAGATGGGTTCTGTTTGAGAAGCTAGAGGGAATCTAGGTCAGTGCTTCCTCCTGAAAGTAAAGAAACAAGGAAAATAACAAAATTGGATTCAACTCCCTGTTTCAATTATCGAGAGAGTGTGCTATCCGTTTGATAGCTTCACTTGTTTGCACAGAGGCAAGAAGAAGGCCAGCCATGTGAAAAAAACCTTCTGCGGTACTGTACCTACAATAGCACATGCTTTCAACATTTAATGCATAATTAATAGTGGGTTTGTGGTATCAAAATGTCTACCTCAAAGAGAATTCTCATGTTTGACTGAACAACAGAAAAAATAAAGAAAGCACATGCTTTCAACCTTTAATGCATAATTCATAGTGGCTTTGTGGTATAACAAAATAAGAAGTCAATCCATGTCTGCCTGTCCTGGAGCTCAAAGACAATTATTATGTTTTATTTTAGTATTAAATTTTTCTCATGTTTGACTGTTTTTAAAAAGTGTTTCTGGGGCAACAGAAAAATAAAGAAATGAATCCAAATACTGGGAAAATTAGCTGGTATTATAGAAGGACTCAGCTATGAGTTTTGGTTCCAGTGGTGAAATTAAGTAACTGCCTTTAATTCTGGGAGCCCCTAATTCAGTGGGCGAGTGAATGAGATTCATTACTGTTTCCTGGGCTGCTTGTCACTGCCAAATTGGCTCTTGCAAATTTGATAGTTACCGATTAAGGGAGAGTACCAAAAAAATACAAATTTTCATTAACCCTTTAATAGTCTCACCTAGAAAAAAAGAATGGCAAAAGTCACAATGTGCTCTACCAGCAGAGCATACCATTAAGGGGTTAAAAAGTTCATTTTCAGGGACTGCTTGGTGGTTAGCAAGTCACATTATTCTGACCCCATTGTGTTAAATGCTGAGGCGGCATTCAAATTTCCTACCTACCTACCTATCTCCAACATTTCAAAGCACACTGTTGTTGTATTTCTGAGTAAAGTTGGACATCTCCCAAAAGAGCTTTAGGATTGAACAACAGAAAGCAACAAAGGAGAAACAGGCCAGTGATCTGCAGGAGCAGTGAAGTCGTGTGTAGGCTTTCAGATATTGTGGAAGAGAAAAAAAATCTTTCCTTGATTCTTGAGACTTCAACGCCAAGGAAGGTTTATTCTTTTGAACAGAGGAAAGGGCAGGGTCATTATGACATTTGAAAAAGCCTAATGTGAGATGAGACTATAAGGGCCATACTTTGACAAAATATGGGCAGCATCGAGTAGCAGTGTTAGGTTGCAGGTTCGATCCCAGGTGGGGCACTGCCATTGTACCCTTGACCAAGGTACTTAACCTGGCTTGCTTCAGTAAATATTCAGCTGTATGAATGGATTATATGTAAAGAAATGTAAAACTGTGTAAGTCGCTCTGGATAAGAGCATCTGCTAAATTCCTAAAATGTAATGTAATGTAATGCATTGATCATCCTGGCCAAAAAACTGAATTGAAATTGCTTTGGAACAGCGCTTGTTTAGTTTGTGTGACATTCTCTTGAGATGACATTCTGTTGAGATGGCAAGAGTAAGAAACACAGGGCCAATTTACTTGAACAAACATAAGAAATATGGGTAGCATTGCTTTGTTTAGTTTGTGTGAACTATATTGATGAAAGTGTCATTTGGGACACAGACCAATTTTATAAATTGTGTTCTACAGACGTATAGAGCGTATGTGCTTTGAATATGTGGCTAACTTGGCTTTTTATTTTAAATGTTTTAGTTTGTTTTTATTTTCTTCCATCGTGAAATGGTATTTGAGGGTGGTTAAACAGTAATACACAACAGTGGTGCTTGACAATAATCATTAGGCTGGATGGGAAGGCAGGACACAACCTTATGGGGCGAAAAGCAATAGTAAACCAATTCCAATTATCAGCTTCTGAGCTGCCAACGGCTGTGTGAGAACAATTCTCTCTGGAAGAAAGAACCAAGGACGGAGAAAGAGAGAAAAAAACGTACAAGTGCAAAACCTTTTTTTTTCCCAATTACCTGCACCAGCGATCAGAACAATCAGAGGGGGTTGGGGTGGTGTTGATGAAAGGAGGTGTGAGAGGGAAAAGCTATTTATATCACATGCAGGAGGTCAGGAAGAAACAAAGATACGTAGACAAATAAAGAAATAAATAAGGAGCGGGAGATGAAGAGGAGTCTTCAAAGTGCACGCTCCTTTCGGGGGGGGGCGTAAAGGTGGCGGGGGCTGGCCTACTCCAAACATTGCTGGAGTGTGCGAAAGTGTCATTCTCCACATCCACTCAAAGGGACACCTGCCAACTATTTATCTCCAAAACCACAATTTTATTTAGTTACAGGAGGCTCCTCTGTTGCTCAATCACTCACATAGGATGGCAGTGGTTATTTCTAAAGCAAACCAAGAGGTTTGACACAAAAGCACAGCTAACATCAGCATGACTGTACACCCCTTTTGACGATGAGAGAAAAGCACAGTATAAGCACAAATACACTGTAGGTCATGTGGGAGTTTAATTACAATGTGTGGATACAGTAGCTCTGAAGCCTTCTGCTATTCAGTGCTTGGTTATGAGATTTTTCTCCTTAAATAACACGAGACAGTTTTCTTTTTATTAGCTACACTAATGAAAATGGCTCTGTAGAAATGAAAAAAAATTACTGGCAGAAGAGTTTCTAAGAAGCTATTGCATTTGACCTACCCAGCAAACTGTGGTGACTTTAACAGTATCTTACTGTATTCAATACATAAAACATAAAAATTATTGAAAAAAACATTAATTTAAAATAAAAATAACTATTATAGTAGTAGAATCATTTGGATCGATAAGTCTACACCCTGCCTATCATACTAATTGTAAACTAGCTCAGGGGTAAACAATCACCTTCCAGTGTTTAAATGTAGTGATTCTGATTATTTCAGAATAAAATAAGCTATTCCAAGAAGATTCCCCCGCTGGGTAGTGCATTTCAGAGTAAAGAGCAACAAGGAGCTTTCAAAATAACTCTTAGATAAAGTTGTGGAAAGGCACATTTCAAAGATTTCAAATGCCTTAAATATCCCTTGGAGCATAGTCAAGACCATAATTAAAATGTGGAAGGTGCATGGCACCACCAGGACCTTGCCTGAATCAGGCCTTCCGTCCAAGCTGGATGACCGAGCAAGACAATGGCATCTATGAAGGAGCTACAGGACTTTATGGCAAAGAGTGGCCAATGTGTGCATGTGTCAACTAAAGCTCTCCACAATTCTGGTCAGCATGGGACGGTGGCAAGAAGGAAGCCACTACTCAAAAAAGTCCACATTCAGTCCAATTTGAGGTATACAAAAAAACACTCTGAAAATGCTGAAGCCATGTGGCAGATGGTCAGATTGATTTCCAAGAAAAATGTTTGGCAAAACTAAATACAAAACATTTAGAAAACAAAATACCTAATAAAGCCCAATACGGCAGTTGACCCAAAGAACACCATACCTAATGTAATGCATGGTGGCGGCACAATTCTGTTATGGGGGTGGTTCTTGTCAACAGGGACTGGAGAACTTGTCAGGATTGAAGTGAAAGTGGATGGAGCAAAATACAGAAATACTCTTGAGGAAAGTCTGCTGCCCTCTGCAAGAAAGTTGAAATTGGGAAGGAATTTAACCTTTCAGCATGGCCATGACCCAAAGCACACAGCTAAAGCAACAGTGGAGTGGCAAAAAAATGAAAAGGTGAATGTCCTTGAGTGGCCTAGTCAGAGCCCTGACCTAAAGCCTATTGATAACCTCTGGAATACTGAAGAACACAGTCCATCAACTTTCCCCATGCAATCTGGCTGAGGCTGAACAATTCTCTAAGGGAGAATGGACAAACATTGCCCAATCTCTCGCTCTCTTTCACGATCACACCGAAGGAGAGAGGCGGACACTCTTAGTGCGCCCTCTCTCCCTCTTTCCCACTCACACAGGAAGCACTCTACTCAGTCACTTTCGACAAATACACACATAACTCAACATAAACTCCACACAGACTCCACCTCCCAGAAGCTTGGATTACAGACACACGCCACCATGCCTGAGAGTCACATCAAACATCAAACACTCCACACAATACACAATATACATGCACGCGCACTCACACACACAAATGACCAGACAAAGACTAACTCAATACGCACACATAATGACATGACAAGACTAACTCTCTTGATTCACACACATGAATGACATGACAAGACTAACTGATTCCCCACTCGCCCCAACTGCTCTTAAATAGGCTTACTTCCTGCCTGGCTCAGGTGGGACTCGTGAGGCAATCACCGGTCTAACATTCACCCACCTAATCACAAAACACCAAACAATCGACAGACCACACCCACTCACATTCTCACACACAAACAGGTAAGTGAATAATCACTTACCAATTAACATCAATTAAATAATAATGAAAGCAATGATGGCCTTTGGAGCAACCTTCCGGGCAACAGTTCACTCTCACACCCTGTGAGAGTGCCAAACCTGCCCCTGGAAAGTCTCCCTGCTCCAAAGGCCTCCACAACATGGAAAAACAAAGGCAACCATGCCACTCCCATGCCCTCCACAGTTGTGTTTTCCACTTTGAAACAGACACACATTGAACGCAGCGGAAAGAACTCACAGGCCCAGATGCTAAACGTTTTGGACAAGCCGGCTCTCACCACCCCCTCCCCCAGAGGGTTTACAGGCATACAATCATTCTCATATGGATTAGCGGTGATGTCTGTATTCCTCTCATTTATTATTTCTCATTTATTATTCCTCTCATTTATGATTTCCATTAAAAAATCATTGGGGTGTATTTCTACTTTTCACACACACCGAGGCAGACACCACAGAGAGGGGCTGGGGGTGGCACAAAGGGGACTTCAATCTGAAATGAGAATGAGAATGTGCGACGTGCAGAATACATAAAAAGATGGCTGATTGAAAACACTCCCCGAGGAGGAAGGGGAAGAAAACACTATTCCCCTTGTTGTTCTTTTTTATCAGCCATATTCAGCTTCAGCTCCATGTTCTGCCTCAGATGTCGTTTCTTTTCAAGTAGGGTCTACAGCAGGACAAGGACATCAGAAGGTCCTGTGTGTATACCTGAGACCACATGATTATGCTCAGCTACACCCCCTTATCTCCCCCCATCCCTCCCTGCATACGTGTCATCTGTTTGTTTACAGCAAGTTCAATATTTTTTGACATGGGTCCAGGACCAATGATTAGTGTACTCCTAATTCCTTATCCTGTGACCTTTGACATCCCCCCGTCCACCGCCCCGTCCGCTCCCCCATACTGGACTATCACACTACTCTCCCTTTATTATTGCAGTGCTGGTGGCAACAAATTATATAAATCTCAATGCCATGTTGGAATGTGAGGTCACAGCTCCACTCCTGCTGAGTATCAGCCATACCCAGCAATAGATATAAGGGAGCGTGTGTATGTGAACATCCAATGTTAAAAAAGAAGGAAACTGCATGTGCATGTCTGTGACTCCCTACCTCATCCCCATGTGTTCTCATTCATCAACCAAGCTACAAACTAAAGACTCTTTTTTTCCAGTGTATTCGGCTCCTAGTATATTATATCATAAACTAGCATATAATATGCTCATATTCCATATAGTCTTCACAGCCATTCTGAAAGATAAGGCTTAGAAACCATTAAACACCTTCAGTAGATGGGGAAAGTTCAGCTCTTATGAATAATGTTTTTGTATCAATAACACTACTGTCTTTTTTGGCAATCATATTCATGAACAAACATGAAAAAACAGCTGTCTCTTAAACCTATTTCCACCTGGGAAATACATCATTATACTGGAAGGGTGTGGTAATGATATTCATGAATAGCCTGATTGACAGACAGTCCCCCAATACTACTGATTACTACGGGAGCGTGCACACATATTCACTCCCTTTGAAAAGTTAAATAATTCACATCAATATCACCCTGAAAAGAAAGAAAAAACAACAGCTTTACATTGTTAGTTAAGGGTATAGCTGTTTTTTAAAAGGCTATTTATTTTCTTATCAGTGCAAAATCGCCTATATAAGTTTATAAAACACGGACACGGGACAAAGACAAGCGTAAATAATGCACACAAACTCATAGCTTTCTTATTCCACTACATCATGTTCTGTGGGAATATAACCTATCTATGTTTGCAAAATGCACTGTAATTCTTGAGAAAGTTCATGTTATTTTCCATGGCTTATCACACAGTTAGCTGACCTTCAAACTACATACGTTTAAATATACAGGATTGTACATTGCTTACACTCTAATGGTGGGAAAACTGCTTTCTTATCCAGGAGATCAGCCTTCTGGAAAATGTATCATCAATAAAGTGTGATCCACCATTATATTACAAATACATACAACTACCTTAGCCTTGTAGCAGAGTGTGGGTGCACCTTCAAGTAAAGAATTAAATGGCTGCAAATGGCAGATTATTAATGTGGTGAGGGAGTGTTGACATTTCTCTCACCAATCCTCACTGGGATAGCCTGACCATACAGGAGCAGCACACAATTCGACAGTTTCAGTTTCATCAAGAAACTGTTTTTTTTAACACTTTAATTTCTGAGTTTCCCCCCATTTTTCTCTGAATTTGGTGACCATCTGTACCCTCTTCTAGTTCAAATACCCCTCATACTATGACATAAAGTATGGCATAAAGCAGTCGACCGTTACTCCAACAAACACAGAGCTGCTTGCAAGTGGAAAACTCACGCCAGGTTACCTCCCCCCTCCTAACCTGGGGGCGGACAGCTAATCATCACCCCCAAACACTCGGGAAAGACGTGCTCCCAATGACGGACGCCCGTCAACATTACCCTAACGAGACTCGTGACGAATCGATTACTGCAGCGCATAATGGGTAATCAGTGGGGCGATACGGCTAACGTGGCGGCTCAGGCTACGCACAGCTGGAAAGGGGGTGATGATAAGGCCTGTTGGAGGACGTCAGCGATGTGATTTGCCGTCAGAGACAGATACAGTGATATGCCTGCGGGCCTGGCACAGGGCCAAGAGGCTGCGTCACCCGAGAACGTCCTGCGTTCACAAGGTTGCAATGGAACCGCGCACTCCTGCGGCTCTCACTCAACTCCTCAACGTATATTATCACCAAGTGTATTGTTGTAAAGTATATGAGTAAAGAATAGGCTGGACTCACACGTTCAATTATTTCTGAATGCTTTTACATTTTAATGGTACTATCAAAATATTTGTCATGGGAATCAAATGTGCCACGATCAGTACTAGGGTACTACGGGGTAGAATAGGACAAAAGTCTTTGGAGAGCTCATTATAATGGCCATTATACACACAATACAAAACATGAATCTCAGGTAAGATATAAGTTACGGCTTGGCAACATATGGTGAGACCTCTGTCCTCAACATAAACAAAAGAGCCTTTCCCCATCAACAGAGATCAGTCACACTTGCTCTTATTTTCCCTTTCTTTACTTTTTATAGACCCTGCTGTTTCTTCTTTCACACTTCAAAGTCTGAGAGAAGATAGAGGAAAAAACAACATAAAATAAAATTCACAAACCCATACACAAATGCACAAATTCAATATTGTGAGTTTGGACCGTTCTCTTGGAGTCCAATGCAACACTGTGGAGGTGCAGGAGAAGCCTCTTGTATTAAATGATCTGTCTCAGATAGATACCAGTCAGGTGACTTCCTGGCCCCGGGCCCTTAACACAATGTGTTTAAGGTATTATTGCCTAGTAAGGCACTCAGCCATTTGAGTCACCCCTGTCCAAGTGGAAGAGAAAATGCTGCCCCTTCTAGGCCATCACCACTAAGTCTTGACACACAAGTTTTGGAATCAGCGAGCTAAACTGTTTGCCAAAACATCTGGATTAGCCAATGATCTCAGAGCCATATGGTGCCGCCCACCAGTAACCAATACTTCCCTATAAGTTTATGAACCAAAGTTACCAGCCCTTTCTATCAAGCTGCTTCCTGGCTATTTCTTTCCACTGATGGTACTCCCGTTGCTCTAGCGGTTGCTATTTATGAATGGACCAAATAAACACTCAATGGACTGTTCATCCCATGCTCTGTTTTAGGCTTGGCAATCATGTCTTCTGAATTTCGCCTGTCTTATTCCGTGGTCTTATTCTTTTTGTGTACAGTTTATGGTCCCTTGCTGCTCCTGGTCAATATTGATAGGGGATGAAAATGATAAAAATAGAAATGTAAATCCACACAGAGATAATACTCCTGTAACAATGTTATACGTACATGATCTGTCACAGCAAAATCAACGATCAACATATATTTGTCTTACAACCAAGTTATAAATGTATTATTATTGTTTATTAACGAATACACCACCATTACTTCTGAAACGGTGACTGCACTCCCGGCTTGTGTCTCAGCACTCCCACTGCTCAGTAATTCAGCTCTCTCCTTTCATCATTATGCACCTGCACCTCTCTCTCGGCTGGGAGAGGAATGGACACGCCATCTCCAAATCATTTCTGAGATCAGGTATTATTGAGGACAGTGGTTTCCCCTGACTATACCAGGGGGGGGGGGGGAGCTGCAGAGTGTGGGAGAGAAGCTCAAACCCGGGTCTGGCTGCTGTTCCAGTGAATAAGGAGGATAGCAGCGGCTCGTGACAAGCTGTGAGCAGCTCCCCACCGCTTGCCTGATTGCCTCAACATTCGCTTTTCTCTTCCCCATCTCCTCAAGGCCAAGTTGTCAAAAGAACTCACAAGTTTGGGTTAAAAGCCTAAAAAGAGTTTTTAATGATTTGTTCCTTACGTAGTGCTATCTAACAATGGCATGTGAGATTGGCACAGTATTACATGTGGGTCTTTGATCAAATTTAACCACCTGTAGCAGGATATGTGGTGCCTTTATATGATCATAAAAACATGCATTTAAAACAGTGAATTAAAGCCTAAAACACCCTCAGAGAACTGCAAAGAGCTCTATCACATTCAAGTGAAGCAATAGAGAAATTAGGTTAAAAGCAACGACAAGGGGTCTCGTCTCTCTCTCCTGTATTAATTTTATGCACCACTTTTCAAGTGAATATCAGATATTACCTCACCCATGTACAGACAAACTGGGGGCAGGGGGATAGCAAACAGAATGGCTATCCACTGTTTATATAAAATGCAAAAACACACACACACACACACACACACACACACATACGCACCCACAAACACTTCAATGGTGCACAAAAACATAAAGAATTATACAATGTTAATTAAACAATGTTCCCACTGGGATCACATATACGGAAAAATCTATACATTCACTACGGTATGTCGCTGTGGATAAACACATCTGTTTATGGCACATGTTAGGTTATCTAATTAAAAAACAATTTCATGCCCAAGCACGCACAAACATCCTACTGGTTTTCATTTAACCATGTTAATTAAAAAACACTATGGGCCTTATTTAGGTGAATTAGAACGGTGTCGGTAACGCAGATGCAAAGCGAAGACGGTGGCGCTTTAGGGCGTGTCTAACGCAATTTCTATCGTGATTTAGGACGATAGCACACCTCCGGCGCAGTTGTAAAAGAGGTTGGATTAACTTTAAAAAATACATGTGGGTGTGGTGGGGGTTTGGTTTCATAATGGCCAATCAGAACACCTATTTTCTATTCCTTTAAATACTAGTGCGCTAACGCTATAGCAAATTGGCAATTTCCTGACATGACAGTTTTGCGCAGCTGCGCCAGGAGCGGTTCTCAAAAGAGGAGAGCAAGGAGGTGCGGAAAAGTTGGCGCGCGAATCAGAGGGGGAAAACAAGGCGCACATTAATTTGTTATTTTCATGATTTGAGTTTATATGTTGAAACCTACATTGTTAAAAGAAAGTGTTTTATTTTACCATCTCTTTTTTTCCTTATTTGTAGGCTTTCCCACTTTAAAAAAACAATGTGTCTTTTCTTCTAACTTAATGTAATTGCTAAATGGAAAGCAATAAATAACAAACTCACAACTGCAACTAGGCCTGTTTAATTTATGTTCGTCATGCAGTAGGCTTACATGTGTCACCCTGAAGTGTGCATCACAAACCACCTGGATATTAATGGAGTGGACCCCCTTCCAATTCACATAAATGATACCGTGATCAGATGGTGCACGCAACTGCAGACCCCAGGGAATCCACATTGCGTATCAAAATCCTGTTTAGTTCTCTGCTGGCTGTCAGGTGTAGGAAAAGTAATAAACTAATTTGCATGTTGGACAAGACTGGAAGAAACTGCATGTACAGCCGAACTGATAGCCGTCCGGCAAACACTGGCTACCAAACCCAGGGTATCGCTCACGGTATCGCCTTCGCATATCGCCTATTGCATTTTCTGTAGTGCAAATGGAAAGAATAAAACCCTTTCACATAAGAAAAACAACGTGCATACAAACATTTATTTAACAGGTGTATCTTACTGAATGGTAGCAATGGATGGCCTGCTGGCTTCAGTCTTTCATGTCCGTGCATTGAATAATCACAACCTGTGGTGAAATCGTTTTTAGCTTAATTGATTACGCTTGCAACTTACCCATGGATTGGACAATTTGCCTCAACGTGGGGGGAAATTCACAATATTCACAAAACATTCTCATGTGATTTCAGATAACCTTATGTTCATATGTGCGCATCAATAAAGTCACCAAATTGCACAGAGCACCAGCGTTTGCGCTAAGAGGTGGTTTAGTTGGACGTTAACGCAAACTCATTATTTGACACCAAACTTGCATAGTGCCCAACTGTTTTCATTGTCACACCCCCTATTGCCCAACCCATAGTCGCTAAAACACCTTCATTGCACACCACGAAATTGACAAACTCGGCGGAGACTGTAAATATTCAATTTGCGACAGACGAAACTGGCAATTTGCTTGCGCAAGGGCATAATGCCGCTTAACGCCGGCACAAAAATAAGGCCCACAGAATAGATCAGGTAAAACAGTAGCAGGCTAGATGGGTGAGTCAGCCACAGTACAAGGTACAAGGTACCCATCTCTGTTTGTCTGCTACTTGCAGCGATTCATTAGGCAGACAGACAGTAGGCACACTGACTGGAGCCTCTCCGTTTCTTCCAACGGTTCTGGAATTTTTCCATTCCAGGCGACTCTCCCATTCATAATTAGATTCAGTATTTGCACTACTTGTCAGCCTACCTGTGTGGGTAATTACAATCATAACACTGTTCCTGTATTTCCCTGACCTCCCCCATTTCAGGGTGAGCCGAGGCACCTTCAAATCCTGGGTGCTGTTCTGAAAAGCATTCACCTGCCAAATTTGCTGTTTGCAGATATAATGAGAATGCAGTGAAAAAAAGCCTGTTCAGACTGGTTCACACTTCTGTATTCCAGAACAATCATTACTATGGAAGACCGAACTGCAGTGTGAGGAAGGCTGGATGATTCCGTTGTCTAATCATGGGCACACAATTTGAAAGTTGAATTAATCCCAACAATATATATTTTTTTTTTTATGAATTAAAAAAGTTTTGGAATCAGGGAGCTAATCTCCAAATCACCTCTGAATATGAACACAAATGAACATAATCTCTGTACCTCAAGTAATCACTTCCGTCTGGACAACTGAAGTGAAACCAAATGAATTTAAGAACAGCTCATGTAAATCAGAGAAAGGTATGGTACGCAGCTGCCTGCAATGATGTCTATTGCTGTATTACTGCACTGATCTCTTGCGCGAACTATGATTGTTCCTACCATGTACTTATGCACATCTTGTAAGTCGCTCTGGATAAGAGCGTCTGCTAAATTCTTAAAATGTAAAATGTAAATGTAAAGTCAGAGAAATGTGTTTATTCCTGACTGTAATTGTAACATGATAACACACAGCAAACTCACACCCAACGATTTCATCTACTCTTCCCTGTGTTATTTCACTGCCTGACAATGTCAGCTCCATCTACGAAGGTTGTTTTCATAAAAGTCCAGATTTCTTTTTCATCAGTCCTCCTGGTTATCTCTCTGCTCATTAGCATCTGTTTATATATTTCCATAGAAAAGATTGTCTGTAAAGTTTCATTCCTTTTTTTTGTGAGCAGTTGTTTTATTGTAAAATGTGTAAAAGATGTACATACAGGATGTGAAAAGCATCATTTCTGATTAGGCAATTGCATTGATTATATTTAATTGTATGTGATAGTGCTGTACGTGATGCCCATCAAATTGCCGGAACATTATGGCAATGCTGAGAGAATATATGAATCACAAATCTAGCATAGGAGCTATTATCTCTGCACTTTGTGTTTTTCATCTCTCTGTCATAATATTAAGCTTTAAATGTATTTGAGTTTAATGTAATGGTGCAGATTACCTGGTTGTATGCTGCTATTTCTTTCAGCCCCAAGTGCATTCTGGGATTTTTCGCTTCAGAAAAAAATCAATTTGCTTGCAGAATGTGCTTATTGATATCTCCAATGCATGTAATTGCAGTCAACAAAACAAAATGACAGTGTATGAACAGTCCTGCTCTTCTGATGTGCTTACTGTAGGCGTCAGTACAAATAACAATGGAAATTTATGTTTTAATGTAGGAAAACCCTGTCTAGATCTTTATATATTTATAGTTTAATGATAAATTATCGAAATTGAAATAAATAAATAAATAAATAAATAACAATGATTATCGTTTTCTTTCCAAGGACTAAATGACTTGTGCTGTGAGGGAACAATCAACAGACATACCTGTGATTGAGAGTGACACATAAGGAACCGTGAGCCGATTTCACTGCTGTTTAGCTCCCAGATCAAATCCACCATGTTGGCTGCTCATAGATCAAGATCAAGATCAAGATTAACTTTATTGTTCCACAAGTGGAAAATTTGGCTTGGGCTTTCACCCATGCTGCAGCCATAAAAAGACAGACATTCCACATACAGAAAACATACAAAAATGACCTGCTGGTTATCCACATACAAAAAAAACATACAAAGATCTGCACAAATCCCTTAATAAAACAACACAAAAATCCTCCAGTGGTAGACAGGGGGAAAGGGTTTTTTATACATCAGATAGAGATTTACCATGCCTTTACCATGCCTTTACCATAAATGGAATGTCTCCCCGTTGGGTGTGGGAGATGGAAATGGACAGCTGTAAGAAACAGCATTTAATGAATACATTTCACTTTGACATAAAAAGGTCACAACCTGACATTTCCAACTATGCGCTGAAAAGGTCACGGGGGCCATAGTGCTAGGATTTATAGAACGCGATCGCTCTCAAATATCCCTTCCTAATCTGCCCTTATCTCAATGTAGTACATTTTCCTAATTCCTCCAAACAAAACACTGAAAAAAATAAAGCCACTCGTGAGTGAGAGCCAAATCCCCAAATTAAATAATGACTGGCAGAATATCAATGCTCTATATCTGAAAGCAGTTATTGAAAATCTTTGTTTCTGATCTGACTTCTGACCAGTTCTTGCCAAGAGCGTATTTTTATATACAGTATTCCTTTATTTTAGCTAGTCTCGGTGAATAAAGCTCTTTCATATCCTTTTGGGGCACATTGGATCAACTTGAATGTTTTCTGGATCCACTGATTTTATTCATTTTATTTTCTTTAATCTTTGCTTAACCAGGCAGGTCAACTGAGAGCTAAATTCCCTTTTGCAGTGACGACCTGGGGAATAGTTGAATGGTAAATATGTGCTATTTGCATCAAATCCCTGCATTTCCAGTACATTGCTGAGAAATAAATGTCATTCAACATTTTTTTAGGGAATTCCAGGAAGTCACTAACCAGAGGCATTTGTATCTTCAGTACATAATAACGTAATTAGCCCCATATGAATGAAGTGTCTTCCCCCGACTCCTGTCTGTGCAGGCTTAACTTGTAGACTGTGGTGTGAAAAGGCTGACATTACATGTTTGGAAGGAGAGCACATGTTTATTTACACTCTCCCGAATTGACAGCGGAGGTTGCAGCGAGTGTGGCTTAGAATACATTTTGGCATTCCAAGTCGGGAGAAAAAGGGCATCTTTTCTTTCTTCTTCTTATTCTAATCATGTTATTTTTTTAGGAATTGTAATGATAACATAACATAAGCTCTTTTTGAATGCAGAGAAGGAAAGTAAGTTCTAATACAACAAATGCAACATTGTATAGCATGTCAATACAATCATTAAAAGGAAGCTAAAGTGAGTAATGGTGTTCCTTAGGCTCTCTAAAAGTAAAGGGAAAAATTGTACAGCAGCTCAGTCAGGTGAAAAAAATATACATGGCTGGAAGTATGTCCTTTATTATGCTGTCATTTACTAAATGGTTGGCCAGATTGCGGACAGAGCAATGCCTATTTCTACTTCAAAAAAGACAGAGCCACTCCAAAACACCTTAAAGTGTCATGAAAGGGATTCTGAGAAACGACAGGGAAGAAAAACGTACTTATTTACGCGGCACAGTGTATAACAATGCATCGTTTCATCTGGAATGATTCTTCTTTTCTTGTTTTTTCTCTCTTTCTGTCCCTCTCAAAGGTTTATTTGTGGAAGAAGGCTCTGATTTATTTTCTGAATGTCTCACTTTGCACGATCCTCATCTAAGCCAGAGGACTGAAAAGAGCAGAGGGGCTGAAATCAATGTCCTTCACAGTGTACTGTGTCTGCAATGCATTTCTATAATCAACTCCTATTGTGAAGTTTCATGTCCGAAAATATCTTTGCTTTGATTAAGTTCATTATAGAGGGAGTTACCACCACCAATACGACAGCTGTAGAACAGAGTTGGAATTGATTGCTGTGACAGCTGGCATAATTGAAAAAAACATAATAATGCAAAGAAATGCAGGTAAAGACGAGAGGTGCTGATTGATGATTAACCTCTTAAGAAGAGGATTTATTATTAGAACTACGATTATTCAGAAAAATACACTTTTAGGTGTTGTATGAAAGCTCTGTATTGTATGCTCTGTGGAGTGTAGATTGCGCAAAGGGGGAAAAATGGAGACAAGTGAAACTGATTGCAGCCAGTTTGAGATGCAAAAAGGAAAAAATATTCACAATTTGGAGCAACGGTTCTTTATTTGTCTATAATTATGGATCACCTCGAGAAGCGAAGTGCCCACAACAGACCACACAATTGGGAGACAGCAGAACAAATCGATTGAGAAACTCGACTCTGTTCATATGGATTTGATCAAACGTAAAGTATCATGTTTCAGAAGGGCTCCGAAGATATTACAACCTCCCAGTGGGGCATTGTATGAAACATTGGAACCTGCACCTCCTCTGTCACTGCTTGCAGAAGTAACCTTGAGACTCCAATATGTGAGCTGTAGAACTGGGATAAACATTCAAAACATCTTTATACCACATTCCATGGCAAATTGTTTAAAATTCTCAATTTATTAGACTGAGTGTCTGAAAAAAGAGAAAGAAAATTGGAAAGTAGGCGCTTCCTACATCAGTTGTCCTCTTCTGCCATCCTGCAGCTACAGAGAGAAGGCAGGTCGAAGCTCTTCTTTTGTGCATTTCAAAAGATATGGACCGCTCTCTCTTAATTCTGATAAATAAGCACCTTTCTCTCTTAATTCAGTTTTTAAAAATCACCCTTCTTTCATAATTCAGATAAATAAGTGATATTCTGCTTTAGTTTAGTTAAATAATCTCCCTGGCTTTGCTCTTTATTCAGATAGAGAAGCTTTTACATTTTCAGAGAGGCCACTATCCACAGTTCAGCCTGAGCTCTGGTGGCACAACCACAAGTCCTTTCTTTGTTTTGTGTCTGGAAGTCTTCACATATTGCAGCAGTAATTAATCTTTTCTGTACATAATAAATGCATTGTGGCAGAAAATTACATGTGGCTGAGTGTGCCAGGGAAAACCAGTGGGGCCATTCCTCCATCAGATTTACCCCTTGGAGAAATACATTCTTTCTATTAAAAAGAAGAAAATAAATAATGCATCATTAGGCCAGGCAAAGAACAACAACAACAACAACAAAAAACTCACGTCTCCTTGGCAACAAGCCATCAATCCTTAGCTGTCAACTTCACCTCCGCATTCTGTCTCCTGAAATCATGTTCTTGTGCACCACAATCAAAAGGAGGTTTAGGACAGGTAACAGTTTAGTAAGGTAAGCTCTTAGCCTGCAAACTTACAAGCCTGCCCTGCCCTCTGGCAATTTGTTCCTGCTTCAGTGTAAGTCCACACATTTTCAGCCCATCTCACATGCACAATCCATCCTCTAGTTTCCCCCTGCCTGTGCTCAACATGTGCAAATGTGGGATTCAACTGTACTATTGGCAATGAAGCAATCTTCCTGACAAACATTCACAAAAAAATCAGATCGCTGATTTGAGCACTGATTTGAATTCCATTCTCCTGCATGTATCTGCGCCTTTTTACCCCCACTGATGTATTTGTGTTGTGTTTTTCAGTTTATGAACTCTCTCAGACAAAAAAGCATATAAGAACTGTCCATGGTCAATACTGTCATTCATACACTTGGTGCGGTTTTGATGTGGAATTTATCTCAATAATGGAAACAATGGACAAATGAAGGAACAATATAGAAAAAATCCCTGTCCTTCTCTTCTGACAGAAAGTGGAAGTGACAGTGGCATTACACACTGTGGAACAGAATCCTGCATTGATTACACACAGCGGTGATGAGGGTGGATTGAATAGACGCTGCATTCTGCTGTGACCCCATTTTGTCTTTATGTGCTTTGAGTGTTTTTCAAGAGAAGACCAATCTATGGAGCAGTGGGATCATGGGCGTGGTTTATGGGGGGTGGGGTGGGGGAGTGGGGAACACATCCTCCCCAAAGTCTGTTGATCTGTTGATCGGCATTCAAAACTGTGTGAACTCTTCACAAAATTACATTTTTTAACACGCATGCATCACATGGATAGACTCTGCTGAAGACTAATTACACACTGGTGTGGTAAATGAAAAACATTTCACTAATGCATTTGCAGTGTTATAAACTTGGTGTAATAGATTGTTATGAATTGTTTGTATGAACTAAAATATGGAAGGAATATACCAATACAGTATCAAAAAATATATATTTTCAAATTACAGTTTTGCACATATTTCAGTGAATAGTATAGGGGAAAACAGAACATGAGAATGCAGTATGTCTGTACAGGAAAACCTTTCATGTAAAAGAAAAAAAATACTTGTCTAGTCTCATCTCTGTCAGGCCAGGCTAATCATTGATGACAATGTGATATTGAAATACTATGATGTTGTCATCAATGATTTTGACTTTGGATTTTCCTCAGTCGAATGGCATTGTTTTGTAGCACCATATTGACGATAGCCGTCTCTTGCTCTGCTGTGAAGAGACTTTGTCTTCCACCACCAACTTGTCGTCTTTCAATTCTGAAAAATAAGTTATGTTACAGTATACTGTATTGATCCAATAGGAATAGCCTACAGCTCGCAGTTTCATGCATGATACATATTGGCACTGTTGTTCACTTGCAGTAGTTTACCATATTCTACAGTAATCACTGACCACTGTATTGTAATGTGGTACTAAAGACAAGAACAGTAAAGTTGAGATTACTCCGATGTTTACAGTACGTGTCTATTCTCATTTGTGAAGGTCTGGGTCATGGATGCAACCATGAAGCTGCTCAAGTTTGGCTGCACAAATTGCCGCTAGCCAAGAGGATACTATGAGTATTGTCTCATCTGCTAGCCACTGATCCATGGTCATTTATTTTTTCCCCTACTAATGAAGCAATGTTGAGTAGCCAGTAACTAGCTTGCTACACTAACACCTTTTTTTAGCGCCAGCTAACAAGAAAGGAAATAATCACATAAGAATTTCTTCAAAAGTCAAAAGTCAGGGGCAGAAAAGAAAAGTATGTTTAAATCTTCAGGCTAGGTAGGCTAGCATATGAACTCTAGCATATGGGATGAACACACCCTTGTCTCCGACTGCCCGTTAAATGGCTTTATGATGTTGGACAATGTTTCATGGCCACAGGTGTACACCCCCAAGCACTTTTGATAACAGCAATAAAATACCCCCCAAAAAAAAAGGAATGAAAAAATAAATTGTTTCCATTGTTAAAGCAGAATCCAGTCTGGCTTATCACAATGCTTGGCCCTGTTAATGCATTCCCAGACATCTCTAAGTGAAAAAGATGGCCAGAAAAGCTGTGAGCAGAGAGATACATGCATGGAATACATATTAGGGGATAGAATGCATACACAGGGAAACATGCATCTGTGACATTTAACATGACTGTGTGTCAGCAGAGCAGAGAAGGGACTATATGCGCACATGTGTGAGCCTCTGTGTGTCTCTGCATGTGCTGTATGCGTTCTGTGTGTGTCTGTGTGTGCATGCACGAGTGTGTTTCATTTTTTGTGTGTGTGTATATTTGTGTTCATGTATCTGTGTGTGTCTATTAGGCTGTGTGTATGTGTGTCTGTTTGTGCAGGCACAAGTGTGCGTTTTTGTATCTGTGCGTTTATAGTATTCCGCTTTGGTGACTCACACCCTACTTGAGTTAAAAATAGAGTGTTGGTTCCCAAAAAAAAGTTGTCTCCCACAATTCATTTGACATTTTATTTGATATGTCTTGGGGAGGAACCTGGATTTTACATTTAAAAATACATTATATTTTGTGCCTCCCTTTCTCAAAAGCAGCAGTTTCACATTGATTTCATAGTCTTTCATGCCTCTTTCCCTCAAACATTAGTCTCTGTTGTCTGTTTTTCTTATTATTCAGGTACTGTACCGAATGGTTGTCTGTTGATATGGGTGGTTAGGGAGGGATAGCCAGCCAAGAATTAGATGAAATGACAGCTCAAAAAGTACGGCTGAGACATGGACTGTCAGGTCAGGTGGCTGTATTCTCATCAAAGGTGTAAGTGGAAGTAAAGCCCAGTCCAAGTTATCAGCAGAATCCTGTTAAGGAGACCCCATGCTGCTTGGTGTGTTGGGAGCACTGACACCATATTGATGAGCAGGCCAAAATGGCCATGCTATATGTAGGCCCCTGTAGGAGCTGGATGCTGTAGCTTAGTGGCCCATTTAAAAAGGCAGGAGTACTTTTGCTTGAATATGGTGGAACAGTGACCTCTTTAACAAAGGAGAATAACCTATTTATCCTGCCCTAACTGATAAATATACAATATATAGTTAAGTTTTCACTGTGCAGACCAACCTCTTTGGATGGGACTCTTATTTGTTGTTGGTCACATTTTTCATTTGCTGGGTGATTGCACACACATAACAGAGCTGTGCATGTCATGCCGGCCCTTCTCTTCACATTCTCTTGAACATTTCTTGGTGTTTGTTTGGAGTCGGCATTCATAAAATCAATACGACCATCAGAGACCTGTCCACCACAGAAAAAGAGGCAGTTGTGAGACGCTGAAAGAAAAGGAGAATTCAGCCAGAACCGCGGCACTTTGTTCAAAGTCAACAGCTTGGAATGTCTTGACACAGACAGCGACCACAGACCGTGTTAGAAATCAGGCTCGGTGAGGTCAGCCAAAGAAAACATTCATGACAGATGAGCGATCAGAGCCCTTACAATAACTGTTTGTGAAATCCAAACAAGAGCCACCAGGGCGCAGGGGCGATTTACAAACACTGCGCTGCAAGATGCCGAACTCTCATCAGCACCAATAACAGGAAGGCCTTGTTAGAACTGGCTCACAACTACAAAGAGGAGACAACAGTGCTTTTTGATGAAACCGAGATAAACCCTTGGCAAAGAGACTGAGGAAAAAGTCTAGTGAAGTCTGGAGAAATGAAACAACGGCACATTCTCCAGAGTATACTGCCTGGTCTTTGAAGCCTGGTGGATATAATGCCACAGAACAGGACTGCACAGCTACACATGGAAGCGGCTCGCCTGTCTTTATTGATGAGATAAATATTGATGACAGCAGCTGTAGCACGGTGGCAGGGGTGGCCACCATGCCAGGTGGTGAGTGGATGGAAGACCAAACAAAATAACTAAGGTTCAATAGACCAACGGCCAATTTATTATCCTTATACAAAAAAATACAGACAAAACACGAAAATAAAGCAGTTAAATCAAACTAGTCCTTCGAGGGGAAACAGCAACCAAAACCCGCACTTCTTCCTCCATGCCCCAAAACTCTCTAATCAGGCATGGCAAGCTGTACTTTTATAATGGCCTAATGAAGGCAATGGCTCACAGCTGAGTTGATTGCTTATTAGCCTCAGGTGAGCCTGCCTGTAAGTGAGGCCGCTGTTGTCCAAGGTCCTGTAGTCCTCTCCAGGCTGTGGGAGGGAACAGGAACACCTGACAGCAGCAAAAAGGGAGGCGTAGCCCTCTCTACTCCTCCCTCCACCTCTCCCAGTGTCACACAGCATAATAAATTCAGATGTTTATAGACACATTTTGTCCACCTACAAGCTAATGCTTCTAGACTTATGGAGCAGCACTTCACCGTACAACATAATAATCACCCATTGGGTACTGCCAATGAAAAAGTTCATCTGGAAAAATTAGTATAAAATCTTGGAGTCAAGATTTCACTCATTTTAAAAATACTGTACAAATGCTGTATTAACAAATCTAAGAGATTTTCAAGGCTTCCCTTGTATCTCATCTCTGTGAACGTGGGGCCAGGTGCCAGTGTGTTGTGGAGGACACTATCCCTGCCCCTTATGCAGAATGCTGTAGAACCTGTGAATTATGAGGTGCTCAAATGAGCCAAGACCGTGTTTGCGATAGCTGGGTCATGGCTTCGCCTCAATCCTTCGCTGGTAAGTGTGAGGGCGTGTCTATGCACAATACTGTGCTGTAGCACCTAGGTGTGATTTTCTTTCTCCCTTCGAATGATTCATGCGTGCAAAACACAACCAAAGGGGATATTCAATCAGTGTCAGTGATGTTTATCTCCCTGTATAAGTGATTTAGGTCATGTAGACAGAACATGACCATGGCCTGTATGAGTATATGGCCCTGATGTATGACCTTTGGGAAGTCCATATAGTACTGAGAAGGTAAACAGGAGATTAACTCAGGACGAGCTGGAGGGAAAAAATGATGGCTACAGTGATTATCCCTGTATTTATCATTAATATAACGCTTGAGAGAACTATACCCTGCTGCCCAAAGTGATGTATTCCAGACTGAAATTGTTTTTTTAGATAATTTGCTTCCCTGGCCAGTTGAGGGAAATCAAATTAAATGCTACATTTATCACAGGATCATTGGCCCTCAATCCTCAGGACGGGCAATGAGTTGGGGAGGGGGGTTATCGCAGTCCCGGATCAAATTGCACGCCACCTTCTGTGTAAAAGTAAATTGCCTGCTCACTCTTCCAGGCTAACAGGGTTGTATGCCACAGAGTTTGAAGATGAGAGACCAATCAAAGCTCCCGCCTATAGCAGGCATGCCAATGTGAACCTGACCTGAATTATTTCACCCGTCCCGCCTCTAGTGAAGACCACAAGCACCAGGGATATCGCGGATGAACAGCTTCATCAGGACAAATTTAACAAACATCAGTTGACAATTTTAAAAAGCAGCTAAAAACCTTTCTTTTTAATTTGGCTTTTAATTAATTTATTAGGTTGACTATACTTTTATTGTCTCTGTTTTAAACCTTAGAATTGAGTATGATTGTTATGTGTATTTTCTTGATTTTTATTTTTATTATTCTTTTTTACTTTTGTATTATGCCTATGTATGTATGTATGTATGTATTTATATGTGTATATGTATATATATATGCGTGTATATATGTATATGTGTGTATATATATATGTATATATATTTTTATGCCTTACTTTCCCTGTAAAGCACTTTGAGCTACTGTTTGTATGAAAGGTGCTATACAAATAAAGCTATTATTATTATTAAAGAATGACTGTTAATAATGGGAACTGATGGGCAGGGGCTGCCCACTGTCCCAGCACGGACACAAAACCCATCTACAAAGTGTCGCATATGTGTCTTTTTTCCAAAATGATCATGACAGGTCCCACATTAAAAAAACACCCTGTCCATTCTGCTGTATCATTCCAGCTATTTGTTTTGTTTTGTTTTTATACATGTAGCAAGATATCATGCAGTCATGGAGACACGTACATCAAATTACAAAAAACTCATAAAAAGCAAAGACAGACATGCTTTGCGATGCGGAGGGAAGGCAGTGTATGTGACAGACATATGCAGTCTGAGACGCCGTTTCTAAAACTCAGAGCAGTGGGAGAACAAGGAACGCGGTGCTGCAGCATTAAAACTCTGAAATACAAATTGTAATGTATGAAATAACCTTAATTTGTTTCTCATTGACCCTCGGAATGAGGCTTTAAAAATCGAATGTTTATTAACATTTAAAGTGTGTGTGTGTGGGGAGGGGTGTGCACATGTGTGTGTCATTTGTGATGACGTGAAACCGAGCTGTTTCAAACCTGAGGCATGAGCTGAAGCCTGCCAAGGATTTTCTCAGTCAGTTTTAATGAAAGAGGCTTAAAACCTATCTTCTGTCTGCTCTAGTCCCCACCACCGCCCCCTCCATCCTGATTTGGAGTTGGAAAAAAAGAAAAACAGCAAAACACAGTGCCTTAAAAGTCCTTTTTCCTGTGGTGGGGGGAGAGAGAGAGGAGGAAGGAGGGAGGAAGCGTGAGGAAGTGAGGGAGGGAGGGAGGGAGAGGTAGAGAGACTGGTGATGTGTGAGTGTGGATCTGGTTATAATGGGCGATGTTTCCTGTGCTGCTGTGTATGCACATGTGCATGTGGGTGTGTGTGGGTGTGTGTGTGCGTGTGTGTGTGTGTGTGTGTGTGTGTGCGTGTGCAGGTTAAGTCCAGTATGCTTGATGTTCTCAACCCCAAAAGATAGAATGCTGCAGCTGTAAATGACACAACAATGGGCAATCAGGGATCCATCCCCCTGCCTGGTGCCCCATTGTCCCTGCGGCTCCTGAGAGAGGGGATCCAGCCGAGGCAGATGAAAGTGTCCTGCCAGGCCTACACCTGAAAGACAGGGCTACAGGGGCTCTCAGATGAAACTCTAACAAAAAAGATTGTCTTTCAAATTAAATGTATTTCAGTATTCTACTCAATTTTACTCTGTGAACTATTTTGTATTCCCTTTTTTTATACAGTTTTTTAGATGGCTGATTTCAGAGTCTTATTCATAATATGTTCAATTTGGTATGAATGAATGTTATATCTTATAATTGGAGAGGTTCCTGTATCTCAGCCTCCTCCTGTAGCAGAGAGCCTTTCACTATTCTCAATATAAAGAATGTCGGGAGATGTACTGCGCTGTGACTCAAACCTGCATTAGTAACCAAAGCACAGTCCAGAGCTCAATATTACACTCTATATTGCTTAGCAGATGCCCTGACCCAGAATGATTTATAAGCTTACATTTGTGAGTATGAATCATTTAGCCTATACACCTGGATGCTTTGAGAAACAATTACGGTTAAGTGCATTGCTCAAGCTCACAATGGCTCACCTGGGGGAAATGTACTTGCAACCTTTTGGTTTAAGACTAGCTCCGTCAGCACAGCATGACACTGCCCACCCATCACGCACCAACACCTTTATCTTACTCCATCACTCTGAGTGTGTGACCGGCGCAAGTTCACAGGTTGCCATGGAGGCATAACTGAATGCCTTGGAATTGTTCCAAGAGTTCCATTGAGTTCGGCCGTGACCTTTTCTCCCTTTCTAAGACGCTGAGGGAGGACAGCCAATCAGATCCCAGCAACTCCCCCAATTCCCAACTCCCACCGGCCAGACGACCAATTAACTGTGACCTTCATGAAGGGTGCCGAAGGACATGACAGCTCTGTGGAGTAATAACATTGTGACATGGCATGTGGCATGCACTTAAACGCGCCATCAATTAATGCTGACAATTTTGCTGGCATCTTTCTTCATTCCATTTTTTTAATATGGTGTAATGCTTCCAGGGTGCGTTTATTCTCACCACATGTCAAAATCAGTACCGCTTTTCAGTATTTAATTATTTTTTATCTACTACAGCATTGAGGATTGAATTTCCAAATTGTGTAGTGTGTGTCGGCGTGAGTGTGTAGCATGTGAGACACTGTGCGTGAGAGAGACACTGCATGTCTGTGTGTGTGATTTCCAAGGATCAAGAATCAAAGCTTCCACCTTCAGCGGGATGAATTCTGAACAAGTACATTTACAAAGATGAGAACAAAAGAGGCTGGCTGGCATATTTCTGCCTTGTTACCTTAAGAGTTCTCTGCTGAACTAGGAGCGGGACACGTAGTGGTGTCCCTTACCCAAGCACTGGCACAACACAAATGCAACGCAGCACTCCCTGCGTCCTTCTCTCTCTGCTTCCTCGCTGTAGGAATAATTCAGTTTACTTGAGTTTACTTGTGTGCAGCATGCAAGAAGAGCCATAAATAAACAAGAGGACAAATTCAGAGGGAATTCTAAAGCTATGTTTTTCTAGTGTCGTACACCACAGCGATTTTTCATCCGTCACTCAGTCAGTTCACAGATGGTAAGGTCACCTCCACAAGAGAGGAGTGAAATAGACGGCACAAAAATAACAAAGAATAACGAAATGGAACTGGGCCAGTGTTGCAAAGAACAGAATATCATTCTTTAATGAAGTGCAGCGATGAATAATCCATAACCCTGGGCAAACTGAAACCCCAACACGGGACTGACATTCTGATGTCCTCTGCATTTTAAGGATCATGCAATCTTTAACACGGCTGTCTTTCTTTAATGTGGTAACTAGTGTAGCTCTCATCTGAACTGAAGTTTGGAGGTCACATAAGTGCAGGCCTCAACGTTGTCATTTATAGCTCACGATTCGCTTGGTGAATGTGCTCTCGCAATTCTTGCGTGATGTATCAGGGACTTTATGGCACAGACTTTAAGTTCTGACAGCAGAAGACCCACTCCTGTCACGTGGGAGGTAGGTTACCCTACGTTAGTATCGAAGAAGCACGCCTGTGATGAGCCTCATGACACTAAAGCATGTCGCTTCTGCACAACATGAAACATTAATCAGATTATGATTGAAGTGACATGTCATGTCATGTTCTCCTAATAGGTATGCTGCCATAGCTTACACAGGGCTGTCGGGGCTATCTGTATATTTCTTATGCTTGTGCTCCCCTGCTCTCACATAATGCTGCTGGATATTGTACTTCTTTTTTTCTGACTCCATGTTCTCTGACACCCGCCCCCGAGCCCTAGATCCTGTGAGAAGTGTGAGCTGCCCCCATCAACCCTCACCCCCACGCCTTTCCCAGTGCCTGGATCTGGACCCCCTTCACGTGCTTTAGCCTCCCCCACCGACTACCTAACTCGGAGGCGCAAAGTCAGCCAGCCCTGAGTCTGGTTCCTCCCAAGGTTTCTCCCTATCAAGGGAGTTTTTCCTTGCCACTCTTGCCTTAGGCTTGCTTTTGCGGGGGCCTAGGCCTGGGTTCCCTTTTGTTGAGCATTTTGTGACTATGCATTTGTGAAAAGCGCTATACAAATACATTTGACTCGATTTGATTTGATTTGATGAAGGTCACAGGAACTGTCTGTGATATGCACAACATTGTCAGCATGATCCAAATGGCATGCAGCCTTACCACAACATGTTTCAGGAATGTTTTCTCTTTTTAATGTAGGATAACCAACCAAACAATCATTATATGACAGTAGAGTGTGTGTAGTCTGGGTAAATTAGAGCTGCAGTGACCTTTCCTGAACGGTGACATGGGAGAGGTTGGAGAGGGTATCAAAACAGTCAACACTGTAAGAATATCATTTTTAGTATGCATAGAAACATGACATTTGGTCTGAGAACACACAGATGAGGTTTGTGTTTCAGTATTAGAGACTGCATGGATGACACCCCAGTGTCTGGCTGAGTCAGGAGATGTCTTGTAACAATAGTGTCTCTGGCCCAATTAGGCAGGGCCTTGCATCTCATCTCCCAGTTTGACTGAATGCAAATGTTCCTGTGGAACTTTATGAAACCACAGTAAGAACTAGTGTTTGCTTTACATTTTGTAACATGTGTGTGTTTGCGCGGCGCGAATTACACTCTCCTGCCTAACGTTACATTGGGTCCATCACTTCATCGATATGGAGATCATTTTACTTTTATTCAGTATTTTGGATTTACCAGCAACACAAAAGAGTTGATCATTCAAGAATGGCACCAAAAGACTATCCTCCTGTTGTTTAATTGCATACAGGGCTTTCCCTGAAACGAACATGGAGCCAACATCGAACGCATTGCTCTTCTCACGTTGCTCCATTGCTAGCCTCAGAGAGGGGATTATGGGACACTGGCATGAACACCGTGGATCCCTTACAGGAAGTTGTGGGGAAAAAAAACAAAATAGCACTCAGTGCATGGCGCAACATGGCACCAGAGGCCCAAACAGGTTGTCGGGGGAGCAGGGTTGATTTGGTACACATCAGCAACCTTTCTGCGCCAAGACAGACATTTGGATACATGGACAGACAGATGTGCATATAGATATTCTGACAATAAGACAGACTCATAGGAGTGACAGACAGACGGAAAGGCATGAGTGTCTGTACGTGTGTTAATTCCCACACAAACTTAGATATACTTCCTCCTGCTCATCCGCAAATGAACGCAAAATCCATTACTTATAAAGTTTGTTAGTTATAAAGAAGATCAATTAAATAGGATACTGACACCTTTTTAAGTTATATTTGGCAAAGAGTAATTTTATCTGCTGTTTTTGTTGTGTTACTAGAAATACATTGCTTGTTGTTAATTGCTGTGATAAAGTGATAAAGGCACATCTGGCAGGATGGCAGGTGTCGCCACCTTGCCAGGTGGTGAGTGGGGGGACAAAAACATCAAGAAAGTGTTCTGGTGGCTATTTTACAGCCATTTTATTCCCCATTTTTGGGGCAGACAAAAACAAATAAAATATGCAGAAAAGAAAAGACAAACTAAACATCACTAGGCTGAGGGAAAGAACACAGAAATGACAACACAACACACTTCGTCCATGTCATCCATGTCTCAAAATCCTCCCCAGGCATGGCAGGCTGTGCCATCACCTGAGCTGACTGCCGATCAGCCTCAGGTGAGCCTGACTGTAGGTGAGGCCGCTGCTGTCCAAGGTCCTGCAGTGCTTCCCAGGTTCTGTGAGGAACTGCTGACAGCAGCCAGAGAGGAGGAGCAGCCCTCTCTACTCCTCCCTCCCTCCAGCCCTCCTGGCCTCACAGCACAGTAATAGCTGCTTCTTTGTTGGAGTGCTCTAAAAAGACTTTCAAGTGGGAGTGGAAACTGCTCTTTAAATGTGATTATTTTGAGAAAAAAAAGTAGTTACAGCATCTTCTCTGATTTGTGCTATCATTCTAGGTGGTGAAATCACCTATACTGCTTCTGCTTCACTATGCCCCGTGCTGTCATTCGTGCTCTTTGGCCCACTCAAAGTCAACACAGACTCAAGTCTCGCACAAAATCACTTATCCCCCGGCGCCAGTGATCGATCCTAATCAGTAACTCAAATATTGCAACCCTTATGATTTCACATATACTCAAATCAATCTTCAATCATTTCCGCAAGCTGTCCTTTTACGCCGCCATTCATTTCTAAGAGGTTCATCGGCATAATTAATCCAACAGAAAAGCATTTTGTGGGTAATAAAGTTTTCGGCTCATATCCCTTTATATCACGGCTAATGGTAGTCAATCACATGCTGTGCAAACCTTAGTTAAAAATAATACCATGTGGGCAGAGGCTCTTTCTCAGTTTATAATTCTTGATAGTGTGGTTTCCACAGTCTGCAATATTCTATCAACTCATCAACAAAGACACCTGGCTGAGGTTCCCAGAAACTGCTCAAATCTGCATTATACCTCCAGGTGGCACAAAACTGAAAAAAAAATAATCAAAGTCCACTGGGGCATGTCACATGTTAAGGTCCAATTCGAATATGATTTTAGATTTTTAAACAAAATGGAATTAGTGGAAAACAATGGACCCGCACAAGAAGACCATCAATTTCACAAGATGCTAGTGGCATTTTAAAACTAGGGGGAATGTAAATACAACACTTATCTAGTCATTTACATCATACTCTTTTGACTCAAGCAAAAATGTAATATGATGACTAACTGCTTAATTGTGTGATTATGGGAACACATATTAAAACAGACAGGCACACAGGCAGATAGACAGACAGCTCTCAGCCCTCCTTGCCATAAAGCCAAGGAGTTTATTTTTAGGACAGGTTTATTCCCGTTAAATAATGATGAAATTCAGAGCGGCTTTATAATCAAACAGATAGTCAAATGAACATTTTTGTTTGCTCAAGTGACCCAAGATTAAGCTGCGCAAATGAAATCTGGCGGCTTAAATCCCCTGAGAGTCTAACCAGAGTCTGAGATAAATCCTCCCGGCAAATTGAAGTGTCTTGAAATAACTTAACGTTATATTAGGTTGCTAGGTAAATTAGGTTATTAACCTTAACACAGCACCATGTATCTCTGATCAAAGCCACAAAAGGGAGGAGATGGTGTGAGGTAAAAAGAGAAGATTGAAAACAGGGTAAATATAGACTTCCACCAGATGGCAGTATGACGAGCTTCACCAAGGCTAAATGAACTGCCTACGCAGATATTTATCATCTTACTGTGTGCCTTCAAATTAGCAGTATAGATTACACTCACGGTGGCTGATTTAAAGTAATTAGTTGTTTAATCAATTGACTGTTAACGGGTCTCCAAACCTTTAATATATTGAGTTTAATCAACCAAATGTTATGCACCTGAAAAAATAATTAAATGAATAGGATATTTTTTCTACCTTTTGTACATTTTTCTTTCACAATGTTGAAAAATAAGTTACAGGTTAGAAATAAAAGCAAATCATGATCAAATAATACCAAATTATTGGCATAGACACATAGACACATAGACATTGCCAGGCTCCTGCACTAAATTATGGATCCCCATATACCCCTTTGAGACTGACTTACCAGGAGAACCACATTGAGAAATATCGGTGTTCCCAAATCATACAAATACGTATGTTTAACTCAATTTAGGGAGATTTGGATAGCAATTGCATAATAGCTTTAGCTTCTGGTATGTGAAGTGAATTACCCAAATCTCTCTCACCTGTTTGCGAAGAGTTAGTCACTTGTGGAGAGTGCCTACCCTGACACCTGCAGGTTGTGAGTTCACAGCCCAGGATGTTTTAAATAATTTATGCTGTGCATTTTATCTGAGGTAGTGGCCACTAGGTGGCGATGCTGTCCAGAGTCAGGACCCAGATAATCATAAATTAACAGTGATTCAGGCCAGGGGTTCCCAAACTTCAAATCTCAACACCCCCTAAAATGACAACCCAGTGGCTGAGGACTCCCACCAAAATAGAATGGTTAATGCTGCCACCTTAATTCAACACCCACCAAAGCTGGACCTTTGGGATCCAGGTAACTGAGCAACAATTTTTGTATTCTCATTCAGGTTGTTAGTACTGTAGCCAATCAGTGTTTGAGCAGCTCAACTAGACTTTAATGTACTTTCCTCTGTGTGCTTCCATGTGCCATAAATAAATACTTCTCTCCCCCACCTTTAAGACTTGCCAAGTTGCACACAGAAATCTAGATCCTGGGACGGACCTGAATGATGTGTCGGATGTGGGAGCTAATTTTGGCAGAACCACTGCATTTCTCAATGCCTGCGCTCTCCTCTCATGTGTTGCCATGGTGTTCTTCTAATCCAGGAAATGAAAGGAGCATGTTGATTGGAGGAGAGGAGTACAAACATGCACACACACACACACACACACACACACACAACTACATGCACACACACACAAAAATGAATGCACTCCCAACATATAAGTAGACACACATGCACACACACAAATATATATATACACATGCACACACACACACACACACACACACACACACACACACACAACTACATGCACACACACACAAAAATGAATGCACTCCCAACATATAAGTAGACACACATGCACACACACAAATATATATATACACATGCACACACACACACACACACACACACACACACACACACACACACACACACACACATACACAAACACCTACTTGCACACACCCACACATATGATTGCATACAGCCACACACACACACATGCACATATACACAAATGCATGCATGTACACACACATGCCTACACGTACACACACTTGCATTAGCAATCAGGCATGTCAGGCGGGGTGAGGTTGGACATTCCATCTCACCAAGATGCTTTGCCTTTTTGTGATGTGGTAATGTCACTGTGCTGCGGAGTGGCAGACCAGGGTTCCATTCCCACACCTGGCAATTAAGCTCTTTACTTATAAATCACTACAGCATTTTATTTAATAGGCCAAGTAATTCTGTCTGGTAGGTGCAGCAGTATAGTGCACTGCATTGCTTGTTTATGTCGGTGTGGAAGAGTGGTGGCACTGAATCCATTGGGCTCCAGGGTCCAAATCTTCACAGGGCTTCACCAGTGTGCAACTGAAATGCCAGCTGCGGAACTCTGTTCATTAGTCTTACCGGAGGTTGAGTTGATCAAAAAGTCTGTCAATTAAAGCATTTTGAGAGAAGCTGTCTTTTAATGTGGGAGTTATTTAGATTTTTATCAGTCATATAAAAAAACTAAAACAAAACAGATACATGCATAAAGCATACAATGTAGAACATTAGCTAATGGGTTTAATCTGGAGAACAATAGCTCAATTATTTCATGCCAAGAAGTATGGAAATATGAAAATGTGTCCTGGTGCTTGCCATTCAGATGGATTGCAAAATTCCAGGATCAAAACCTGTTTTATGGGAATTTTGAAATGTATGGGAATTTAATGGTAATGTATAATCATATGATATTTTCTGTTCCAAATAAATGAAGACAGGCATTTCAAACTTTGTCAAAATGATTACTTCGAACTTTATTGAACTTTCAAGTAATATACACTTAAAGACAAGTCTGTGAACAGTGCCTAAATACTTGCCTAAAGGTTAAACTACAATATTAGCAGTAAGCTTAACTACTGTATTGGATTATCAACTATCTATTCAGTAACATTTTGACTCAAATTTTTGTTAAAATGATTATTTATTCATGGTTTATTTTATAGGGACAGATACAAATGCACATTGACAAATTGAATACACAATTATACAATGGTTGTACCATACCATTTGTAGCTTACACTAATTTTCAATACCCGGCACTATATCATCATCACTCTATTATACCATTAACAATTTACCTACATTATGATGATATGTGTCTGTGTCGAACTGCAGTTCATCAACCATATTGTAGCAGGTAGGACGCTCTGACTAAATGTTTTCTTGTCGACCATGTGATGGAAGCATGAGCTGTGCATGCAGGACGCTGTATCACCAATAGAGGGAGCAAACCACTCGACCAACTGGTCAGGAGGACACAGTCTTTCAGAACTTTGTGATTATAAAAACAAACAAATCCAGAATAAATAAATATATAGTGAATACAAGACAGTTTAATTATTTAAGACTCCAGCTCTGTTAGTAATTTTAAGATGACCTGCAAAAAATGTTATGATTTTTATATACTTAACTTGATGTAAAATATTCCCAAAACTCCCAACCCCAAGTTCCCATGGAAATTAATCTGGAATGTACCTGAAACTTTACACCCCTTTGCAAACCTAGTCAAGTGTGTAGCCATCCTGTGTTATTGTGAACACTCCCCTCTGCAGTCGTTAACCCCCTCTAATGCGCTTTATGACATTTGGGGAAAACAGCATTAAATGGGATCATTTCGCGGCTTAAAAGGATCAGTTAGCATGCAACATGTAAACTGGTTTTATTTTCCCAATGCAGTTTTCAGTTCTTCAGGTGTATGCCTCCTTCAGCCGTGACGGTTTCCGCTACAGCTTATGGGAAACACGAGCCTTTTGCTGATTAGGTAGGCAAAAAAAAGACAAACGCAACCAGGGCTACCTGTCCTGTAGTACACTCCTGGCTTCTGAGTGTGAAAACCTCCCTCTGGCTCACAGATGAGTGTGTTGGAGGAGTACATGCGCTTCCGTTGTACTGCTCCCTGCGTGGGTGTGGATAGCACAGCTTTGACAAGACAGCGCAGTTCAGATGCTTCCAAACAGGATAAAAAGCGTGCAAATCATTTTGGAAGACAATTTATTCATTCTTTTTGTCCCAGTAAGAGGCTTTTCCCATTCTCGTTTTGCTCGGAGAACGTCCTGCAGCATAAACATGTCGGTAATCCTCTCCCAAGTCCCCCTGATCAGCTTACGTCTGAGAAACTGTTTCATTGTCAGATATCCAGGCATTTCAATAAATCTGCAAACTTGTATTACTCTGCTCTTACTTTATATCAGCCCCAATAATCCCGAACAGTAGCACTGTTTCTTAATACCTAAAGGGGGGGCGAGGGCTTTAAGTATTTTGTGTTTGCTAATTAAAATTCTTCTCCCAGAAGCTTGGCCCGCTCATATGATGCACTGCAGTGGCAATCGGTTTCGAATTAGGGTAACCCCACCATGTGACAAATTATTAGAGACTGTTTTCATCACTCTAATGATTGCCTAGCACGCAAAGGGATTGTTAGCTTGGCCAACTGAAATTAGCCTGTTCCTAATTGTTGGGCCAAGCTGTCAAAAAAACTTCATCTAAAAAAAAAAACGCATTAAGCCCCCCCGCCTCCGTGCTTTGAGAGGCAATGCTTTAATAACCTCATTAGACAAACATTACTTTACTGAGAATGTCAGAGTTGTAGTCTAAACCCTGACTGTGTTTCATAGCACGGTAAAACTCGAAGTGACCGTTTTGCAGCATGAGAATGACAACACAGGCCATTTTCAACACATCACACATTATGCATTCTGTTTGCAGAATTGATTAATCAGATGCAAGTCACCCACATATACACAATGTTAATAATGTCCCCTGGCGATGCCTTGTATATGATATATGGATATGTGTACATGTACAGTACATTGGATATGTCTTCTTTGGTCTTGATGTTTGTACTTTGCTCTTCTGTTCTGCTGAGAGTGCCCTCTCTTGGCACGGTCTCACTTGCACAATCTCAATGTTACAGCCTAGTAAAATAAGGGTTTATATTACACCGGTATCCAGTCCTGGGCAGGAGTGTCCAATGACACTAATTGGGCCAATTTCACTGTCATCGTTCGATTCAAGTTTAAAGCATGGCACTCACTTTCAATCTCACGTCATTCAGAGGTAGAGTTACAGAGGTAGAGTTCCATTTCCTTTGGAAATATGTCGTTTCACTTCTTGAGGAGGACGTCCAGATTGAATCAGAAGAAGGTGGACCAGGTCTAGCATGAAATGAATGGAACAAACAAACGTTTATACACCATAGCATTCAATGTGAGCTGGCATGTTGGCTCAGTTTTACGAAATGCAGTTTGAAGCACAACATGAAGTTTCACAGCCCTGATCACGTTTTACATTGCCAAGGATTAGGGTATCACTAAAAATAAATATAGGGTTACCAAAAGCAGGATACCAACAGGACTGAGCAATCAGCTGTTTGCAGTTTGTTATGGCTACAGTGATAATTTGTGATATTTATTACAGTGTGAAGATGTATTCATGGGACAGTGACTGACTTCCAAATTGCTCTCACATCTGTCACACTACAGACATAACAGATCCCCTGCTCCCGTGCTCTGAACTTAAGGTAGTGTCACATATCCACCAGTGGCTGGGGCTGTTATCCCACAAATAACTCTTCTCTTCCAGTTTCTTGATTGCTTGAATACAAATTTTGTCCAAACAATCAGAATTTACTTTTTCAATACAGTTAAGATGCAGCCCCAAACTTCCTCAAGTCAGTTCAACTAAGTTCAAGTCCAGAGAATAACCTGAAATGGTACAAAGGTAAGCAGTAAACTGCCAGAGGTTAAAAAAAAAGTTTAGTTTACCAAAAACAGAAAAATAATGTAAATTTCAGAGTTATAAAAAAAGGCCCTTTTCAGGGAACAAGTAATGGGTTAACGTGGGTTAACAGTCACTCTGTGCAAGTCACCGACTCTGGATCCAACAAAAGAGCCTCAGACCATCACGCTTCCTCCTCCATGTTTGACAGTTGGTGTCACACACTGAGGAACCATCCTTTCGCCTACTCAACAGCATACAAAAACCCTGCGTGATGAACCAAATATTGAAAATATTCTTCATAGCCCAGGCAAGCTTCTTTTTCTTATTTTGCCATCTTAGCAATGGCTTTCTTACTGCCACTCGACCTGTCAAACCTGCAGCTCGAAGTCTTCTCTTCGCAGTTGAAACTGAGACTTCCGTACTTCAACCAGTGTTAAGCTGAGCTTGAAGCTGTTGTCCTGTGAGCCGCCTATCACGCAAGTTGTTGACTCTCAGAAACTTTTTATATTTTTATATATAAATTTGGTTGTGGCTTTGGGTCTGCCAGACCTCTTCCTGTCAGAGTTTCCTCCAGTTTCCAAGTGCCTTTTGATGGTGTAGGAAACTATTCACAGCCAAAGTTTTTGGTAACCTAAGCTTCTTCTTCTTTTTTTTTATACCTCTGGCAGTTTACCACTTATCTTTGTACCATTTCAGGTTATTCACTGGACGTGAATTGCTTAAATTTCAGTAAAAACTGGAAAATGGGGGTGTTCTTTTGACCGGTAGTGTATGTCTGCGCCATTTGTTGATACTATAATTATAGCATGTACCATAAATGCCAAGCAAAGATCACAGCATGGGCTGTATTATTTTTTTCAAAAATTATTTTACCAAAGATGACCATCAAATATGGTGCAGAAAGAATTTCACTCAAGGGCAAGGATATCCAGAAATAAAAGGCTTTTAAAACTTTTTGACATTTTGTTCTTAAAAAATTCAATGATACTATATATACAGAGAATAAAAATAAAATACACCAAGTTAACGAATCACTGTAAAGCGAAGTCAGAAGGAAAAAAAGGAAAATACTGTATACAGTACATTGAGTGCATTTGTTCTTGTGAATCAGGCTGAATGTTTTCATTAACACCACATTGGATGTTTATCTGAAATGGATCGAGGAAAAAATGGCAGCCCTCCATTCAGTGACCACCAGATAATCAGCATTCATTGCGTCTCGGAGGGACATCTGGTCTGGACATCTGTTATGACCCTCCCCTTAGACCCCAAAATGTGTGTGCTACAGGTCTGAGTGCCAAAATGCCAAGGTCTAACAAATGTGTCTGTGTAGCAAGTACATTATGAAAAAGAAACAACACAGGGGCAGGGCAGCTTCCACAATCCACAAGACGGGATAGGTGGACTCATCCGAGCTGTCCGAAGCGATCCTTTGACCCACACCAGCCCAGTCTTCAGGCCACAGCCAACGGCCTGCCACTGGTCTTCTCTCCATGTGTATTATTGGAGCAGTTCATTCATTTATATAAACAAACATAATGTAAAGCAAAACACAGCACGCACGCATCATTTCTCTGAGGCTTTTTTAGATCGGGGTTCCACTCTCCATCGAGAACACAAACAAAAAGGAACCAAAACCAAACTCTGCTCCTGTTTCTTTTCCAGCCCCGACTGCAGCTCCTCGTCTCCCTCTGCGCACCTGCTCCAGGTGAGGTCACACCTAGACGCCAGCGCTGGAAGGGAGGTGGCCGCGCCTTGCACCATGACGTTGCACACGTGCCCAAAAGAAAATACAAGAAGTGAGTGGGAGGCGGGTTAGGCACCGAAACCATCGCAATGTGGACGGTAGTCATAAAGGTTCTATCTCCACGCAGAGAGGAAGGATTGAGAAAGGAAGGGTAAGGAGGGAGAAACTGCATCATCATTCATGGGTGAGCTGCAAACGACAAACAACAGATGGAAGTAATGCCAAGCAATGCTGTCCCATACGATGGCAAAGCAGAACATGTCAGGCCTCACCAGCCCTCTCTCGTCTGCTGGTACCACTCTCTGGCACAATGCATCAAGAAACATGAGGAGACGTTCTGTATCGTGTGGCAAAATCGTTTTCTCTAAACAATTGTATTAGTATAAAATACAATTATTTTTCTTTTTGTTGAGTGTGCAATGTAGCTCTTTACTTGTGTTGTTGATTTCACACAGCCTTCTTTGCTCATCTTTATCAAGGATGTGAATCATTTTGGAAGGTGCTGTATATTGTACTGTATACACAGGTCAAGGCCGTAACCATGGGTACACCCGATATATATAGACATTTTGAGTTAAGTTCCTGAGAAACCATTCGCAAACGTTTTTTTTATACAACAGCCTTTATTATTGGTTTAATAGGGATACATTCCAAGCAGTCAAAATATTTTTTGCACTTTTTTGCATTGGAAATGACAACATCGGTTTATAAAGTTTATCAAATTAAATGATCAGTTTAATGACGGAAATTGCAATGAGAAGTAAATATATCACACTGTAAATAGTCTGTAGCCTACTTGGAAACATTGGTGTAATGAAATACAGATGTAGGTTGTTTCGTTAAAAAAATGGCCCTATCAACTTTGTAATGACAAAATTGAGCAAATAGAATGTTCGCAAATAGAGGTATACCTGTACAGTGATTCTGAAATACTCCGTGGTATAGCATTGTGACCTGTTCTCATTCTTGAATAATCAAACTATTGATGCTGCTGAGATTAGGCTGGGCCCACTACCCAGCCTCTCTCACGGAAGGGCCATGATTGACAACATGGTCAATAATTGTGGCACAAATTCCATATGAAACATGAGCTCTCTTCCTTCCCCTTTGAGTTACTCCACCACCACAATCAAACTATTGATGCTGCTAAGATTAGGCTGGGCCCACTCCCCAGCCTCTCTCATGGAAGGGCCATGATTGACAACATGGTCAATAATTGTGGCACAAATTTCATATGAAACATGAGCTCTCTTCCTTCCCCTTTGAACTACTCCACCACCACAGAAGCCCTGTTGCTCGGTGGGCCCCTCTACCTCTCCTTCGTCTTCTTCCTCGCTCTCTTACCTGGTCCGTTCTCGCAAACAACAACTCAGAGGGGACCTCTTTACGCATGAATAGGGACTGATTGCCGATTGAGCTCTGTTCAGTCTTCAGGGCCATTACTATAAGTTACTGATTCAACCGCAGCAGCTGTTGCTGTACTGTAGCTGGTGGCTGTCTTCTGTGGGAATGCATGTAAGTTCTGAGCTGCATGAATGTTGAATGTGCCAGTCAACATTACATACAAATTCCTCAAAAACTACAAAAAATAAAAAGAGAATGAAACATGATATTGATGAGATTAAGTTGTGGCATGATCTACAGTTCATTCCTCTGTCCATATCCCTACACCCACGGCCATACACCCACAGTCTTACACCCACAGATGTACACCCACAGTCCTACACCCACAATCTTACACCCACAGTCCTACACCCACAGTCCTACACCCACAGATGTACACCCACAGTCCTACACCCACAATCGTACACCCACAGTCCTACACCCACAGTCTTACACCCACAGATGTACACCCACAGTCCTACACCCACAATCTTACACCCACAGTCCTACACCCACAGTCCTACACCCACAGATGTACACCCACAGTCCTACACCCACAGTCTTACACCCACAGATGTACACCCACAGTCCTACACCCACAATCTTACACCCACAGATCTACACCCACAGTCTTACACCCACAGTCTTACACCCACAGATCTACACCCACAGATGTACACCCACAGATGTACACCCACAGTCCTACACCCACAGTCTTACACCCACAGATCCACACCCACAGTCTTACACCCACAGATGCACACCCAGAGCTCTACAACCACAGATGTACACCCACAGTCCTACACCCACAATCTTATACCCACAGTCTTGTACTCACAGCCCTACACCCACAACCATACACCCACAGCTCTAGACTCAATGTCCCAATCCCCAGTCCTTCAATTACATGGTGTTAGTCTCCTGTTCTGACATCTAAGGCTTCTATACCAAATGGGGCTCTTTGTGGAGCACATCACTTGACCTTGACGGGTAACCCAGGGTGGTTTCTGCTCGTCTGAGGTGGGGGGTGGGTGGTGGCAGTAAGTGGAGGGAGAGGGGTGAAAGGAGAGGTCAGAATGAGATTAACAGAAAGGTCAACTTTTGAACAGAATCAAATACCTTTGTGCCTGGAAAAAGGTCACTGCTCCTGTTTTCACTTGTGGATTAAAACCGTTGCCCTTTGCTGACCTCTTGAATAGATGAGCTGTTTCAGGAGCCTGGGGTTGATCCTCTCAAAGTGGAGGGAGGGACAACCGGAGGCCTCCACTTCAAATTCGTTGACTTGACCCTTGACCTCACATTTGTGAGAGTCCTGAGCCCTGCCTGCTTTAGGTGTGGTCTTCAGATTATTCAGCTGAGGTCCAGGCACTCCAATAAATGTCCCCTAAAGTTACAGAACATATACAATACACGTGCAAGGGTCCTGGCACCAATGGCTAGCAAATCTACAATTCTGAGAAACTATTAACTATTATTTTCAAATAATATAAATACATTTTTACTGTTTGTTTGCCATTGAGACACAAGGTTCATTGCCCAAATGCAATGGCTCATTTGACCAACTTTTCAACAAAATGGCAGCATTTTCCCAGCAATTTATTAGTGTAACAGACTAGAATGATTGGTCAGATCAACCAAGCGCAAACTAAAACTGCAACCGGGTAAGAACTTATACACACCTTACAATACAGACATGATTTTGTTATGCTTGCCATTATAATTTGGGAGACAATTTCCTTGTCCTTTTGTTGCTTCCCTTGACACCCAGTTTTAGTCTCCGCTCTGCACTGCTCATAATTACAGGAATGCATTGCATGTGAACCATGTGAAGGATCCTGTGTGCATTTCAGGGCAGTCAGTGCATAAATGTCGACTGTGTTCATTGTGCACAAC
Source organism: Aldrovandia affinis (assembly GCA_029706075.1). NCBI lineage: Eukaryota > Metazoa > Chordata > Actinopteri > Notacanthiformes > Halosauridae > Aldrovandia > Aldrovandia affinis. The sequence continues at coordinate 2,454,875 of JAINUG010000002.1, forward strand.
CAACCGTGGGATTCAAATCCTCGAACCTCGGTCACAAGTTCAGAGAGATCGTTATTTTACAGCTGCACTGAAGACACTCCATGGAGTGTAATGCGCACTTTTACAGTACACATGTACAGCACAGAAGGACTGCACATATTTAAATATGTATACAGGAGTGCACATGTCACCTCTGTATTTCAGTACTTCTTCTAACATGACAGTTTATTGTCAGCCTATATAAATGTGACCATCTTCCAGTTTCACTAGGTTTTGAGTACATATTTAGAAGCAACAATGTTGGCAATGATGTTGGTGCAGTTTCAGCCCATAGAGGGCGCTCTTTGTAATGTTTTCTGTGTGGACCACATTAGTGTGTCTTTGTAGGCTTTTGCTGACAGTATTTCTACACTTTGTGTCAGCATACAGAGATAGTCTAGCTGTGTAAAGCAATTAATTAATTTATAACCATTATTCATATTTTACATGTAGAAACCACTAGTAATAGTAAAACTTGACCTTTCTACATTTTGTTTGGCATTCTACCCGTAGGCTCTTTGCACCGCAGTTTGGAAATGCCTGACTCATACCTGACCCAGGCTTGACCCTGGTTGCAGAGGGCCACAGTCCAGCATGTTCTCCAGCTCCCCTTGGTTCCTTTAAACTGACTGTGGGCTGAATCATTTGGCCTGGCCAGTGCAATGGTAGAACCACCTCTTTAGACTGTCAAGGCTTCCTCAATTCTCACCTCTTTTATAGCACAAATTTCTCACCTCCTTTACTACTGGTTATGATGGTAGGCTAGTTGAATAATGTCTAGCTGATGTCTGAGTCTAGCACTTCTTACTATACTGTGAATAAGTGTAAATGGTCCTTTATGGTTATACTGCTTTTTTTTGTTTTTTTTTTTTTTGTTTCAGATTTTCTCCCATTTTCTCCCAATTTAGTAGCCAATTACACCCTCTATTTTTCATGTCAATCCCCCCCTTGTATTGTGAGTTCACTACCGTAACCCTGTGACCGGCAGTGACAAAGGCGAAGTATTGTCTCCTCCAAGATGACACTCGCCAGGCTGTTGACCGTAACTCCAATCGCCGCCCCCGGTGGCACTCCCGGCCAGAGCCAACTCTATGCAGCCTCAGTGTCCAGCTTCGAACATTGTAACCACTGGACCACCCGGGAGGCCTGGTTATAGTAGTAGTACAGTAGTACAGGCATTTAGCAGATGCTCTTATCCAGAGCGACTTACAGTTTCACATTTCTTTACATACAATCCATTTATACAGCTGGATATTTTACTGAAGAAATCCAGGTTAAGTACCTTGCTCAAGGGTACAACTGCAGTGTCCCCACCTGGGATCGAACCTGCAACCTTTGCGTTACAAGCCCAGTTCCTTAACCATTATGCTAACATTATGCTATACTGCTTTTTATTTGAATGTGCTTATGCACATTTTGTATCTCGCACAATGCCTCTCTTTGATCCTCTGTCAGACCCCCCTCTATCGCAGAATGCCTTCCAACTACCTCTTCTGACTCTGTTAGACCTCCTCCATCCCAGAAGACCCTCCTACCAATGGCTATGATGAACTCTCTGGTGTCTGTGATTGGCAGCTGAGGCAAAAGGCTAAACCTGGAGCTTCTGTGTTTGGTGCCTCCAATGCAGCAGGCGTATGAGTGTCTCATGTGATTGACCGATGTTACCTTACCCAAAGTCCCGGCACATGTCCTGCTGCTTTCGGGAAAGGTCAGTGCTCAAAAGTTAATTTTTAATCAGACAGAACCTCTCTGTGCAGGGACATGCTTTCCATGCTATGGGGTCATCAACAGGTTCAGTCCTGCTAAGGTCCTAGAAAGTAGATAAGGAAGTTAAGGAAATTATCTTCAGCTAATGAATACATTAAAACTGTATTAATATCCTGGATAGAAAACTGTCTGGGATGTCATTGTTCATTTGCTCTTAACCAGGAGCAAATTTGGTCATTTTTGGCCCTAAACAAACCTCACAATATCAGCTGCACAAGTATGTCCTGCTCTCGCTGATTTTCTGCAACCACCGGGTTTCTTCTCTGTGTTTCGGTGGCATGATTCTGAAAACATAAAAGATTTGGCTTTTTTTTTTTTGTTGTTAGTACATAGGGCCACACACCAACTTTTTGGCATTGTCAGACAGATAAGATCTACATAAAAACCTCTGCCTAAAAACTATTTTAATGGGCTCCTATGGGAAACTGTCAATGTTTTTCCCCACAGTCAGCGTGGTCATGACGTCAAGTGTCCAGATTTTCAGACTGTACAGTATACTAAATTGATGGTCGAAAAGGCTAGAATGTGATATTGCCTTGTGCCAGCAGGGGGCTCCCCTGTTTCAGAGTCCCCAATCTATTGGTTTGAGTGTTAGGAAAGCCCACCACTGCTCTTAATTATCTTCTCTAGGACTAAATTTAAACAAGGTTAAAAGTGTGATTTAGTCCGTGATGCATAGCTTACCTGAGTCTGTGAAATACCCTTCATGTCTTTAGCCTTTTTAGTTAACCACCTTCATAAAGGTGGCCTCAGAAGGAAATTAAAGATAAATAATGCTTTTGTATTTGTTGTAATTTGACATCTAAGTGATGGTATGACCTTTTTCAGCCAGTGAACGTTGTGGCAGGAAATTGGTCTTCTGTTACCTTTTTGAGTCCATCTAAGACCAAGAGGACCCGGGCGTGAATCGAAGTGTTAAATTTCATTTAAACAAAACATAAAATGAAGGGTTGCCAGCTGTCGGGGGACCTGTTTGAAACATCTCTCTTGACGTGATGGTGCTGCCATATGACAGCTTGTAAAAAAGGAGCCTGGGCCACCGAAAAGCCCCAGGAAACGCGGGCAGAGAGGTCTTACCTTAAAAGGCAGAAAGCAGCAAGGATTTGAGCTCTGCAGGAGGGGAGCCCACTGACCTGTGCGCTCTCTTTAACGGTAAGAGAGGCGAGAGGGTGAGCATGTTTCACTCCTCCTACAGAAACAGGTGAGGTGCTGTGAGTGTGTGTATGTGACTATGTATGTGCATCTGACCGAGGGAGAGACAGCGTGTGTATGCGAGAGAGAGAGAGAGAGAGAGAGGAGAGAGAGAGAGAGAGAGAGAGAGAGAGAGAGTGTGTGTGTGTATGCATATGAGAGTGTGCATGAGTGCGTGTGCGTTTGTGTCTTGCAGAGAGTGCGTGTGTTTGTGCATGGGAGAGTCATTTTTATGCAGGTGAACTAACACTTTATACTCCCTTCTGTCTGAGTTCAGTTTGCACCGACGCTGCCAATCAGGAGGGCCAGTTCCACTGATACATTTCTGCACACAGCACAACCAATCCCTGCTCCTTCTGCAGTTCAGCACACAGCACACCCAATCCCTGCTGCTCCTCATCACACAGCACAACCAATCCCTGCTCCTCCTGCAGCTCAGCAGACAGTACAACCAATTGGATGGAGTTGATGATGTTACCCATGCTGGAGGTGGCCTACATCTATTAGTAAAGATGTGATTCCACCTGTCACCCACTGGACTGTGACCTCGTCGCCTTTCAGGCGGGTGCAGTAAGCCCGTTTAAATAGCTCACCAGCAGGGTGTAGCTTACAGGCATGGAGCCATGGTATTTAGAGCTCAGGTCTGAAATAAACAGTGAGCTCAGTCAATCTAATTCTGTCCTCCGGAGACTGCAAACCTCTTTTTTTCCCCTGTTGATTTCTCAAGGACTAATTGGACACAAAATAAATACATAAAACGCAATGGAAAAAGCGAGACAGCAGAACACCAAAATCCACAAAGGTTTTGAACAGTTTCAAAGGCCTTTTATTCGTGAAACAGTGCACACACTGTACTATACAGAATGAATTTCAGAAATATTGTGTGGGATTCTGTCACAGTCCTGTTCTGTTCATACTGAGAAAAAAACATGAATAATTCATATCCCGCTTTCAGCGCAACCCTCTCAACGTTGTGATGGATCCTATAAATTTGAGAGATGGGTTGCCAAGTACAGGCTGGAGGCCTGGAGAATGCTTTGCTTAATGAATCACTTGATCCATAATGAAAGCTTGTCTCTCCTGGCTATGGTGTGAATCTGTGCTGTGGGTCCTGCGCCTACCTGGGACAGCTGCCAAACGGACTCCTTTCAGAACCACCGCCTGCATCGCTCTGTGCAGCTCTCTGATCTGAGAGCCATGTACTGTGCTTCCATGGCTTCCACACACACACACACACACACACACAGACACAAGCACAAGCACATCCACACACACATAGTCACACATCCACACACACAGATACAGGCACATCTCCACACTCACACACACACACACACACACATACATCCACACACACACAGACACAGACACATCTACACACACAAAAACACACGAGCGCACACACAGTGCCACTATTGTGTTTGAGTTTTTATTTGCTATCCTCTGACACTGTTTGTGAATCCAACCTATGACCCGAACCTCTGACACCTGCCCCTTTGTGGTTGCCGGGGGTGGGGAGTGGGGCGTGGGGGTGTGGCTGCATACAGTTTCCATGGTAAGTGGAGGTAAACAGCAGTAAACACAGTGTGGCACAAAAAGTCTATGGTATGTGTGCTCAGAGGGAGAGGGCAGCCCGCCCGCCCCCCCCCACCCCAGCCTGCCGCTGCCTCTCACCTCACTCCCCTCTTCTCGCCTCTCTCCCCACTCTTCCCGCTGAGCCAGCGGCTCTGTCGGCGTTTTTCCTGGCGAAGGCGGCAAGGTGAGCCAGAGCGGGAGGGGGGCTGAGTCTGCATGTTTCTGAACACTTGATCCAGACCCTGGTGCTGCTCAGGAACATCTTCCCAAAGTAAACTTTCCCCTAAACCTGCAGCCAGGCCCCTGCAGAAGGGCCTGTCATCCCCAAAGCAGCGGCGGCAGCTCGTGAGAACATGCTTTACGAATGCTATATATATGGGCTATTTCTTTAATATGGATGAAATCATACTCATATTTTTAATGTTTTTGTTTTTAAAAAAAGGACATCCGGTTCAGCTCCATTTCTCACATCTGGACCTGTGGTGACCGGTTCAGTCCAACCTATACCGGTCGAGGTGTCCAGCCCCTTCTGAGCAGCGAGTGAAAACACAAGGAGGCCTTTCTCCTCTTCTCCTCTCCTCTGTCTGTGTGCCGTCTGCAGCGGCCCACGGCATGTGGAAACATCCTATTAATGTTTTCCAAGCTCCCGTCTAACCTAGTGTGGGTGTGGAGCTGAGAGGCTCAGAGGGTCGTACCTTACGAACGGGACAGTGTTCCTATTATTCCGAGCCGTTCATTAAGTGGAGGGGGGTTTGAGTTCTGCTTTCTTTGGCACCCTGGCCCTTCGAGGCCAGCACTAGTTTGTCAGGATCCTGACAAGTTCACCTGATTCCAGGAAACGGGAATGTTTTTTTCCTGCCGGCCATGGTTGTGAATTCTGGGCCTTTCGTCGACGGGCGGTTTCGTCTCAAGGAAAGTGTGTGGTGTTTTAGTTATTGTGAGACAACGCAGTGCTTAGTTTACATTAGAAGACTTAGCTGCTGATTTAAACACAGCTTTTTAAAGTCTTGTGTGTGTGTGTGTGTGTGTCTGTGTGTGTGCGCAAAAGAGAGACAGAAAGAGGAAGACAGAGACAAGCATCTTACCATATATACCGTATATATATCTATGTATATATACAGTACCCTCCAAAATTATTCACATCCTTGATAAATATTAGCAAAGATGGCTGTATAAAATTAACAATCTGAGACATATCTTTTTGTGAAGAAACAGATATTACTGAAAGATATGCCACAATTATTAACACAGTGGTAAACCTGCCTGGTAGAGGACGCAAGCACATCTTGCCCCCACGCACAGTGAGGCAGATAGTTTGGGAGGTAAAGAAAGGGCCACAGTTGCAGATCTACAAAACCTGGTTGCATTTTGGGGACACAAAGTATCCAAATCCACCATCCATGCCAATAGGCTTTTTGGAAGGGTTGCCAGAAAAAAGCCTTTGTTGAGGACAATAGACATAAATAAGCATCTGGAATTTGCTAAATGGCATTGGATGAGATGTCGTGGTCATATGAGACCAAAATTGAGGTTTTTGGCCATTCACACCAGTGGTGGGTTTGGCGTCGGAAGAAGGATGCTTATGTTGAAAAGAACATCAAATGGAATATGGTAATGGATTTTTGATATCATGGGGTTGTTTTGCAGCTACTGGTCCTTGGGCTAGCTGTGCTAATATTAAAGATATAACATGGGTTCTCATTCCATGTCGATTTTATAAAAATGAATCCATCCGCATATATCGTTTTAGGCAGGGTGAGAAATTTGATCTGTCATCTACAAGCTAAACATTTTGTTTCCCATTGTAACAGGCTAACATTAAGCTATTCATTGGAATGTACAACAAATCAAGTAACGCTGAAAAAATGACAACTTCCGGTTAAAGTATCTTAATAGGGCATTGGGCCACCACGAGCTACCAGAACAGCTTCATTGTGCCTGGGCATAGATTCTACAAGTGTCTGGAACTCTGCTGGAGGGATGCAACACCATTCTTCCAAGAGAAATTCCTTCATTTGGTGTTTTGGTGATGGTGGTAGAAAACTCTGTCTCAGAGAACCTCCCGTAAGTGTTAAATTGGGTTGAGATTTGGTGACTGAGATGGCCATGGCATATGGTTTACATCTTTTTCATGCCCATCAAACCATTCAGTGACCACTCGTGCCTTGTGGATGGGGGGCATTGTCATCCTGGAAGAGACCACTCCCATCAGGATAGAACTGCTTCACCATAGAATGAAGATGATAACTCAGAATGGCTTTGTATTTATTGGTGTTTACCTTGCCCAGTAAGGGGTTGAGTGGACCTAAACCATGCTAGGAAAATGCACACCACACCATAATAGAGCTGCCAGAATCCTTCACCATGGGAAACAAGCACCCGGGCCTGTAGATTTCTTTTAGCGTGTGCCACACATGCACTCATCCACTTGTTGAGAATTGGCTGAAGGATGACTCATCGGACCATATGATGTTTTTCCACCGCTCAGTAGACCACTGCCTGTGTTCTTTGCACCACTTTATTCACAAACGTAAATTTTTAGGTGTAATAAGGGGTTTATGCACTGCAACCTGACCTTAGTATCCTTCTCTGTGAATTTCTCGATGGACTGTTCTTGATGAAACTGCCTGCTCACGCCCTAAATTGATATTTGCAATCAATTGATTCAAAGATGGTAGTCTGTTTTGTTTTGTATCTTGGACCAATGCCCAGACATCAAGGTTGAGGAGTATGCCCTTTCAAACACAGTTGCCCCTAGCTGATGATGCTCTTTCCTCAGACTTCCATGCCAACATCACCTTAGCCACTGTTTCCTGGAGCATCAGCAAGTCTTCCTCACTGAAGCTCCTGCCAAACGTGCCCCAGCAATCACTCCTCTTTCAAAGTCACTGAGATCTCTTCTTCTAGCCACGGTTGCCAAAATAATGGGCAATTGGTCCTGTCCAGCATTTTTATACATGACCCTAAGCATGATGGGATGTTAATTGCTTAAATAACTCAGGAAGCAAACCTGTGTGGAAACACCTGCTTTTGATATACTTTGCATCCCTCATTCACTCATGTGTTTCCTTTATTTTGGCAGTTACCTGTACATTCTTATGACCTGTTGTATTTTTAAGATTACAGCCAAGTGTCTTTGTAGCACTGATCTTCATCATTGCATATGGTCTGTGAAGTGAATTACCAGCAAAAAAACCTTTTCTGACAGAAAATGTATTATTTCAGGAGACTTGGAGGAGGTTTTTTATTCCTTGAGGTACTTTTGAGCCTTCCCATTCATGCAGCCTCGGAGGCTGATGTGAAATCACCCTATCCTGGCAGGAGAAAAAAACTGTTTTATTCCTGTGAAGCCAGCCACCCCCCATTCCCATCCCCCTCCCTAAACTCCTTCCCACACAACCAGCCAGCAGTACTCTGTGGAAATCATTCAAGTTGTGAGAGCACTTCTCAGTATAAACATCAAACATACACCAACTCCTATCCAGTGAAGGCACCAAGAAAAAATAAAAATAATAATTCATGTTTTGCCATTTTGCAAGTGAGTCTGGGAAATTACAAGGCCGCCAGTAACACTGACGCCAGTGTCACCCCCCTCATATGTCACTAATCTGGCTAAACCAATTACACGATCTCTAATTCTGAGCACTAATGGCCACATGTCCCCACCTCGAAAACAGAGGGTAAAAATTAAACAGATAGAAACAGGAGAAAGCTCTCTGTACTAATTCCCTGAGGTAATCAAGTGTTCAGAGGCTGTCAATCACGATCACGGCAGTAAACATCCAAAACATTTTTTCTGCCATAATGAGTCTGTGGGCATAGCCCCTGCTAAATCGGTCCAATTGTTTTTTTTGTTCACCACATATGGGCCCTGGTGTATGAAGACTTTGCTGGCGCAGCTAGGGTTGCGCTAGGTCAAACAGCCATGCTGTCCCCGGTCTCAGTCATAAATCTGCCCCTGCTCCAGTCAAATGAGGCTATTTTCTACCGCCTTGCTATATAAAGAATACCTCAAGCTGGTGTTCTTCCGCTGGGATTCTCAGATGTTGTTGAAAAAGAGTTCATGACAGGAAGGAGAAGAATATCAGTTATAGAAAAACATAGTACATGACAGGAAGAGGAAAACAATCCGAGCTTCAAAAAAGGAGCACGTGACCAGAAGAAGGAGAATATGAGCTTCAGAAAAAAGAGTCGATGACAAGAAGAAACATCTCCGCTACAGTAAAATAGAATTTGACAGGAAGTAGAAAGGTTTCAGTGGCAGAAAGAGTACATGGCAGGAAGAAGAAACTCAGCTACAGAAATAGTGCATATGAAAGGAAGTAGGGTGGATGGATATATATACTGTATATATATATATGGATATATGGATATCCACAGCATGGATATTGGACATGTATTTAATTGTAAGCTCTAACAACACAGCATAGTTGTCACAGCACAGAAGTTTTGGCCTCTTGTGTTTGGCGGGCTAAAACAGGTCCAATCTGCTGCCGCTGCTTTTTGGAGCTCTTCACAACCTGGACCTGGGCCCAAGCTTGCCTCGTCTTTTTCAGCCCCCGTTGTACTGTATAATCACTCTTGTAAACAAGTTTTGAAACATGAATTACACTTGCTTGAGTGAAACACTGTTAATTATCCCACGAAAGCCAATGATTTCACCTAGAAGTGCTCCTGGCGGTATGAGGGAAGGGGTACAGATCTGTAAGTCCCCCCCCACACACACACGCATGCACACACACAGACACATTTTCCATTACAGGCTACAGGCTACAAAAATGATAGTGTTCTCTATTCTAAACAAACACCCACAAGTGACTCACCTGCTGGCTCTCCCACCAGCCCCGACATTACCTTGCCATCACCACAGTATCAATTAGCAGGTCTGTGGTTTGAGCTGCTGCCGATACTTCTGCATTGCCCAACACTTAAAACCAACTGCAGCATCCTCAGCAGTGGCGTAACCCTTGGACTCCATTTGAGCAGCGGCTCCAGCTGTAGTAAGGTCTAGAGTTCCATGGTTTAAACATAAAGCTGTAACCCCAACTTGAGCTTGTTTGGAATTGGACCAAAGAGTCCAAACTCCCCCAGCTCAAACAGGTCAGAAATTATTGCAATACTGCTTTGTGTGTGTGTGTGTGTGTGTGTGTGTGTGTGTGTTTGTGATTCATGGTTAACCACAGTCCGTTTGATATACTTTCTGTGCAACAATCAAACTGATGATTTGCATTAAGAGTCCAGTTCAACCAAAACAGTCCTCAGAGGCTGCAGAGATCACTGCAGCTACATTATGCCCGCAACGACTGATCCAGGAACAGCTTACTCAACACTTATCCTAATTCCAGCAATTATCTGAAATCCAAGGTCAGTGCTCTGGGGCAGAATCTTCTCCACCAGAATCTCCCCCCTCCCCAAAAACAACCAAAAAAACTGGAATGAGCTTGAGAGAGATAAGTGTTATGGGACAGCACATGCTGAAGTCACATTACCACCCCACCACAATAACAACATCAGTAATACCAGCAACAAATACTGCCAGAGCAAAAATCACAGGCAAGTCATTTTGAGGGCAGAGAGTTGCTGTGGTGGGGGAGGTCAAGGGGTGAAGCCAGCCTTCACATGACCACCCTGGTTGTGGCCGTGGTGGTGATTGTGTTGGAGGAGGAGGTGTGCAACTGCTCCATACGTCTGCAGGCTACCGCTGTCTGGCCCTTAGACTGCTGTTTCAACACGGCTGGGTCATCACCTTCTTATCACAAAAGACAGTGACGAATAGCTCTCTCCCTCTGTCTTTGTGGCGAGGAAAGTTTGCCCAGGGCTGTGAGTGGAACTTTACGGCCCTCGCGCTCCCCGTGATGGACAGGCGGTCTGAAACCACCCCCCCCCTCCAACACACAGCTGATTTACGGCTGCTGCCATACATTTATGCTTCACCAGAGGAATGCCGGGAATTTTAAGGACCCCCCCTCCAGCCCCCAGCCCCTCACATATTGCTCCTTCAACACAGCCTGGCCCCGCCCCCGCTCCCGTCCGCACGCAAACAAACGGAACAAGCGGCCCGTTCAGGAACAGAATTGGCCCATCCCGCAGCTGAGAGCTGCTGGAGAGAATGTGGAGAATGCCAGAGGCAGGAAGCTTCCTTTCTCTCTCTCTCTCTCTCTCTCTCTCTCCACCCTCTCTTTCTCTTTCCACCATTCTGTCTTTCCTTCTCTCTCCTCTATCTGTCTCTCTCATTTGTTTACACTTTTTGGTTTACACATGACAAAAGGAGCATAGCTTTTGCACATGCCCCGTTCCTGAAGTTTAAAAGTAAAGGAATCTCTTTTAGCTGACTAACTCCAGGAGAAATGATCAGCTACGGCCTAAAACTTCACTAATAATACATCTAGAACCACCATCTATCTGCTCTAGTTCTTAAAGGGGTGCTTGACCCTATGGATAAAGTTAATACATGAACTTTTCAATGTACTGTCCCCTTAAGATGCAACATAGTTGGGAAGGACTTTGATGAAGTTTGAAGTTTGATGATTGTGTGTTTCCCGTTAGGACCTTCACACTTCAAATGAATTAACCTCACACGGAAACTCACACAGATGTCTGCACAGGAGAACTGAAGAAGTAACAGTCTGCACTCCTATGCTTGACTGAGGGTGATGTTCCTTCATGCATCTGCAAATAATAAGATAGCATAAAACATTTGGACAGATATGTTTCCATATAACTGGCAGGAGGAGAGCATGAAAAAAAACAAAGATTTATTTATTACATCCAAAGAACGATGAAAACACAAGTATTTTATATATAACTATATATCTATAGTCGGGCCTGGCCGGTGCGATGGGCATCATAAATATAAGATGAAGAAATGCACAGTCTCTTTCTACATTACTCTTCTTTTTTTCAAATAAAAGGAGACAATGGTGAGGGTGTTGCTCTGAAAACGACATGGAAAAATATACAATATATAATATTAGAGGAACAAAGCGACAGACTGTGTCTCAAATCAAAGCACAAAACCCCCCAGTACACACCTGTGATAGTACCATTACTGGCCTACATCTAATATTGAAACGGGTTCTCGGTACATTAAAAACAGGATTAATTTAGTCTGAAAATCAAAGGCACCGTGGCCGTGTTTTGTCGTTGCCGTTATTTGATAACACATGCATCTCGCATGCCAACTGTCACAGCAGAAAAAAACCAACATAAAAGCAAAACACTCCACAGAAGCTAAGATAAAAGCTATGGCTATGGAAGAAAAACGGTCACGCTTATAGATAGGCTCGGCCTTTCAGTTAATTATCCAAACGTACTGTAAAGGTTTTCGATTTGACAGAGTTGAGTCTTTGTTTTACTGTTCTGTAGCTTCCCTTTCGTTTGCCCCCGCAGCTTAGAGACAGTCACGGGTTATCCCCCATCTACGGTCTGTCCATTATGTTCAGCACGTCGTCCAGGATGGAGGGCCCCAGGTCGAGTTCGAGGGACAGCATGGACCCCGTGAGTTTAGAGATGGAGTCCTGCGACACACTGTTGCCGTTCGAGAGCTCAAACTCAAAGTCACAGATGCGGGTCTCCCCGATGCCGTCGCAGTCCAGCCAACCGTTGTAGTACCCGGGGTGCTTGGTCACATGGTGGATCGCGCCGTTACCGTTGGTGTAGCTGGGCGGCGGCGTGTCGTACCCGTTCTCGCCAATGTGCGCTTTGCCGGTTCCGCCACCGTAGCCGTTCTCCCCATTGACTGCCTTCGGGGGTCCCGCGGGCTTCCTCATCTCCGTCGGCTGGGCGGGCGCGTTGAACAGGAAGCTAGGCTTCCTGTCGGGCTCGGCAGGCGGGCTGTGGTTGGGGCGGAGCATGTCGAGGGAGAGGAGCAGGGAGTCTGCCTGCAGGAGCCCCAGCACCCCTGGCCCCCCAGGCAGTCTGGGAGCGGGTGGCCCGGCGCTGTCGAAGGGGTCGGGGTTGGGGGGAAACGCCGTGGTGGAAATGAGGGGCAGGGTGAGGGCCTGGGAGCCCCCAATGGCGGGGAGCGAGATGGCGTTCTTCAGCACAGGGGAGGGAGTCTCGGTGAAGGAGGCGTCGGAGGCACTGTTGGCCCTCAGGAACTCACTGTGCCCCATGTACTGAAGGGGAGCCCTCTCCTTCCCGGGTAGGAGCTCAAAGTTCCCCTGCAGGAAGGACATGTCCCCGAACGCGTCCCGCTCCCCACCCTTCCCAATGTGCACGGTGTGCCGGAAGTCACCCAGGGGCGGACTGATCATGTCCGGTGACAGGATGTCCCGCAGGCGGCACTTCTTGCCCTTCTTGCTGTTGGTGGATTTCAGGTAGATGGGCGTTTTCGCTGGCATCGTCAAGGGGAAGGGGGAAAGATCTTTGTGGAAATCTTGAAGAAAGGAGTCCTCTAGAAACTGGGCTGGGGGTGGTGGGGTGGGGTGTGTGGGGGTGGGTGAACTTTTTGACCTGTGGCCTGTTGAACAGATCACACCGATGTCTTCAGGGGGGGTTGGGGGCAGAGAAGGGGGTGGGGGGTGGTGGTTGGAGTTGTTACATTCTCAAATGTGGAGGGCCTTGAGCTGCCCTCAGGGGCCCAGAGATCGTGCTGGAGCTTGAAGCACTGAGACCCGCTTGGAGGCACTGAGACTTCGTGCGGGAATATCCACCGCGTCCTCCCGTGGGCTTGGTCCTCAGGCTGGGGAGGGGGGAGGGGTGGCTGTTTGCTGAGGGAAGAGAGGAACTGGAGTGAGAAGCTGTTTGAAGAAAATATGACTAGGAAGCATATCGTATGCAGCTGGGTAAAAGGAAGGGGTGAAATCATAAAAATATCAATTATATACGGTAAACGTTTGATTTTACGTTTTTTATCATAAAGTATAAACAAACACGCATTCATGCGCACCCACTAGCACACACATCCAAGCACACATCCACACACCAGACCAATACACACACAGAGAGAGACAAACAATGCAGGAATTTGGCTGCATTGTTCCCAGAGTGCATAAATTTGTTTTTAGATTTGAACATTTGTTAGCAGCACATACTATGAGGTATGTTTGCAGTTAAAATTAAATTTTTAGGTACAGATGTTGTGAATACCACTTCACTGTAGTCCTTCCTTCCCTTAGTCCTAAGTAACCACTTAAATTGTCCTGCTTGACTGTGGAGGATGTTTTTCGAGTTCTGAACTCATCCTGTGCTGACAGATTTATAAGAGCTTCCTCAGAATCTCGTTTTTTGATCCGACGCTGGCGCAAACCTCCTGTGACGTACAATCAGGACAAAGCTATTGTGTTACCAGTGAGCTGAACTCAGATGGAAAGCGGGCATGCAACATCCACTCACATACGGATGGACAATGCGACTGGTGGAACTGGCGTTGGGTGTCTCAGAGATCCGCATGAAGCCCCGGGCTCCTGTTTTACAAGCTCTAATATGAAACAGCTGAGCCCAAATGGACAGACGGGGGCAAGGGGTTTATGGGGATAAGAACATGGCTATTCCAGCACGGAGGAATGCTGTCAAAACACACAGGGAAAGAAAGGGAGGGAGAGAGAGGTGGAGAGAGAGAGAGATGAATACAGAGGGGAAGCGACATTGTTGGGACTTACATAAAAAGAGGGAGGGAAAGAGATGAAGTGTGTGACATCTTGTAAGTCGCTCTGGATAAGGGCGTCTGCTAAATGCTTACAATGTCAAATGTAAACATAAGTGAGAGGGAGGGATGGAGAGAAGGAGAGGGAGGTGAAGAGAAAGGAAGAGAGGTAAAGAGAGGGAAGGAGGATGGGAGATGAAGAAAGTGACAGAGGAACAATGTCAAGGCATGCAGAGAAGGAGGGTGGGAGATGAAGCGAGAGGGAGAGAGAGAAGGATAGGCAGAGAAAAACCATCACAATTCCTTGAAATGCTATGTAGGTAAATATGTGATACAATTCAGGGAATTTATTTCTGACTTGAATGTAGTAATTTAATATTGTAAAATATATCAATTGCATGTGCATGAATATAACATAGAACTGATAAAATCTTACTTTTTTCTGCAGTGTATGCTATATTTTGTTCATCTACATGTATTACAGGATGATAATAATCAATATTTTATTGCAATTTGCAAAACATATGCAGTATCATCATATATCACAAAAAGTGAATTTGTGCAACGTCTGAATTCTTTGGCAATGCATATATCCTATTGCAATACCAATAATGCTAATATAAATGTAACTGGAGAGAGAAACTCAGAGAGAGAGAGAGAGAGAGAGAGAGAGAGAGAGAGAGAGAGAGATGGAGGGAGAGGTAGAGGGGAGGAAGGAAAGAGAAAGTGAGAGATTGTAAGAAAGGCGCGTGGAGAGTAAATGAGAGACAAAGAGAGAGTGGAGCGAGCGCGTTTGCCCATTTATAGACATATTTACTTTTGAGAGGTCTGTGCGCACTGACCTGTGCTGACAGAACGAGGCATGCTCCACAGCAGCCCAGAGCAGTGTCTAAACGGCCCAGTCTACCCAAATATGTATCCCTGACAAAACAGCCACATTCCTGCTGCGACCGCCTCCGGTGGGACCTTCTGTAGCCAACACACTCACTCTCACACACACACACACACACACACACACACACACACACACACACACACACACACACACTCACTCTCATACACACACACACACACACACACACACACACCTCACACACACACACACACACACACACTCTACACACACACACACACACACACACACACACACACACACACACTCACTCTCATACACACACACACACTCACCCTCATACACACACATACACACTCATAATCACCCTCACACATACACACACACACACACACACACACACACATTCATACATGCACACACTGACTCATGTTCACCTTCATCACGTACACACACACACACACACACACACACACCTTCATCACACACACACACACACACACACACTCGTACTCACCCTCATACACACAGACACCCTCACACACACACAGAGACACACACACTTGAAAACTAACACATACCCTCACACACATAATTCACATTCACACACTCACCCTCATACACACACACACTTACTAAACACTAACACACATAATTCACATTCACACACTCACCCTCACACACACAGACCCTCATACACATAATACACATTCACACACACACTTATTATTATTATTGTTATTATTGTTATTATTATTAATATTATTATTATGTAATGTCTTATTTGCATTATACTGTACCTGACTTTATTTGCATTATACTGTACTATACTGTATGAGAATGTGAACCATTTTACAGCCACTGTGATGTTCATTCAGGCAATTAGAAAATGTCTGTTTGAAACAAATATGTAATATTACCTCACATACATTTTTTATTTCATGTTATACATTTCATATCTTGTTGCCACTTAAACTATATTACGTAATATTTAAGTATTTTTATTCCTTGTGACTCAAACCATAAGTGTACAGTGAGTGAAAATCCTTTTTGCAAGACGATCTGTAAGATGGCATTGTTCAAGGTCAAGTTGAATCAACAGCGGTCTTTCTGCCTGCTGCGAAAATGTTATGGGCTCCAAAGCACATGTTTTATAATCATATCATTATTACATCTCATCAGTTTGAGGACAAAATACAAATAACAGCCCACATAGCAACACAAAAAACAGAACTAAACAAAGTCAATACCATCATAAAATGTATACAACTGTAGAGTACTGAGTCCTTCAGTTGCTCTGTTTTGGATCAAATCCACCCAATTTTTGGGCCATGAGGGGAATGAGCCCACAGCACATCCCCTGTCTCAGGGGGCGGTCCTAACACGGTATAAGTGGAATAATGGAACTGCTGGAAGCTGCAGCATTACAACACATATATACCTGCCACTTAGCCAGCACTGCACTGCTAAATATAGACTGTGAGAGGAGGAGATAGCACAACCGCCAGTGCGCATTCAGCGCGTGTGTGTGTGAGACAAGGGCGGGGGGATCTAGCGAGAGGATAGGAGAGTTTGTATGTTAATGAGGGAATGCGGTTTTGAGGTGTGCGTCTAAGTGTGTCTGTGTGCCAGCATGACAGTGCTGTTGACAGGCGTAGCATGTGTATATGCATGTGTGTGTGAGAGAGAGAGAGAGAGAGAGATGGAGTTTGACTGTGTGTGTGTGTGTGTGTGTGCGTGTATGAGTTTGTGTGAATGCATATGTGCGTGAGAGAGAGAGAGAGAGAGAGAGAGAGAGAGAGAGAGAGAGAGAGAGAGGAAAGTGTGACTGATTGAGAGTGTGAATGCGTGTGTGCATGACAGAGAGAGAGGGAGTGTGACCGCGTGACCGAGTGTAAATAAGCATATGAACGCGTGCAGGAGTGGGTGCCGCAGTGTCTGGAGAGACGCAGTGAGAATGCAGAGCAACCAGGCTTGTCCATCGGCTCGCGTACAGAGAGACGACCTTCACAGCATCCCAAGCTTATCCACGCCGCGGCCAACAGCAAGCCATGAAACACACCGCCAAACAGGTCAACCACACTGCATCCCCTGCCCCCCCTTTGTGTGTATTTCAATCTCAAGGGAGGAGAGCTAAACATACTTTAACCATAGCACAAATTCTCAGCCCTATCTATAGATGAAGGTCAGTGAATCAGCACGCGTGACATACTTATTGATCTTCAGCCAGACGGGGATGTACAGTTAATGCAGACTGCCTAGAATAACTGACAATCGATGTCTGCTGCCGTATGCCGGTATGCCATATAATCCTGAACTACATCAAGAATGAAGAGAAAGAGTATGTGGCTCTTCCTTGAACACCGTTTTCCGAGCAATGGGCGTCTTCCACAGAGAGCAGCCCTGACTCTCCTGCTGTCACTGCCCGCACTAGTGCTCAGAAAGTAGTCTCCCAGGGGCTCATATAAGTATTTGCATACTTTTAAAATCTTTGATCCATGTGCACCAGACTAGGCTGCGTCACTGCAGCCAAAGGGTAGTCTGCTATGCTCGAACATGCCAGCTAATGTATAACGTTCACAGATGTTGTTGTCGTGGTGCATTGCCACAATGCCAGTCATGAAGGAATGTTATATTCTATCCTCAGGTCACGCAGGACAAAGCAGAAGCAAGTTACATTAAAAATCCTATTACGTATTTCTCCAGGGGCTGTCTGCATTTCTATGTTGATGTGGCAGATTTAAGCTGCTTGCTATATGGTCTGTTTGAAGGAGAAATGCAGGGCACAGCACAGTACTCAGTCGAGCAAACTTCATTTTCAATAACCTGGGTGTGAGGGATATGCATGGCAACATTTCAAAAACATTTTCTTGACAAATTGTGTTGTTTTTTTGGCTTTAAAATGATCGTCATTGTTAAGCCTTCAGCAGCGCCCATTGAAAGTTGAGTTTGATGAGATTAAATGAAAAGCCCTTTTAATTACAGTGCCACACTCTGAGTCTGCATTGTATTCAAAGAATTCTGGATTACAGCATAGGCAGCATGCGGTCCATTTCTGAGGCTCTGTTACATGGGAGGGATGGCAAGCAAATCCAGCCCGTTGCTTTGTTTACGCAGCAATCAGAGTGATGCATGCTGGGAAGTTTGACCCACTGCGTTGTTAGTGCAGTTATTGATGTGAAGGATTCTGGGAAACACAACCCCTTGTAGAGACACTTTGAGCATCTAAGGAGCTTTCGTGATGATCAAAGTGATCTGATGAGAATATGAATGGCATTTCAAAAAGGCTCTGGTTCACCCTCACCCATGACACAAGCTTTGCCCTTAATGGGCAGCCTGGTGTTTGTAGGTCAGCAGGTGCATGCTGATATAGATATCTCCTAACCCCCTGCCCCCCTCTTGCCCCAGGCACAAGGCGCGGTACTAGAATAGACTCAAAGTACTTGTCTTGCACGCGTCTCCGGCAAGGGCCCATGGTGCCAGTGTTAAATGCGTCCGTCGGTTTCGGTTGCGCCACAGGGGCAGGGGTTTTGTGACGCCCCCATTGGAAGTGAGATCAGTGGAGGGTTTTAATCTGCGAGAGTGACGGGCGGGAGCTCTGATGTCAGGCAGAGGCAGCTGCCCCTGGATGAGCCGTGGTGAGATTACATACGGGGGAGAATCACGGGGGTGGTGGTGACCCGTTCTGGCAGCTGTAAGGGTGTCATTTCATTATGCAGATAATGCAGACAGTGGAGGTGCTATGTTGGTGGAGGGGCTTGGGGGGCTGTCAATGGGATGTGGCTAGGCTGTTTGGAAGTTCTCAATCAAACCGTCCACAGGATATGTGGGTCAGTTTATTAATAGGCTGGTGTGACTGGACCGCAGTCTAAATACGAGCGATGAGGCCATCGGTAGTCCATCCCCACTGTACAAACATGGACTCATACATGACTCTGCAGTGCTGTTTCTCTGCACTCTTACTTGACTTTACTTACTCGGAGTCTTCCAGTTAATGTAGCTGAGGTACTGTGGTGTCCCTGCTCACACAACGTTACAGAACGTTATTTTCTTGCCAACATTGCGTTTTAACTGCACGACTTATTGTACAGTGTCCAAGTGCACGCCCGTAGTCTCTTTGCATCAGACACCAGAATGGTGAGAATGGGAGGCATGGCAACATGATTGGCAGCCTTCTTCACGGGTAGTAGCTGGGCCACTGTGTACCTTTTGCACTGTAACCCTTGACCCCCAGAATACCTCAGTGTCCACGAATAGACAAACAGGCTCTCTTTACGACTTGGGCAAAACAGAAATGCATAATGCCAAGGGTAATAGCAGCTTTAAAAAGCAGCTCAGACTAAGAAGTTTGTTCCTTGAGAAAATAAACGGAATTATAGAAAACCTAGTCCTCTGGGGCTGTGGTGGAGGGATCTGACCGCTGTTCTACTACCATGGTGAATGACAGGGTGGAGTGTGTTTCCGTTTCATTATTTTGTTCCCCCCTCCATAGTTATTTGTTGCCAACTGCCAAGACTAGTACAGTTTTCAATGTGGTGTTGTCGTTGGCAGGACATAGCCAGGAAACTGTATCAAAGGATGAAAACATAAAGAGAATTTCAAAGCAGGCATTGTGAATTACGGTTGTTGCGATCTCTTTTCACTTCACCATAAAAGAACGGAGAGCCCGTTCCAAGCCTGAGCTTTTAAATATCAGAAAATATTGGAGAAGAATTTAGAAGACCCGGGAGCTGCCAGACACAGAATGGCTGGGGGGTAGATCGAAATTTCACATGCCGTTTTCTTGGAAAGTGTTCTCAAGATTTTTGAGGGTATTGTTTTGCATGTGCCCCTCACGGTTGTATGTTGCGTGTGTTGTGTGTGCAAGATGTTTACACATTCCTTGACAGAAGGCTAACGAATGTAAGGTAACCCATAAGTATCAAGCATAAAGAAGCTTTTAAATAATAATGCAAGCAGTACAACAGAAACTCTGATGCTATACAGCAAAGCACATATGCCCAGGACAGAGGGAAAGGTATAAACGTGTACACGTGTGGTACATCCATGTTCAGTGGCACTTCGATATTACCCTCTTGTTTGATCTGCTCTGAACGGGTCTTCCCTACTCATCTGGTTCAGGTCGGCATGCTCGCTGCAATTCTGAACACTGAAAATCCTCATTTAAAACAGCTGGACATTTTTTACAGGAGCAAATCGGGGCAAACATCTTTGCTCAAGGGTACGACAGCAGCGTCTCTCCCTGGAACATCATTGAGGAATTTTCACCCCACGTATGGGGTGAATGACAAAATTGTAAGACCCTTTGAGTTCTCCTCTTCCTTCCCGCTCTCCCCTGCAGAGAACACCGCCACCTCCCTCCCATATGGCGCCCCCATGCAGAGAGCCTGTGGTCTCCTTACCTGTTCCAGGTGTACGGGGGGTGACCCCCGGTCCGGTCACGGAAGGGCACGGGGAGTAAAAGCCACTGCAGGGGAGCGCCGGTGCGTGGCTCCTCGAGCTCTGCGGTGTGCCGTTTGTCTCCGCCCGGAGGCAGGCTGTTTCTCGGGATGTCAGGCAAAGGGACAGCTGTTTTTGGGATTCCTTCAAGGCTCACACCCTCCCGGCACCTGGACCTGTCAGTCTTGTCAGTGACCCTCCCCAAACTGAGTCGGCGGGACGCAAGAACGGGGGATCCTCTCTCTCTCTCTCTCTCTCCCCTCTCTCCTCTTCCTCCTCAGAGATACTGGCCACGTGGAATGTGATCCGGTGCCGTACGGTGTGGCTGTCAGCGATGGGGGGGGGGGGGGCAAGGGGGTGGGTTGAGAACAGGAGAGGAGTCCAGGAGACGGGAATGTAGAAGCTGTAGAGAGTCTGCTCCTGTGCTGAAAGTCCTTCCTCACCAGACGCTGCACTGTTTAAACTCCCAGTGCTGAGTCTGTTTCTCTTTCTCTCTCTCTCTCTCTCTCTCTCTCTCTCTCTCTCTCTCTCTCTCTCTCTCTCTCTCTCTCTGTCTCTTGCTCTGGATCTGATAAATGCAGCTCTGTAAATCTAGTGGGCAGACAGCAAACGCTTCACATGCAATGTGCTGTGGGCGCTGGATCCTCTCTGTCTTCCTCCCTCTCTCTGTCTCTCTCCTTCTCTCTTGCTCTCCCTCCTTCCCCCCCCCCTCTCTCTCCCTTCCTCCCTCCCCCTGTCTTTCTCACTCTCTCTCTCTCTCTTTCTCAGATGCCTTGTTTCACGCACAGGTCATTTTCCAGCTCTCTCACTTCCCTCCTCGTCTCACTCATTCTCTCTTTCTTGTCCTCTGTCTTATTCTGAAAGGCCACGAGACACGAGCTGGTTTGTTATAGACAGCATGGAGACAGCATTGCTCTGGCAGAGGAGCAGAAACAGCCTGGATGCTGTACAGTACAGTTTTTCGCATCCTCCAAATCAGCTATTAATTGCCTTGTGAACAGCGGCACCTCAGAGAACATGGCTAAACCTCACACGCTTTATTGCCTCTTCTCCGGTACCTGCATGAAAAAAAAAAATCCATATCTCGGCTGAAGAGGATCAAAAACTTGCAAACCGGTTCCAGAGTTCTTTTTTTTATTTTTTATTCTGCGCACTCTCCAAAATCTGTTGCCATGGCAACAAGCCATGGTGTTACAGTGACACCACAATCAAGAGGTGACTGTGTGTCTCCCCTGCATTCTATGAGTGCTTTACAATACTGTGAGGGGGCAGGGGGATATTTGGATTTTTGGACGTGTCCTTACAGGTCCTGATGTTTACCAGTCAGCCGGGAGCAAACAGGGAGAGATGGTGCTGTGTTATGTCACTGAATGACAGTCTCCAGAACGGAACAGAAATAACCTGTCATTGTCCACTCATATTTAATGAGGTTGTTGCAGACTGTTCACGTTTATAATCAATTTTGGCTGCGGCGTGATAAATTCTGTAGTGCTTTGTTGCGTGTGACAGGTGACTGACTTGGTAAAAGGGGCGAGGACGGACAGTTTGGTACTGGGTGCCCTGGGCCTTGGGAGTGTATTGCAGTGCCACCCGCTAGTTAAGTTAAACAGGGGTAATTTGGCAAGATTTAAACAGCCGTCATGAATGAAACCCTTTTACGTTAACGCAGGGATGTCATGGGGTGTGATGTCAATGAAGTGCACATGTGGGTAGCACATGGTCAGGATAGAGTACAGAACAGACTGTCTCTCTCAAAATGCCATTGGACAAAGTCAGAGTATGCAGCGGTGTAAGGAATGTGTTCAACACACACGCACACACACACACACACGCATACACACACACACACACACACATGCACACACACACACACACACACACATACACCCACACACACATATATATATACAGACATGCACACACACATACACACACACACACACACAAACATATATATACACATATACACACAAACATACACACACACACACACACAAACATATATATACACACATATACACACACACACACACATATATATACACATATACACACAAACATACACATACACAGACACACACACACACACACACACACACACATACACACACACACACACACACATACACACACACACACACACACTTTAACAAAACTCACTTTATTGAGAATACGTGTAACTGCGGTTGAAACTGGTTTAATTTAATTGTGAATGTTTGTGTTGTAACCAGTATATCACTGTAGACTGTCTCAAATGAACCCATAAATGGTAACATGTTTTAAAAAAATATATATTTACAGAATTGTAAATTTTGAATTGCGAGACAACTTTATTGTGATCCTTTTTTTTAAACATTGGCGTCTGTGGAACTATTTTATTGTTATTCCCTCCCCAAACTGAGTGAGATGGCATTAAATGCAAAAACAAGGCCAAAAGCCCCACATTTTAAAAATCTTTTCATTTCAACTTTGTGACATCACAAGAAAGATTGCATATTGCCTAAACTGCCACAATTTGTTCCCGTAATCTGATCAACCCTGTCCCCATTGTGTCATCTTTGTCCTGTTTTTTTTGGGGGTGCTTTAAGACCACTTAAATATATGTGCTTTTGTATTAAAGGCCAGACATGTGGTTTGCTGGACAATTTCGATGTGCCTTTGACTGGTCTGGTGATCCGAGATCACTCCCCCCCATGGATGTCACATGCTCACAGGGACCTGATTCATTCATAGGGACCTGGTTCATTCATTGGACACACAGCCGAAACGACCCTGGAGCTGGGCTGCAGGGGGGAGGAGGCTTCATGTTTTTCCTTCCAAACATCTTCAGTGCATCAGAAGTTATTCTAAATCTGGCCTCACGGCTCATCATTTCACATGGTTTTCACCATCCTGGTTTCCTGTTGGATCTCGCGGTGTACACTACCTCATTAACACTTCCAGACTGCCAGAGTTGAAAACAGACATTGAGGGGGGTGAGAGAAAGCGAGGGAAGCAGAAAGGGGAGAGAGAGAGAGAGAGAGAGAAAGAGTCATCCTCTGGTGTATAAAGCTCTCATATTTTAGGGGCCTTAAAGGAATGCCTGGGAATAGTCCTGAAAATATTCCACTTCCCCCCCAAGAGTATGAAAATGTCTCAGGGCAGACTGCTTTCTCCTCCATTACCTACTTACAGTAAGTGGTGAAATACAGGGTATGATTATAATGTCTTACATTTTGTTTCCCTAAACGTACCACGTGTACCATACCCCCTTATTCTGCACATTGCATACAGCACACGCTCAGCCGTACTTTTCCACAGATGAGTCAGTACCTGTGGCGTGGTTACCCTGGACAGTGCTGCAGGGTGCCATGTGATGCATGTTCAGTGCTCACATTCAGTCCTGCCAGTAACAACAATGCACAATACACAATACCCCCGCAGGTGAGTTTGACCTATTGTGTGTAAGAGGAGAAGCACAGTCCATGAAGTTCAGAGCCATATGTTAAGAAGTGTGCAGATGACAGGCATTTTTTTTATTGGTTAATCATGTCACATTGTTCATAATTATTATTATTATTATTTTTTAAATAATTTTCTTTTCCAATTTTAGTTTTTCTCCCAAGGAGAAGCACAGTCCATGAAGTTCAGAGCCATATGTTAAGAATTGTGTAGATGACAGGCTTTTTTTGCTGTTTCACTGTCACTGACCCTGGCGGGACAGGAATAAGATTTTTGCATTCAAATGATCCTTTCGACTGGTAGATGACAGTTTAAATACTGCTCTTATTTCATCTTGTTTGATTAGGCTCCTTCAACCTGACCCTCTTTTTCAGTACTTTTATAGAACTTAATGCAACTTTGTTCATAATTTTAACAGTACAGTTTATTCTAGTACTTGCTGTTTCACTTTGACCCCTTCCCTTTTCCTTGTGTCCCTGTTCTCCCTGTTATTTTTCAGTTTCGTGTTTGTGTGTGATGTGGGCAATCCTCGGCATTCTCCGGCTCCCTCCTGATTTCCTGGATCCACTACACCTGCGCTGTCTACTCACCTGCCATCAATTATCATCAGCCCTGCAGTGTATATCTACCCCGGTTTCTCATTCATTCATCATCAGATCGTTGTCTACACTTCTGTGGTAGTTACAAGACTCTAGACCTCTCCTTGAATTAGTGATTTTGCCTCCGTGTTTATTTTCCTATGAGTTATTTGTGTTTTCGTTTATTTCCCGTGTTCAGGTTCACTTTTCGCCTTCCTGTGTTGTTTGTTTTCCCGCTTGCCATTCTGCCTGCCTGCCCACGGACCAGCCAGCTTGTTCCTCTGCTACCCGCTTCCCTACTTGTTCCGCCTGCCTCCTTCATCCGCCATCATCATCATCTCCCCTGCTGCCTGCCTGCCTGCCTGCCTGCTTGGTCTGCCCTCATCATCGCTTCCCCTACCCCAGTCTTTGTAATAATAAATACCCTATTTCACCTTATCCTCTGTGTCAGTGTCTGCGTTTGGGTCCAGCCTGTGTATCAGTCGTAACAGATTGCACTTCATTTTGTAAGTTAAACTGGATAAGAGCATCGGCTAAAAAAGGAATGCAAAGGTGGGGGTGCAGGGCTTGGCGTGTGCATGCTGGTGTTATCCTTGATCCTTTGCCTCAGTCATTGAGGGCAATGTTCCACCTGAATGAACCCCAAAAGATTGGTGAAAAAAGCTGGGAACAAAAGCAGCAGGGAGGTGCAGAAACGTTATCACACTTCCATTCAGCTTTTGCTATTTGGGAAGGCGAGCAGAGTAATGGCCCATGTACTGTAAGTCATGCATGTGCCACACCCCCAAGCATTTACAACAAGTTTAGGAAAAAAGCATCATACAGTTGTGTCTGTTCTTTCCCCACTTTAACTGGAGTAAAATATAAAAAATAGAACAACGAAATAATCAATAGCCCATCTATTACAGAGTACTCTAATCTGTGGGGGGGTTTTCAGGAGTCCATTAATCAGATATTTATTCTGCTAGATAGCTACTTTATTGGCCTCCTATGATGATATAATTTGTATTCATTTTTTCAAGTACAGGTGGCTTTAGCAACACATATTTACAACAGACAGCCTGTTGACAACTCTGCTACTGTACACTACAGACCCCCTACGAGTTGTGATTATTGAGATGAGTGTTTCCCACAGCGGGACACATTCAGTGGACATGGACGTGATGTCTTCCCTGCCGCATGGTGAAATGATCTCACACAGACAAAACACACTCCAGTTCCTCTACCACCTCAGAGGAGTCATAGCAGTTAGAACCAATGTCTCCATTTCAAACAGCTCACTCTTTAGGTGTGATTATCTTGGCGTGGTGACTGCGCTGGGTTTTTTTTGTTTGTTTTCTAACTTTTTTTTAACATTTTTACAATGGCATCTCCCTTTCATTTGTTGTGCTAAATTGCCCTGTGACATTGTGTCTGGCACAAATCCGCCTAAGGGAGAGAGAAAAAGTCATTTTAGGAATGAGGAACGGGGTGGACACTCGGCACAGTATTCCGGTAGCCTCACCACAGGGCCGTTGTCTTGTAATCAGATTGCGGTATCCGGCAGAAACCAACCCCGCAGTTGCCCTGAAAAGAAAATACCACGTGCTTTTTTTTCAGAGGCAGCTATTTTCTGCTTGCGAACTGCCTGCACAGAAGGCCCATATTACAGAGTGGCGATAACCGCACACTGCTCCGAGCGGCTTCAGGGAAGGAGCCCAACCAGCGACCAGCCCAGAGCCACGACTTTTAATTCAGGCACAAGTCCAGGATGTTCTCCGGGTTTCTATATTTACTGTGCTATTCCACAGGGAGAGGGTGGGGTGGGGTGGCAGGCAGGAGAACATATTTACATTTACATTTTAGGCATTTAGCAGACGCTCTTATCCAGAGCGACTTACACAGTTTACATACAATCCATTTATACAGCTGGACATTTTACTGAAGCAATTCAGGTTAAGTACCTTGCTCAAGGGTACAACAGCAGTGCCCCACCTGGGAATTGAACCTGCAACCTCTGAGTTACAAGCCCAACTCCCTAACCATTACACTACACTGCCAGCCCTAGGAGAACATCAGTGTTGGAATGAATCGCCCTCGACTGAGTCACGATGTGTACTTCCAAAAGACTTCCAAAGTCTCCCAAAGCCTCTGTTATGTCCCCTCCAGCTCTTTTTGGTGAAAGTGCTTGAGGCATGGAGCTGCAAATCGTCAGTGACACACAAAAACTTTACATCTCCAAATGGAATTCTCAGGCACAACAAAAACTAGATATATTTTTTTCCCATTGACCAAAACAAACTGTTTTAGTCATGTGGGGTTTTGCTAAATCTTTGTGCGGTTGAGTTCTGAAACATTTACAGCATACTGTAGAGTAGGATGGAAAAAAACTAAAACAAAATGACAATGCAAGAAAATGGACACACAAGGTTTTTTCATGACGCTGACAAAATCTTTATATAGTGCAGCTATAACACCACGTAACATTTTGTTCTGCTAAATCGCTTCAGTTACGTAGTGAGGGACAGTTATTTGCAACATCCCTGATTCAGTTTTACAGGCGATTACTCTGTGTTACGTGTAGATACAGGTAGGACCCAAGCGCAGGACGCTGACACAGGGGATGAGATAGGTGAGGGTATTTATTAAATATATACACGAAGACAGGAACAGGGGTAAGGACAGACGAAGGCAGGCCGGGAAGCTGGCTGGCAGGCAAGCACGTAGGGAAGCTGGCTTGGAGGCAGGGCAGGGAGCTGGCTGGTCCGAGGGCACGCGGCAGGACAGGCAGGACAGGCAGGACAGGCAGGACAGGCAGGACAGGCAGGACAGGCAGGACAGGCAGGACAGGCAGGACAGGCAGGACGAAAAACTTACAGGAACTGGGATACCAACGGGGAAGGAGCCAGGCAGGGAGAACACACAACGATCTGACAAAGAATGAAGGGGAAACCGGGGTACATATACTCTGCAGGGCTGATGAACTTGATGGGAGGCTGGTGTGCCGGAATAGGCAACAGGTGAACATGATGAGTGGCAACGAGGGAATGATAACAGGATAATAGAAAATAATAAAACAATTAACACAACAATCACAAGGGAGAAAAGGAAAACCGAGACAGGAACAAGGGAAAAACTGTCAGGAAACACAAGGGAGGTGGACAGGACGGGACGGAGACATAACACTCTGCCCAGCACTGTGGGTTGGCCACTTGTCACTGCTGATAAGAAAGCTACGGTGAACGGACCCTGGAGAAGGAGCAGAACTAAGACTTAAACAGACACAATGCTCAATATACATACATAAGGTAATATGTTTCATGTGTACATTCTCTATCTATAAATACAGAATATTGCCACATTTGCAATACTGCATATTGACTGCTATCCGCACAATGATTTATAGGATTAATAGTTAAACATGGGGCGGCACGGTGGCACAGTGGATAGCGCTGTCGCCTCACAGCAAGAAGGTCTCGGGTTCGATCCAGGCCGGGGGGCCTTTCTGTGCGGAGTTTGCATGTTCTCCCGTGTCCGCGTGGGTTTCCTCCGGGTACTCCGGTTTCTTCCCACAGTCCAAAGACATGCACGTTAGGCTAATTGGAGAGTCTAAATTGCCCATAGGTATGAGTGTGTGAGTGAATGGTGTGTGTGCCCTGCGATGGATTGGCGACCTGTCCAGGGTGTATTCCTGCCTCTCGCCCGGAACGCATGCTGGGATAGGCTCCAGCCCCCCGCGACCCTGACCAGGAATAAGCGGCTTAGACAATGGATGGATGGATGGATAGTTAAACATGCTTGGAGACATATCCCTACACATATTACATCTGGAAATTGTACTGTACATCTTTTTGCGCACTAGATGTTCAAATATGTCTCTTATCATCAGGCCAATTTGCCTTTGGTGGTGGTGTTTCTGATGCACCGGTTCAGGTAAAAATCTCTTCATGTCATCTAGGCTTGAACAGGGCAAACAGTAGTCATGGAAAGAGTACTCTGGGAAAATGTCAGTGAGCAAAGTGGGCGCTCAACATTCGCAGCATATAAAGAAGAGAAAAATAACCTCTTCTCCAAAAAAGAAAGGGGAAGAAAACTGTAACGGATGGCTCAGGACTTATCAGATGCTTTGGAGAGAGCGTGCGTTCTCTTGTGGCAAACTGCATGCTGGGAAATCCGCAAGGTAGTTGCGTGTCATTCCATTTGGGATTTCCGGGAGGCCCCAGTTTATCGGTGCCGTCAGTAAATAACATTCCAGCCGTGGAGCCAAACTGCCCCGGGAAAGAAAGCTCGCAACCAGGGTCCATTTTAGTGCCCAGCTGCTGTACTGTACCCATTAAACCACTGTCACCATAAGTGCTGTACAGTGTTCATTTATCGGACTAGGGTGAAGTACACTTGTGTATTCTTTGCACAGTACTATGATCATGCAGCTGAGTGTTCTAACTGATGCATTTCTGGGTACTTATCTTGTTTTGGGGGCAAAACAGTTGTGTCCCATCTTGCATTTGACAAACTACAAAGGCTCTTTTCTCCCCCTGGTACTTGCTCGGTCCTGGACTGGATTATTACATTGATTATGTATGGGACCACTCACACCAGCCTGACGAAGACCCAGAGGGGTCGAAACATTGCTATCCTATTAAAAATTATTTTCTGGGAGCATTAAAACAGTGTGCGGGCATTGTTCTTTGTTTCCTGTTGTACTTTTTTGCCCTGCACCTGTAGCTAACCTTTGGATGTGTGCATTCACCCAGAACCACAACATTGCCCAGAAACTTGACCTTGGCTTGCTTTTGATCTCTCACCATCAACCTAACCTATTTATTCTCCTTACCGGTGCTGGAGGAAACACCTGATGCACTCCTGAACCATGGGCGAAGCCTCGGTCCATGTGCTGCATTGGGGGAACCAACCCTGTGGTTTCTAGCCATGGTCTCGAGTGACATAATGCGTGGCGGGACTGCCAGTAACTTCTAAAGGGGTTAGGAGCATCTGGCGCACAAGTATTTTAATCTGGAGATATCTTTAGAAGGTTTGATCTGAATGCAGACCGCACACTTCATTAACTTCAACTGAGGCTTTCTGAAATAGACCACATTGATTAACTTCGGGGGGGAAAAAAAGTCATTCCTGCAATTGTAATGGGTTATGTCATCTGAAAAACAGCACAGTTGTAGCCTCCCGCAGAGGTCTGTACAAAGATGTTTGGGGGTTTTCATTTGTTTTTTGAACTCTCCTATCCTTTTCCCATACTTCATAGTGCAGAATTAATTGAAGCGGGAATGAAAGGGTTTCTCCAAGCATTGGTGCGTTTTCTCGAGGCATCTGTTTCGCTGTGTCGGCGGTGGGATTAATCTGGTTGGTATTCAGCTCCCTTATCGTAAACATCACACGGCATGAGGCCTGCCATAAAGCAACGCCTCTCCACCACAGGAGCCTAGTGCTGAATCACGTCTATCAGAAGGACTTTATCATCTACTGCAGTGATGGCAGTGTGCTGAATCAAGTGTTTTTTGTCCCAGCTCTGAAAACCCTAAGCAAGTTGAGTTGAACACCCAGGGATACGTGCTCCAACTTGCCCGAGGTAGAGAAAGACTATAACAGAGATAACTCATTGCAGTCCATACTGTCGGCTGCCCTCCACCACCACCACCACCACCACTAACCCCCCCACCTCACATCTCCCCTACCCCTCCCTACAGAGCACGCACTTCCTCACACAGGCAATTGATACTGGACACTGACACAAATCTTTTTCGCATCAAATGACACCAAATATGCTGGCCTTTTTCTGCCTCCATAAAGCTGGCTTTGTCACCTTTCATACCAGAGGCCTTTTTTCCATCTAAATACTGGCTAATGGGCCGTATGGTACCAGTCACACTGAAATACTGCAGGTAAAGCAGACTTTTACCCTCTTGCGCAAGCTATGCACATTCGACCTCTCAGTTCCTTTATCATGTTCAAACAGACTCTGTGCCTCCCCAATCACTCAATCAGTAAAGTCAGGGGCAGCATGAGCGCAGGCTGGGCCCTGTAGTTGCAGGTATGAGCTACGCCATGAACCAACTGTGAAAAAATAAATAGAATCTGTGAACTGTGTTTGTTGAAGTTTTTTAACCACTCAAAACGGTAAGGAAAACACAATAGCCTTTTGAGCTCTGCGATTGGTCTGGTGTTTGTGACACGTCACGTCATGCCTCAGCACTCAGGTGAAACGCATGTTCACCAAACTCCGTAAACACTGTACGACTTGCATAATGTTTTTTTTGTGCCATCCTGTGTTAGGAAATTCAAGTCTATGACACCCAATTGCTGCTGCCACCATTTTATTTCGTTCATTTTACATTTGCATTTTAAGCATTTATCCAGAGCGACTTACAAGACGTGCATTAATACACGGTAGGAACAATCATAGTTCGCACAAGAGATCAGTGCAGTAATACAGCAATAGACATCATTGTAGGCAGCTGCGTACCATACCTGTAACACTGGGAAGGAAAAGGTTAGTAAATATTATTATTTCTTTTGTATTTCTTTTTTTCTTTTTTAAATGAAGAGTAGGCAGGGATACATATACAAGAAGTGTTGA
Organism: Aldrovandia affinis; assembly: GCA_029706075.1. NCBI lineage: Eukaryota > Metazoa > Chordata > Actinopteri > Notacanthiformes > Halosauridae > Aldrovandia > Aldrovandia affinis. The sequence goes on from JAINUG010000002.1 coordinate 2,485,894, forward strand.
GCAGTTCAGTTCAGTTATGTATCAGTTACGTTCAGTTACGTATCAGTTCTCTGAAGAACACTGTCTGCCTTGGCAGAAGCGGACGAGGAAGGACCAACAGCCCCTCTCCACTGGAGAGCCCCTGTGCGGAGGGCCCACTCCATAAAAATGAAGTGTAACACCAGACGGCAGTAAACCACCTCTGAAGCAGTACTAACAGTGGCAACTAGGTGCCGGGGGACATGTTTCACACTGAAATGGAGGCTGCTCTCACAGGGCAGCTGAGCTCAAAAGGGTTTTACCTCCAGTGTGAAAGGGGTTAACGATAAACACACATACACATATTAATAAATACCTAGACGCAGACGTATATAAACCTACACGTGGACGGATCATAAATGCGTGCAGCTGCCCACACACACACTGACACTCTGGCTTGAAATAAAAATGTCTTTCCTCTTCTGAACTTTCTCTGTTTGTAAGTGAACTGTGGTGGGAGAAGGGCACATGCCACAGATACTTTGGTCCTGAGTGTATGTGCAGACACTGAACCAACGTTTAACCGTTTAGCGTTTTTTCTTTTTCTCCAAAAATTCAAGATTGTATTCGTCCAACTTATCACTTGGGCATTCTCTTATCACCACAACAATTATGCCCCCCGGCACTTTGCAGTCCGCCAGCTGAGCTGTGCAGTCGTCCTGCTTGACGAGCACATTTCATGCTCGATTGACGCGGACAGACTGCAGCTGCCCAGTTGACCACAGGAGTCGTTCTTTTGACAAACCTGCCAAGCGAAACCTTCTCTACCTTGACGATGCTACAGCCAATTATGTGCTGAACTGTTGAGCTGCCAGCCACTGGCACTGGATTCGATACCAGACCTTCAGCACATCACTACACTGTCTTGTAGGACAGTGGCAGCAGGATAAGCCACCTGGCAACTCCTAAGATGCATAACTTCACCTTCAGAGTACTGTCAGAGCATTCCTGGATGGCAGAGCTGGGGTCAGCTCCATTTCACTTTTCACTTTTCCATGTCCACATTGTACATCTATTGGAGGAGTGAGGGGGGGCGGGGGGGTGGTGTGGAACATTCACCTCTCATGGTTAGACCAGTTTCTTCCAGTGTCCCTTCCAGCAAAGGAAAAAAGGGCCTTTTTACGTAACTGAACCTTTCCAAGTGGCCCGTGCGGTCCACGCACGCGAAACAGAGCCCATGATGAACAACCAATGTGATGCAATCCGTTTGTAAAGAAGTTGTATATCATGTGCAGCAGTACGTACAGGGCAGCCCTTCCGAAGGAGCTGGAGGAGAAACTTAGATTTCGCACACTTGCTGTATGTGTGTCGATAACATTTAAAGATTGCGCAAGGGCAGCGTGAACCTCTGCAGGGAGAGAGTGGAAAATCTGTGACGCAAGTCACGACTTGAGGAAGGCAGGGCAGTGTGCAAATTCCTCTTTTATCATGTATTACACGCTTCTACATTAAACATTTTATTATATTCTATAAATTGTTAATTTAACCCATCTCCTGTGTGTGCATGGTAGTTAATCAGAGCAGCAGTGCGATCGTTGGCGATCCATTTCAAGTTCGAGCTGGAAATATGGTGTGTGTTTAACGACCGTGGCAAGGTTAGGTATTGGCAGCATCACTGGGCCACAGAAAGGATTCATGTCAGTACAAGGACGGGGGAAAGAATGAGCTGAATATTATCACATACACTAAGAAGAGGAGAGGTAATGAACTGATTTTGACAAACTGGGGCAGTATGTACAAAGATTCTAAGAGCAGGAGTGCTGATCTAGAATCAGTTTAGCCTTTTAGGCTCAGAATGGATATGGTTAGGATATGGACAGGGGAAACCTGATCCTAGATCAGCACTCCTACTCTTAGAATCTTAGGTCTCTAATGTCTCCTGTTTAAAGAATCATTCATATTGGCCTTTTCTGTGGCTGCAGCAGGGGCAGGTGCTTGTCCTCTCTCTCTGTCTCTCTCGCTCTCTATCTCCCTCTCTCTCTCTGCCCCTCTCCCTCTCTATCTCCCTCTCTCTCTCTCTCTGCCCCTCTCCCTCTCTATTTCCCTCTCTTTCTCTCTCTCTCCTGGTTATTCCCCCAATCTTGGACTGTTCCATTCAGAGGAGGCCAAGCTTGTGAGTTGCCCACCTGTTTCCATGGCATCTCCATAGTTGGGCGTGGCTCAGCAAGATCATCCACATCCCCCTGACCCTGGTGATAAGATCTGTGTTAGCTTAACATTGTCTGTTTCACAGGGATATTTATTTATTTATTATTATTTTGTCTGGTTTCCTGTGCAGGGACTCCAAGTCCACTTTCACCTGGTACTTCAGAATCCTGAACCCCTGGCAAACAACTGCTGTTCATTATATCATGGACCCTAGAATAGCACAGAATAGAATTAACAATAGTTAATAATGCTGAATTATGATAAATGGCTCTTGCCAGAGTTCATTAATCTTGGGCTCATGTGCTGATAACACATTTCCTGCACTGTAAAAACATTGAAATCTTTTATTAACAGTAAAGCAAACTTATTTTTGTGTTTTCAACTAATAATAAAATGGATCTTTATCATTTAATTTAGATTGTGAGTGTTGGCTGAGGGACTACTTGGACCATGCGTGGTCTGTACAGTCAGCTCACAAGACTGCCTGTGTCTGTTTCTCGACGGATAATGAAAGATAAACATTTTGAAACCGATCGCCCTAGATATATCGTGTAATATATGTGCATGGTTTATAAAGGAGTCTATCATTACCATTCTCTCCATCCTACCAGTAAATATTCCAACCCTTTGTAATGGTTTTCTTAGGCCTGTCGTAAATTAGAAGGCAAAAGGTCTTTTTTCTTGTAACCCCTGCATTCATGCAGGCAGGCTGGAATGTGCCATTTTGAAGGCGAAGGAAAACCCTCAGCAGAATCTCTCCATTCTCACGTGGAGCCAGATGAAAGCTTGTCTATCTCTCATGTGGTTTGCGTTTATTCTTGAGGGTTTCGAGGATGAGGACGGGTGTGGGGTGTGGGGTGGGGGGAAGGGGGTTATAGTCTCCCCTCCACCCCCACCCCCCCATGAGGAGAGATGGGGCTGCCTCTGACACAGCCGTGAGTAAATCTTCAGGGAGGGATCAACTTGTCCCGTCTGGGGATGGTTATCTGTGGCTCAGAACAAGTCATCAGTCTGAAGACTTTTATTACTGACACACACACACAGACTCACACGCACACACGCGCGCATATACACACATACACACGCACGCATACACACACATACACACACTGGCCCTTATCCCCATACACACACACACACACACACACATGCATACACACACACCCTCACATACGTAATACACATTCACACTCTCACCCTCACCCCCATACACACACACACACACACACACACACACGCATACACATATGTATATATACACACACACACACACACTCACACACACATGCTTACACACACACAAACTCACATACATAATATACATTTGCACACTCACTCTCAGCCCCACACACACACACACACACACACACACACACACACACACACACACACACACACTCAGAAAAACATTTTTAAAATGTTTAAAAGGGGACTGAGATGGAGAATGGTTAGAGTTCCATGTCTAGAGAATATGTGTGTGTGTTTGTGTGTGTGCTTTGGGACACAGTGTGTCTGTGTGGACAAGGAGTGACATCTGATATATTATGAAAAGTTCACTTTACAATTCCCTGTACTTTTTCAAAACCATACAGCATATTTTAACACACTCAGGAATGTCTCAGTGTTACGTAAGTGTTCCCTCAGTACTTTCGCTAACTACAAAGTTTTTATTGGGTTCAAGCACTTAAAAAGCAATTTAGTTTTGTGTGTGCATGTGTGTGTGTGTGTGTGTGTGTGTGTGTGTGTGTGTGTGTGTGTGTGTGTGTGTGTGTGTGTGTGTGTGCGTGTGTGTGTACAGTATGTCAATGGCAAATTTCCATGTAAAACATTTTTAATGTTTCATATTTCTTATCACAAGACATTTGCTTTGTGTTACACTTAAATGTTTGAATTCCACACTTCCCACACAGTAAATGCTGGTATGCAAAAAAAATGTTTAGTGCGTATATTTTTCACTATTTAAATTAATTGTTTTCTGTTGATGTGTTTGAAGTTTACTCCCATTGGAATGTGACCACTTTCAGAGTGAACTTCTTTTTGTTTTTTCCTCCAAACACTTCCAGACTTTGGGCACCAGACCACCCCACCCCCTTCAACCCAAACCCCTGTCCCAGAAAGAGATATGAGACATTGGCTGAACGTCCTGTTTGCGTGCGCATAAACAAAATCAGACCGGATAGATACCGTCTGTGACATTCCACTGCCCATTATTCAGTCAAGAACTGGAGGATGGGGAATAGGACCACACTGTCTCAATCTGTATCTCTCTGTCTCTGTCTCTCTCCCTGTCATCTCAATTCAAAATGCTATTTTATATTAGGATAACATACAATATGTATGTATTGTCAAGCATATGCAACAATCAGTGATATATTCAGACAAATACATCAAATATACATATCTAGACATACAGTAATAATAATAATCATAATAATCATAATAATAATGCAGACATCAATCAATTTGGAAGATGATTTTGGAATCAAAATTCCACTATTGTCCAAAATTTACACTATAACACATTAAGTGCTAAATTAATGTGTACATGGTTATAAAATAAATATATAAATAAAATCAATAAATAAATACTTTTTTTATTTTTATTTAACCAGGCAAGCCATTAACAACAAATTCTTATTTACAATGGCGGCCTGGCAAATAAATAAAACTCTGTCTTTCTTTCTCTTCAATTCAATTCAATGATTTCTCTCTCTCTCTCTCTCTCTCTCTCTCTCTCTCTCTCTCTCTCTCTCTCTCTCTCTCTCTCTCTCTCTCTCTCTCTCTCTCTCTCTCTCCCTCTCTGTGTGTGTGTCTCTCTCTCACCACACATACACACAGCTGGACTTGAGGGAGAGAGACAGAAATATCCATGGGAGGGGAGGGCAGACACTGACCACTGGCACGCATGAGGAAACAGCCACCATTCCGCTGGTGAGGATATGGTTTCTAAGCACTATAGAGCACACAGCCAACAGCCCACATGTGTATCTGCTGCCCATCTCTATCCTCTGCTATTCTGGGCCTCACTGCCCAATGCAGTATTTTTACCGGGAGAGGGGGAAGAGGGAGAGAAAGAGATATGGTGAGAGAAGGTTGGAGGGACAGATCGTGTGAGAAAGGGAGAGGGATATAAAATATTATAACAGAGTCATGTATTGTTTGCCATTTAAATAGAAAGAGGAGGAGAGAAAGGGAAGGAAAAGAAAGGGAGATTGAGAAAAGGAAGGAGAGAAGGAGGATTAAAGAGTTAGAGAGATGATAGAGGGAAAGAAGGGGTTATGAAGAGCGAGAAACAAGGGAGAGAAAGATAGGAACTTATTATTATAGTTTGCAGGGCAGGAAGTAGAGAAAGAAGGAGAGTAGAGACAAAGATATTGAGATTACTTTATTGGAAGCTGCCAATTCGTGCCCTACATACCCATACATATCAATGCAGATTCAAATGGCAGGAAAACATGGAGGCAAGCAGAGGGCTGAGGCCTCAGATGCGTTATGGGTAAAATAGGGACATATCAGATACTGACACCAAAATAGCAGGAGTCAGTCTGATGAAATATCTACCTCCTCCTGTCTTCTTTGAAATATCTAAATGGTATTTATCTGTTGGAGAGAAGGCACGGCAAGCTGAATGCTTTTGTACAGAGAAAATAGACATGAAATATCACTGGCGACCAAATATTGCATCACTCAGGCCTATTTTAATGCTTCAGATTGCATGCCCAAATGTTCTACGACATAGTTTTCAGTCTAAGTATAATTAAGAGTGTAATTAAAAGTTATAACACTTTTTCCGCTAACGCAACAACCAGTTGAACTGAGGTAAAGTGTGTAGACGTGACTTCACATCAGACAGCAGGTGTAGAACCTGGGCGGTAACAAGTGCTGGCGTGATGTTATGCACGTTTTATGAAGACTCTTCTTTCCTTGGTGTTGTCTTATTTTGTAATGTCTAATTGCACCGTGTTTACACAGCGGGTCTGAAGAGACATAACAGGGAGGTTTGACTCAGCACTCAGAATCCCGCACAGACTAAGCCACTAAGACCAAAAGAAATATGAATTTCCTGTATAGGCACAAGATCAGCAAATTTATCACAACTGTCATCGTTTGTTTTTCAGGAGCCGTAATATTTCATCATCCGTCCGTGTAACCGCCTTATCTTTTCCAGACACAGTGAGCATCAATAGGTAACTGCGATGACAGGATGGCTGTAGTATGGCTGGGGAAGTATGTGTAAAGAGAGAAAATATTACCTTAGTTGTCTCCTTTTAAAAAAAAATTATCTCTCGAGGAAAATTACGGTCTGCACACCTGTTTTTCTTATCAGGTGAATTTTTGGTGGAATCGCATGGCGTTTCATCTGGTGCCACCTGCTGGTGAACAGCTATCATAACATGGTGTTGCAAGGACCAATGGGAAAAATTCAAATGAAGTTGAACTATTTACATTTGGACTAGGGAAAAGAGATATCAGTAGTCTTCAACCCCTTCCAGTGCTTCCTTCCACCGAACCAGCTCCCAGTGCAATACCACCATTTTTCCAGCATTGAATTGTGTGTGAATGGGGTTTTAAAACCAATAGCCATTTTGCTCTCATCAATTTTCTTACATTGGTCATAGTACCAATTTGCTATCAATGGGCTGTGAATGGAGCCAGCATTTACACGCATATAACTTTTCCGCATGACAACCACGCGTCACATTCACCACTCACATTAGCCAATCGTGGACTTTCAACAAAGACTGCGGACTCTTCAGTGACAGGAATAGCAGTGGCAGGGACAGTGAACCCTGGACTGTGAGAATGACCTCTGATAGCACCAGAAAACCTCACTGGACTCACTACTTCACTTAAAAAATACATTTCACATTTTCCTATGAAGGCCATACAATCATAAGAAATGTATTATAAGCATAAGAAGCAACAATTATTATAAACTGAAAATTACAATTTGTATTGCAAGGCAGAGATAAACAGCATGCATTATCGAATAATGGATAAATATTCAATTTTTTTAAATAACAACGTCATCAAGTTATCCAAAATTTTCTGTGTAGCTTGAGCAAATACATTTCAATGAATAGGCATTCTCTGCACTATTACTGCCAACAACCAGTAGCAATTAGTCAAGAAATGCTTCATTAAATATAGAAATATATGATAAAACAATATTGAACAACACTGAATTATTTGACTACATTTTAATGATGTGTACTAATCCATTTATAAGCTTGAATGGTCATTTTGGGGGAGAGAAAAATCTCCATTGGGGCAGGGCTGCAAACTGAACTGAGCTGAGCCAGGGAAAGCAGGCAGCACATTTAAGATACATCAACGAGCAGCACTACAAATTAATTTGCAACGGGAGAAATAGCACTAGTGTGTAAGTCATTTTTGTTATTTGTCACTGTGTAGAGAACCATCTGCCAAGCAAACAAATAAATAACAGCAATAGGGAAAACCAATCACAGAAGCTTTTTAACGATTCATTCATCAAACTGTTGGCGCCGTTGAAGCTGGTGAACAGGGATGTGCTAAATTAAAATTGAACACTGATCATCGTAAAAATTTCACATAGGCTTATGGCAATAAGACAGCATTTGCTTGCAGTATTTGAAAAAGCCCGAACCAGCAAAATAGTGAAATTGTTATGCAATTGATTGGTGGTGTGAATAGGATGTCATTGTAAGAAGGTAGCATCTTTTACGCATACACCGTCCGAACATTATGGTGATGTCACACAGATATTTGCAATACATCAGAAATGCTGTGAGAACCTCACTGGATTGCAATAGTAAGGTTAGTGATGTATTAGAAAACCAGGATCGCCCCCAAACTAAATTTCCCCCACACGGAGCAGTTAACTTATTTATTATTTATTTATTTACACACTGCAGTGGCCATACTCAATTTGTTTTTGTTTTTCCCTTCAAAATGTCCAATAAAATAAAGGATCTCTGGCTGAACTGACAGATATAAAAATGTACATGCAAAATAAACATGAATTATGATGAACTGATTCATATTTAGTAGCCTAGCAGGCTACCATCCATGGTGATTTACATTTGGCATCATTTTACATGTTATATATACATAGCTGGATATTTTACTGAAGCAGTTCAGTTTGAGTACTTTACTCAAAGGTATAACAGTTGTATCTGCCCTGGAATTAAAACCTAGGATTCCTTCCAACCCTGTGTCATTCCAGGCCCTTTCCTCTGACCACTACCCACGCTGCTGCCCTCCAATGCCCTAATAACTGTTGTTTAACATATCCAGGTTAAATTACAATGTCCAGTTTGCCTCCTTCTGGCAAGGTAAACTGTTCGAATAAACGCAGGACAGGATGGGCAGAATTCTGTGAAGTAGCTGTAACTCTGGGCTCAGTGGTCTGATGTGTGTTAGAGGATCTTGAAAGAGCACAGAGCAGCAGAGGACACCCAGCAGTGGTTTAGTGTATTTTATGATTGAGGGTGTATCCTACCACACAGCATCCCCATCACTGCATCACCGAGGTATATGGTTTTGTGTTACCGAGAGGGAATTTTGACAGTTTATTTTTTATCTGAAAGTAAGACAAACCCTTTCCAAACGGCTATTGGAAGCTTTAACGCAGGCATATTACTTCTATGTAGGTGATGTCCAGCCAAACTGTCAAGCAGGGTATTACATTTCCTCTGTTTTCTCTAGTTCACAAGGGGACTCACATGTTAAGAGTTGTTCTGAACACAATATCAAGTTCGGAATGCAACATCTGTAACACAAGCTATTTTCTTTCCACCTCAGCTTTAAAAGGGTGTGTATCTGTCACCTGTTGATTGTTCAGTAGACTCAGTCCTAGAGTTTGGTCTGTCTGACCACTTTTCAGGCAAGCGAGGCAAATCTCATTGCTTACTGCTGACCAGCTGACCTCCAGAAAAAAGAAATGAACGAGAGGCTATTATCTGGTGAGGTGGTGTACTGTGCCGAAATTCATCACTACTAATGTACATCACTACTTTTCAAAAGCGAAAGCCAGAAGAGTAGGTCAAGTATTTGAGATAATTGTGATAATTCACCTCCATGAATTGAACCCATTGGCCTTCTCTCTGTGAAACAGGGGACAGACTCATTTAACCTTGTATAAAAGCAATGTAGTGTTTATTTTTGTATGCTATTTCACCGTGTGACAGACCTTGTAATTCGTCATGTAAAAAACAGCCGAGGAGGAACATTGTGCCTGGTGGTGTCCAACCATGTTTCAGCAGAACACATAACTTAAGCGGCTCTAATCTAATGTAATCCAGTTCACATTGCTTGTTTTCATTTTGAATCCCTGAACATTTATATCTGCGACTAATAAGCGCCAGTATGTTTATGTTTTGTGATGACTTGACAACGCTTGGCAAATTACTGGTAATATTATGACAAGCTCAAAGTCACTACTCACAATGAATTACAATGAACATTTTCTCTTCCTTTCTTTCTCTCCCATTCATTTTCTCTCCTTGTTTCTCTCTCCCACTTTATTTTTCTATCCCCTCTCTTTTTCTTCCCTGATTTCACCCTGTTTTCTCTCTCTCTCTCTTTCTCTCTCCTGTTTCTTCCAACCTCTTTTTTCTCCCTCCTTCACTCTCACTCTGTTTTCTCTCCCTTGTTTCATCTCTTTCTCCGTATCCGCTGTGGCTTAGGTTTCATATAATTGCCAGTATTGAAATAGTTTACATTTTACATGCTGATAAATTATCTGCTAAACTAGTGGTTTATTCTTTAAATCAAAACATGTGTTCCATTTTTGAAGGAGGACTGGCGTTGAATCTGAGATTGGAGTGATTTACTATAAAACCTTGAAGCAAAGATGTTTCTTGCTCACTGTTTCTCAGGCTATGGTATGCCACGCTCCCATGCATGCACTGCATGCCAATGATGTTGTCTTTCACCTCCGATTAACTAATATTATCTATTCAAAAATCGACCTTTCTGTGATATAAAACAAAAGGTGTCTTCTCTTTGTAAGGTGTCTATAATTACTAATAAATTAGAAATCCGGAAGTAGGCGTGTGGATATTTGATCATTTATAATATTTTTCACAAGTTATCCCCCATTTGGCACAATCATTATTTATTGATGGGTTCCAAACCTTTTTTTTCCCCCTGTTCCAATAAGAACAATCACAAATTAGGTTTCTCATTGGCTTAAGGCAAGGCAAGGCACTGCTCGCAGGCTCAACCTTACAGCCCGGGTTCGAATCAGGGCCGTGTCATTTGCCGACAGTGACCAGGTGGCAGTGGCAGAACGAATTGGCTTGGTTCCGCCCGGGGGGGTTGGGGTGGGTAGGTCAGGCAGGGATTTCCACGTCTCCCACTCTCAGGCACCCTGCAATTCGTCAGGCGTCTGCGATGCTCCTCGGATGACGTCAGTGCAGTGGCGCCTGTCCTCCAATGAGCGCCCACCTCACTGTGGTGCACTGTGGGACCGAGCGTATCGGAGGATTACAGTCATTTTGACTCAGCGCTACTGCAAGAGTGCGGTGGTTGTCGCAGTGAGACAAGCCTAACATAAAAAGGGGGGGAAAGCAAAAAAAAAAGTACCTGGTACTCTCCTGGTACTTATTCCTTGTATCTCAGGTTTCTCTTTGCCCTGCAAACTAAAGAAAGAAGAGAGAGAGAGAGAGAGAGAGAGAGAGAGAGAGAGAGAGAGAGAGAGACAGAGAGAAGAGAGAGAGAGAAAGAGAGAGAGACTACATGGCAACAGAATTTGCGTCAGTGCAGTTAAGATGATGTTTATCTTTCCTGTGGTATTTAAGGACAATGCCATGTGTCACGAACCATGCCATACCAACCAGAGGGCAGAGAAAGGACTCTTAATATTCTCAAGTGGGATTCTAGCCAAAGGGAAGACATCACAGAAACCTCACGTTGTCAAGTCACCACGTCGTGAAGCAGGGCCACTCAGGGTCACAAAGGCACATCAAGAGTAATATAGTACATATCAAGCCCTTTACAAATAACCAACGATGCTGTACAGAGTAACCATCTAAATGCTAAATGCTTCAAATGTATAATGTAAATGTAACAAAGGAAAACAAAAAAAACAAAGGAAAACAAAACATACATTGACTAAAATGACAGGTAACGACAAGGTATAGCAACAGCAAAAGAGAAGTAATACATAAAGAGGTGTAGTGATAATTATTCAAAGGATACCCTAAAGAGGTAAGGGTTTGATGTATGTGGTGCTTAGGGACACTGTCTCATTCAATAACACAATCCCCTGCCTGTCCTGTGGGTATCAACACATATCGCACAGCACTACCAGGCAATGTGTTTTCTGAAGCTCTGACACAGGCCCCCACCAAAGATGTTTAAATGTGGCCCCTTGTGCTCTCATTGAGTGTGCTGGATGAGCTATTGCAGTTTCTGACATTCACAAGGAAACAATTACATTTATGGTAATTGACTGTAGAATCATTATTTAAAGTGAAGGTTGTTAATTATTTTTTTATTTTTTTTATCAAACGTTTTTTTAAATTCAAGAACACTTCTGTTCCATCCAAGTTCTGGTTGTTTTGGATATTTCTGTTAGCTTTTAATGGCTTAACAGTTTTTAAACACTGCTTCATGCAGATTTCACAAAGAAAAAATATGCTGATTGATTAAAAAATGTTTGGTAGGAAAATGCGTAAAATTTAATGTATTGATTTTTATTCAACTCACACCATTCCAGTAGGCCGCTCACTCCAAAAGCCCTTCAGAGCTCTTCTACCTGTTGAGCATGACCCAGATGTGTTGCTGATAGCAATGTCATCTTCAGTTTGTTTTCTTTCGCTGGTGGAAAATAAAGCTACTGGAAAAAGACTGTGGATTCCTCCTCCAGTCTGCTTTGTTTTAACTTGTGGTTTCCCATAATATTCTTCAGGCTCACTTTACCACGTATTTATGTGTATATAAAACATCAAGAAGCTCTTCTTCCATGTGATTGCCCACAAAGCACTGCAGGGCAGTTCCAAACATTTTTATAACCAATTACCTGTACAGTAATGAAATAGCAGGTTGTGTCTACACAGACAGCTGTAGCTCGGCAACCATTAATTGTTATGGGATGCATTATTTTCAGACAAGACTGTTGGCCAGTCATTATTACAGTGTGCCTATCATTTGTCCAATTCGCTTGGAAAAGCCCAGAAAATTAGAGGATGTAAACATGAGGGAAAGAACCAGAACAGATTGGTTGATTTCTTTCGGGAGATTGCTCCAAGTAGAATGTTACCACCGTGATGCATGTCATTGTTGAGCCATGAGACTCAAGTCGATTTGTCATTCCGCTGATGTGAGGTTACATTAGAACTGTGCGAGTCATCATCTACAGACAGATTGTTCTGAAGCACCACAATGATTTTGTGAAATCTGAGCGCCGACACCAGGGGCGGAGTTTAGTGTATAACACGTATCTTTGATTGTGTGCATGGGTTTTTGTTTTTGTTGTTGTAATTGATGCAAGATGAGACACCTACAGCTCCAAAATGGGATAGAGAAGTAAAGAACAAAGCTGAGACATGCCAGCAGGCATATCACCAAATGCCCCAGGATATTCTCAGACAACATCGGATCCCGGAAACACCCAACACCAAACACCTGCACCTTACAGAGCCCAAACATCTCACAATGAGCAGGAATCTCAATGCTCCAGTGCCCTTTCATCTGTACAGAACCACTGAGCAACCTTGTTCAACTCAAAAGCTACCAGGTATTCTCACGTTAATCAAAACTTCAGAAGGAACTGTGTTGAACAGAAGAGCATTCTTATTGAATGGAAAAAGTACATTGAATGCATTCTTTGTAACTTTTCATTTCATACTGTAACATGTGTTACTTTCCAAATTCTTGTTGCCTGTGGTCAGAAGAGATCTTTTTTCAGTAGTTTGGGAATATGAGACACGTTTACAATACCAGTTTCAATACAATATCTCTCTCCTCTCTCTCTCTCTCTCTGGTGCTGCATTCAGTTTGTATGTAAACAGATAAAGGGATTATATAATCTTTCTCCTGTTGAATGGTACCAGTTTTCATTCTTTACAGCTGAGCACTGTGGTGTCACCTTTCATTAACTTATCTGAACCTCCACAGTGCCTCTAGTGTCTGGTCCTCACAACTGCGGCACCTGGGCTCACTGGAGCCCTCTGGGACAACACCTACATTGTTCGAAAAGCATTCACATGTCATTCACTAACACAGTCCAGTACAGGTCAGAGGCATGGGGCACATACACACAGCCAGACGCCGAGGGCACAACTTAGTGCACCACGGTCAATGACAAAACCACAGCAAGCAACAAACATTGTCATTTCATTCCAGCAACCAAGAGTGCAGAAAGTTAAGGCAGCATTTACATCTGTCTCAAAATGGCAGGTTTTGGCATTTGTTGTTTCGTTAATTTCTCACAAGGTAGTTCCCAGGCCACAATGATTTAGAAGAACATTCATTAAATTCCACAACGGACGGAGATTGTGAGAAGCATGTAATGATAAATGAGTGCGATGCTCGATGCAATCTCACTGTCTGAGCGGGAGGTCCTGGCCCAGGCATTTGGACATGGGTGAACAGATTCCTCCCGCAGAGCGAAGGGGAGGAGGTAACGCGAGTAGCAGGCGCCTGGGCGAGGAATTTGATAGATGATTTACACCCTAGTAGCCACGATGATAAAGGTCTTCCGGGAATTTATACAGCTTCGGTGATGTGATGGATCAAGAACAGGTGCCGGTGGACTGAAGCAGAGGACAGTAAACGGAGACAGACTGTCACAGAGGGGAATATATCTGGGGAAGAAAACCCTCCTGGGAAAATTACAGGTGCAATACCACACACAACCACATACGATGAGGGGAGCAGTATTGTGCCAGATTTCCAACTTTGTGTTGGGTGAGAGAGAAAAAATGTATACAAAATAAATACACTACTCCTGTATTGCTATAATGTTTTATAAAGCTATAATCTGCCTTGGATTGGAAGGGTAGATGCAGTAGTAGTTTTATAGGTTAAACATTTTATAAGGCTTTATTTAGAATATATTGAAACAGTAGGTAGCTGAATTTCAGGTGACCGCAAAAAAAACCCAACCCTGCATGAAGCTGAAAACTGGGTTCGAAGTGACACTAGTGAATCTAATCCAATTTGTGTTAAAATTGCATCACCAAATGATGCCTCAATTAGAGCAGGGCTTGAAATGGATTAAATCAAGGATGTAAAACGCAATGACCAAACGGTGAGAGACCAGCTCCTCTGCATGCCAGCCGGCACATCCGCAAGCGTGCCAGGATCATTTGCGTAATGTGTTGTCATGAAAAAGGATTTTGCCAATGAACTGAGTTTTATTTGGTGGTTTTACCGACACGGTGGCAAGCCAAATCAGATCCACGCGATGCCAATGACACACATTGAGTATCGGATAAAATAATAACATTTTTCTTCATGCTTAATGAACACCTTCAGCATTATTAGACCTTTATGGCATGTTATTGAACACCTTGACTGTATGTTCCTTGTATGAGCATGTATGGACCGTAACCATGGAGCGGTGCTTCATACAACAACGCGAACAGATGACAGATTGACATTTTGATAATTATACGTTTGTAAATTGGGTTCAGTTATTGGCATGCTCAAAAGCCTGGCACAACATGAAATAAGTACAGAGCAGTGGAGGGATGATCAGACGGAGCATGCTAAATCACCGTAGAAACATGAACTCGCTGGCACTGGCACTGTGCATCATGCGAAAGACATATCTGCTGCATCACACATGAAGGTTTGCCCCTGGATTACAGCTATAATTAGATCTCTAAAAAAAGGTTTCTCTGGCTACACCAAAAAATAATCACGTAAAGCCCAGCACGCTGCCTGAAGTCCACTAGCATTTGACTTCATCGTTTAAGATCCCATGGTCAGATTGCGGCAATAACGATCGTTTCTCTTCCAAGGACAGCTCCCTCTGTGACAAAGGTCAGAACAGTAACCTCTGTTCTACTCAAACACGCGTGCAAAAAAAACACAAATAAACACACACATGCTCATTCACTGACGCACACACAAAAGCTCTCAGATGGACACGCCACTCGAGACTAATATTTATCTGTTCTGAAGATGAAAGTTCACCCACTTGTTCTTTGATCTGGATTTTATTTTACGTTACACTTTAAACCTTGCCTAACCAGGGTCACCAACCTTGAGATGCGACAAAGAGTGATATTTGACTCTTGACACATTTTTTTGGACAGTATTATTGAGCTGGGGGTGGGGGGGGTGGGGAGGTGGCCAGTGGATGATGGTGTGGAGCAGGGGAGGGGAGGGGGTGTTGGTTAGAGGGCACTCTAGTTCATATTTTCTTCTCAGAAGCATGTTTTCTATTCAATGCTTACGTTACCATGGCCACATTTACAAAACCCTGGACTTCTCAATGCGTGAGAGTCGGCAGTCTTCCTGTAGTGGAAGTAGGTATCCAGTTATCTAAATGACATTTTTGTAGGGACATTTTTTTAAATGTGTTTTAATACAGAAAAAGTCATATGGATCAATCAATGCTATTTTATGTCCAACAGAACAATGTTCCAGCGTTACATTTTTCCACAAAAAAGGCCTTAAGAACGATGGATTCAGAAGAGACTTGCAGACCTTGAATCAGTCTATTCAACAAGACAATTCCGTTTAGAGCTTCAATAAGTGACTTTGCGTGTGAGACCAGGTACAGACAGGAATCTTCTTATATTCCAAGCTCAGGGACATGGAAACGCACCAACCGCAATGCAAACATTGCACCTTTAAACCTACTGCGATCATTGACCCTATCGGAGGGAGGCCATGGCTGGATTCGCATCTGTTATCGCCCCATCTCTCCCCGCCAGGGACCCAGGCGAAGGCCGTGGGCGGGGCATTCCTGACGCTGTGTCTTTGAGACGCATGTACCCTTGTGTTCGTGAGAGAATGCAGGCTGTGGGCTGCAAACAATACATCCTATTCTGAAAACAGATTGGATCCAAGAAACTGCACGTAGCGATGTCCCACGTTGGCCTCGCCCGCCACAGCCACCCCACTGGCTGGAGGGAAAAGTGTTTTAACTGGTATTCGTGTAACCTGATTTAATCAAAACACGTGACCCAGTTATTGGGCAACGCTCTTTCATCCTCCTCCGCAGTGTTTCACCTCAATGTGCAATGCCCAACTGGGAGAGGACCTGAACTGGGAGGTGTGAACATCATGTTAACAGTTATGTTAACTCCATTAGTCCATCAACAATTTGTATCAACTACAAGCACACTAATGGACATTTAAGTGAATGAAATATTCAACCATTTTTGTTTTACTGGAAAGTTAGGGTAGAAGTTTCCTGGATGTCCCATGGCCATTATTTTTAAGTCCTTTCAGGAGCATTATTACTTTTTTTCATTACAGTTAAAAGACTTTTTGAATTGTGTACAGTCATTTATGTTCATTTTTATTGATCATCAAGGGATGTGTAAGTTTGTATGCAACATGGCCGAGATGTTTTTCTGTGAATTGTTTGGAACAATAAAAACGTATGCTCAAAGAGGGAACATTCTCCTCATAACGTTATCTGACAACAAAATAGGAATCTCACCGGAATGTTCCCTAACGTTCTTGAAATGTTTTGTGTTAGCTAGGCAGTTATTCAGGAAGGACATGTGATGACCCAGTGACTGTTGCGTATCGCGATCCTGTCTCTGGGTCTCCTGGCCCTGGCTTTCGAGGCCTCCCCCTATAATGCAGAGGGATAATATGTGGTAGGTCAATGAAGTGTTGTTGTGACAGATGGGGAGAATTGCATGCGGGATAACTGAAGAGGCTCAGGGCCTTTTCTCTGCTTCCTCCTTTTGGGATTCTACCAGATTTCATGACAACGCCCTGCCTGCCTTTTACACGCGCTGTCACAAAACTATTATGTACAAAAATAAATCTGGTACAAAAATATAATGTTACTCACTCTATCTTATAAAGGCATGTGTGGGGTAAGAGTGAGGTCAATCCTATATGTAGTCATCTGAAAATTGTCAAACAAATGAACATGTTATTGTTTAATTAACAGTAGAATCAGATGAAAGGCAGATGAAAAATCACAGGAGATATAATTAAAATAACATATAGCAGCTAGTTTGAAAAAAGCAGGAGTCAGTGTTGCCCTCTACTTGATAAACTCAACAACAAGTCTGAATTGTCTTTGGTAGTTGGGAGGTAGAAGCAACAACATAACATCCTTTTCTTTTAGTCCTGTCTTTTTCTTTGGTGGTCCTGCGTAGCTTCCATGTTTGTTATTAAGAAGAACCTATTTCTCCTACCAGTTCTAATTTTTCAGTCCCTTGAAAAATGTAATTCCATTGGATGCAGAAATGCTGCTCTTGCAATTATGGACGTATTTAGGGTGACCATGAAAATAGTTGTAAAAAACTGCCTACACTTGAGGACAGGAATCCAACTGTAGAATTCCTTGACCCCGATCTTGTCTTGGAAGCTATGATCTGTTCAAACAAACATTCTGGATGTGTATTCAATAACAATGTGGGTTGAAGGCTTCCTTTGGCTTTCTCCAAACACAAACCCATCCAGATGTAGTAAAAATAGTAAAAGACAACTCATCAGACCATATTATTCTCTTCCACTGCTCAGAAATCATCATTGTGTATTGGCCTTGGTTACAAGCGGTTTCAGAATGGGATCACTACCATTCTGTTCTGTGGACATTTTTGAGGCCATTGTTTTGTGGTTTTTAACAACTCTCCTGTTAACTGTTTGTCTATCCCTGTGGATTTTCTTCAATTTTTGGCAACTGTTCCTCCTGAACTGATGCAGTTTTTCCTCGTTTGGCATGTGCCGTCATGATTTTCTACACTGTTCCTCTTGACACATGTAATAATTTTGCCATTTCTGTGGCTGGCACACCTGCAATTTGGGTACCAACTATTTGACCTCTTCCAAAATCTGTTAAATCTCTCATGTTGCTTTAGAAACTCACATATCAAAGTGTTAATTTTAGAACATCTTTTGTAGCAGAAACATATTGGTAATTAGTATTGACATTAATATAGAAGTCCTTTTTCCATTTTCCATTTTCTGTGTTTTTATTATTTTGTCCACCCCTGTACGTTTTCACAATTGGCTTTTTTCTGTTTGGACTTTATTGATTATACTTTTTACTGTGCACTGCTCTTGTGTCTTGTACCCTATAATTCATTTGGCATATGTACACTGCCAAATAATATAATAACAGTAATAGGATCAAGCTTTAGTAATGGCAATAACATCAAGAGAAACAACATTATTACTATTATTATTATTATTATTATTATTATTATTATTATTATTATTATTATTATATTACGATTAATATAGGGATTCGATGGGCTCATTCCCTTTGCGAACAGTAAAAGGAGAAGCCAGAAGGACAGCCTTGTCTGAACTGACTGACTGTCTGACTCCACTGTTCAAGGTTGATCAGATTATGCACATACTTATGAAACAGCAAGCGAACAAGTGACCCACAGTAAGATCTGGGAGAATAGCCATCGGAAAGAAACTACTCACAGGACAGCAGTTAGGTAAGTTTGAACATTCTGTCACCTTTCGATGTTGCCTTCCTTACAGTGTACTGAATAGTCTATTATAGTTTTTGCGCTGCTTTTGGTCAATGTGACACTCTGACAACCTAGTCTCTGAAAAAAACGCTCACGCTGTGAACGGGGTTGTGTGTATGAAGACAAACACCATGGAACAAGGAAGTAGTGATGATTCCTGTGACTTTCAGATTCTATGTAGATATGATGACCTGCTCTCACAGTGTCAGCCCTCAGTTTAAAAATTTTCTCCTTACACATGGCTCTGCAATCTTCCAACTGGCCTAAGGAAGGAAAGGATTAAAAGCACAAAAGGAAATTGTGTGGACAATATAGTGAATGATATGCATGCTGCAGCTCTGGTTTGCTGTGATGTTGAAAGCTACAATTACTGTACTAAAGGAACTGGAAAGTCTTCCTCTGTGTTTTTTTCCTCTTTTTCTAGAGACACAAACTGCTGCCCCCATCACTGTATCGCTACCACCTGCCCAGTCTGTATTATTTTCACTTTTCAGACTCCCCTCCACTGCTACCAAACAGTAAAACACATGTTTTTATGGATGATATCAAAGGTCATTAAAGGTCATAGCAGCTGGTGTTATTGCTCCTTTCAGGTCTGTACAGAAATTGTCCGACATTATGGAGTACTGCGCTAGCTGAAACACGTTTGTTTAGATTTTAAAAAAGAGAGAATAACAAAAATCTCCAAATTAAGCAAATATTTGAACCTGTCCAGGACAATTAATTATTTGCCAGCATTTGGAATGTAAGACCTTTTATCCTGTTTTTTGTGCTGTGCCTGTTTCCTACTGGTTCAGTAATGATTGCAATGGCATTATAACTCTTCGAGACAGAACCTGAAGATGCAGTAATGGTTGGTGAATGCAGTGCCATTATGGCACTTCGAGACAGAACACGCCCGCCTAAAGCTCTTCTCCTATTGGCTGTCGTCACTCTGATGGCAATCCCCCGGGCCCATGTCGTTAAAAACCTTGGCTTCACTGTGGAATTGATTGCAAGAACAGCAGACCTTGAGGTTAGAATCAATTAATGTAAACATTATGTGTGTGTCTTTTAAAAAGCATTTGGCCAAGGGATGTACAAAAACAGCCTGAAGAGAGCTATTATATAACTTCTATAAACATTTTTTTTAAAATGTTTATAGAAGTTGCTAGTCTGAAAAAATTCCACCCGAAACACGACGCTCATTTCAGGAAACATCAAGAATGTACGTAGAGTTTAGATACATCAGCTTTGAAATACTGAGAAACCACATTTTTGACAAAAACGTTTAATAAAGGTCTTAAACCTGTGTGATGAACGTTCTCTTGAAATAATTTATTTTGCAGATGTATGTCTCCCATGGGTAATCTACTCTACTCTAAAATTGTTACACTGGGTATAACAAGTCTTCATTCCCTTTGGCATTTTCACATTTTATTTTCTTACTTTGTGGAATCAATAATTGATTTCTTGCCACTGATCAGCACAAAATCTTGATCAGTGTTCATGTGTGGGGTGTATAGAAAGAAGAAAAACCTAAACAAACGGAGGGGTAAGGCAACTTCAAAAACCAAACGACAAGGAATATGGTGGACTCACTCTGTCTGCAGATACCTGCCTTCCTTTCCCAGCCAACCGAGTTTGCTTCATGCCACCTGCAAGGGCTCAGCGCCGACTTGGCTTCGTCTTTCCATTTCAGTTAATAGGAGGAGTCATTTTATTTTAAGGGTCGAACAAAAATATGGAAACAAAACAAATACAAAACAAATACAGACATGTGTGGAATCCAAGGCACTTAAAACCTGTTGCTTGAAAGCAAAAGACAGCTGCCACAATGCTTAACCTGTATTGGTGAAGGTGTCTCCAAAAAATACAGATACAAAACAGATTCAACATAAGCAGTTCTAAACAAAATACACAGTTGAAGTCTATTCAAATGGAGGTCCAGTATCAGAAACGGTGTTCACCAAACCGGCAAGGCAGGATCACACCAATCAGCAAATTAAAAGCATTACATTTTCTTTCTCTTCAACTTCTACCCTTCCTCAGAATGAGTCCACTTCCCCCAAAAAAAATAGTGTGTAAGATATGTATTGACCCCCTAATCCTATGACTTTAGTAAACGTGGACTCAACCATAACAATAGCCTATTAATGATGAGGAAGATCTACATTTTCAAGGTTAAAATTTCACAGTTTCTTAGCCCTCAGGAGCTTGTCAAGGTCTTTTAGGTTTGTTTCAGTGGTGCACAGGCAACCCTGACCATGTTGTTTCCAAGTCAGGATATATGACAATATCAGTAGCTGCATTAAAAACAACATCTAATGCATCCAGAATATAGATGAATATAGATACAGTACAATTCATTTTATAGAAAAGTAATAATAATAAATAATAATAATGTAAAAAATACAATTTTATATATAGACATATACAATATGAATTTTAATAAATCATTGCATCGCCAAAGCTAGAATTACTGATAATAATACAAAATATATTTGTTTATTTTATTTTTTTAATTCATAATAAGTAGCCTCAGCGTCACGGTCCCTTCCTCTTGGTATCTGACCGTTTGTATTCCAAGACTACAACTTTTCATTCCGACTTTTTGTTTATTTTACAGTTTTCATGAGATTTCGAATTACTGCTTGAGAAGACAGATTATTTTCATCGTGTTTTATGAATGAACTGCACCAGGATAAAGTAGCACGAAAGCAGTGACGTTAACAAAGCTAAAGTCTCTCCGGAACATTTAGACGGCTACATGGGGAACGTTGTTTAGTGGACAGGGGAATGTTTTTAGTGTTGCACCGTGAACTGTCAGTGGAGAGGTGTTTTGGAAGAGGACAGGTACAACGCAATCCCACAGTAAGATTTTATCTTCAATTATATTGTTAAGGAAACACTTTTATAGTTGTAGTTTATTTCTCATTCACTGGAACACTGAACTATGTTGTTTGCGCGACAGAAAAGAAATGTATGGGAAGACATGGCTTGCTGGCAAGCTAGCTAATGGTAGCCTGCTAATTTAGTTTTCAAGCTAACTTGCTGTCAAGGTTGTTTACTTGTACCTAACTAGCGACTCTGTTTTTGTATCTTGTGAGCGAACCCGATTTGTACATGCTGTTGTAAACTATTAATAGGAATGGCGTAATTATTGTGTAACGCTTCGCCAGTGGCAAAGAGCTATTGTTAGCTAACTACCTTGTTGGCTTGACACAGGTCAGCCGAGGTGACATAGCCAGCAAGCTAGCTAGATAGCTAAGCTACAATTTAGTCACTGCTTATGGGACAGGGGATCATATTTGCACCCATTTATGTTTAAACTGTTGAAATATGCATGACTGTGCATGTCTCGTCATTGTTCCAAGTCCACCTGCCCCATGTATCAGTATGGTAATCGTGTTTACTAGTCACGTGGTCAGAGTGCTTAGAGCAGAATCTACTCTGGCCAGGTCACCAACAAGATAAAGAGTGAAAACATGGAAACACCTGGGTAACTGAGGGACAAACATATGTAAGAGGCTACCACACAGGTGTGGCTCATTCATTCATTGAGAAAATAACATCCCAGCATGCATAGGGTCTTGTCTAAAAATGCTGTACAGGCCTGGTCGTCTATAATTATGCCTGCAAGAGGAGACCCCACTGAAAGAAGGGTGATTGTAGGGGCGCGTTTGACTGGCAATTCATTGATCACGAAAGCTCAGCTTGCAGGTGTTTCACGATCAACGGTGTTGAAGGTGAGATCTTTTTTTGGCGATACTCTGGAACGATGCCTGAGACAATGTTCTCCACCTTGCATCAGCTAAGCATGATTTGTTAGACATTCTTGTGGAAGAGTGGTGGTATTCCTGCAGAATTCCAGACACTGGTAGATTGGTAGCGTGTGTTTTTCTGTGTGCTAAACCTTACATTTATTTTTAATTTGTAAGGTTTAAGGAGTTTCATGTGAGAGCCTTCTCTAGACACCTCTTAACCTAATCTGTATTTACCATAGCCTGACTTTGGCAGTGCCACCTCCTTTGATTCGATTTGTTATTTATTTTAAGCTGCATGTTCTAGGCTACAGGCTACACGTCAATGCCACTGAATATGTACTGATGCAATTCACATTGAGTACGTTCAGCAAATTTAGGTCTACAGCAGCGGTTCCATCTGGGGAATCAAGCCAGCAACCTTTAGGTTAATAGGCTGTATTCCCTAACAGCTACACCACAGCGCACAGTATTTTGAGGGGTATTGCTACTACTACGGTCGCTACTAATGCTACTACAACCCCTCTTCCTCCTCTGCTGGACTGCTGTGAAGGTAACCTGTATATCAATGAAGTGTCTGTTTGGATGTTTATCTGGAAGTGTGTCACATTAACATAATTAGTTGTGGAAGTTTGCTTTTCCTCACGCTCTGCCGAAATGGGTAGGGTACAAGTGGAACCCATTCATGCCCAGTGTAATTAGGGTTGCAATGCTGCCTCCGTCATGAACTTTAGTAGCCCTGACTCACGTCGCTCCCCCTCTGGCATTGCAGACTATATGCACTGAGGCATTACCTTTCTGAAGAGACCTGCCTTTCGTCTATTTAAACAGATGCGTTCTTATTTGTTTTGGAGAGGAACATCTGTAATTGGTTGTCTTTTTTAAATTTTGCTTCGTTTTAAAAAAAACAAGTCACGCATGAAGTGATCTTGTGGCTGTTTCTGATTTCCACAGTCAGCGGCGCTGCGCTTTGTACTGCCCCGGTGCCTAGTGACAGGCGGCAGGGGCATTTACACGCCGGTGTGGGTAGATAGCTGCACGTTTAGCCCTGGGCTGGATTATAAAACTGTTTTATAAACTGAAAAGGCTCCATATTGAACGTCCAGTTGCATAGCGCTGTTGCCGTGGCGGCTGAGAGGGCAATTGTGTACAGTGTGACACCATTGCCATGACAACTGTGCATTGGGAGTGCTATTTACATCACTCACACACAGTTTATTTTTTATCCTTATTGGTCCAAATCAGGACCATCTCTGAAGTATTATAATTATGATGTTGGGTTGTTGGTTGCAAAAAAAACCACACACGCACAGGTGCGACATTGCTGTGCACCAGATCAAAGCTCTTTAACCTGAACATGGTACTACCATAATACATCCAGCGGAATAAATGGGAAAGAGAATGCAAATTTAGCACTGTAACTATGTTTCTTCATATGTCAACATTAGCTCTTTATCAATGAATGTAACTTTGTGGATGACAGGAGTGCTACCTCAGTTCACTGTTGTTTACATCATATGGTCAGCACCTTGTTACATACGGTTTGCATAATGGATCATAGGCATTGGTTTCTCATGAATTTCGCAATACGTTTTTCTTATTGATCGAAACAGAAAAGCGTGACCTTCTTGACTGGTTCTTGTCTCCACAGCGCCGGAGGATGGCCCAGTCTGACAACAGGGTGCTGGTTCTGGGTGTGCTGGCCGGGGCTGCCGGGGTCAGCCTGGCGGTGGTGTGGTACCGGAGCTGGAGGACCCAGGAGGCCATGGCCGTCCCCCACCTGTGGCTGAGCAGCCACAACGATCGGCCGGGCGCGAGCATGTCTGGGGCGCTGGCTCTGCAGGCCCGGCAGACAGAGGTTCTGGACCGGCTCGGAGCCCTGATCCAGTGCGTGTCGGAGCTGAAGGACGAGGTGCGGGCGCTGAAGGATGCCCTGCCGCGACTGAAGGACCAGGTGCGGGCGGAGCTGCGGGGGCAGGGTCGCCAGGTCAGCCCCCTGCACAGGACGCCCCGCAGGAGGAGGGCAGAAGGGCCCGCGAGGGAGGGGGGGCACAGCTCCGAGGAGGCGGAGAGCGAGGGAGGGTAAGTCTTCCCTTCCTCTGATTGGTTCATCGCCGGTGCCCTCCGTGGGCATGAGGTGCCAGCAGCTTGTGACTTTCTCCCGCCTGTTGGGTGAAGCTAAGCATGACCTGGGTTTGGTTAGTACTACAATGGGAGTTCTTCCTTGAGGCTGACTTCCTTCTGGATTAAAGAGAAAAAACTATATAAAAAAAAAAAAAAAAAAAAAAGGGGGACACTGTGCTGTAGGAGACGCCGTCTTTCAGAAGAGATGTTAATCCGAGGTCCTGACTCACGGTGGACGATAAAGATCTCAGTGCACTTATCGCAGAGAGTGCAGGGCTCTCTGGTGTCTTGGCCAAATTCCCCACCCGGTTCTCTCTATTATCTGGCCATCTATTCATTCCCCCAGTGTAATTGGCTTAATAAGCCCTCCCTTTCCACTTTAGCTGATATGGGGTGAGCTTCCTGGTGCCAAAAATGCTGCCATGCATTGCTCAGCATGGTGCTACACCTACAGTAGCATACAGATGGTGGTTGAGCTCCGCCCACACACTTTAAAACACTTTGAGATTAGAAAAGGTGCTATATTATAAATTCTTTCCATTATTATCATTATGACTGCCCCAAGCAGAGGGGTTCACTGAGGATTTCCCCTTTTCTCAGTAAGGAGCAAAATACAAAAAGTCCTCATCATCGGTTATCAGCACTTTGTTTGGTTAGTGCCAGGTGATTCGCGGCTATTGTTGAGTAATAGGTCATCAGAGTCATGTGATTGGTCATCGATATTTAGTGATTGGTAGTTATTGCTGAGTGAAAGGTCATCAGGACTTAGCGATTGATCATCAGTTTTTAGTTATTAGTCCATGTTCTTAGAGCAATCAGCTGTCATCTTTGTGGGATTGTTCAAATCTTTGTGTGTGTGTGTGCCTGTGCGTGCGTGCCTGTGTGTGTGTGCCTGTGTGTGTGTGTGTGTGTGTGTGTGTGTGTGTGTGTGTGTGTGTGTGTGTGTGTGTGAGTCTGTGCGTGTCTGTGTGCGTGTGTGAGTCTGTGTGTGTGTGTGTGTGTGTGTGTGTGTGTGTGTGTGTGTGTGTGTGTGTGTGTGTGTGTGTGTGTGTGTGTGTGTGTGTGTGTGTGTGTGTGTGTGTGTATGTATGTATGTGTGAGTTCAGGAAAACCAAGTTCTTTTTGGAATCTCGCTTACCATTACATCTTATCCTCTTCACATGGGGCAAATACCTGATCACATGCCAGGGCAGAAATACAAAACAAGATGTCTCTTTCAGATGGATAGCTTTTTAAAGACCCTCTTAAGGAAACTATATATCAGCAGCAGCTAATGGAAGGATGTGAAGGCATTTGGCCCTTTCCGTCAGAGCAGTCAGTGTAGTGTGTGAGCGAGTACGTAAGCTGCACTAAGGACTTCCTCAGGGTCTTTAACCCATGGCTGGGCTGGGCCTCTGGTTGCAACACCATTCTTGGTCTCAGGAGCCGGAATCTCCCATAAGTGTTTGTTTGGGTTGAGATCTGGTGACCGAGACGGCCATGGCGTATGGCTTTCATCAATTTCACGCTCATCAAACCATTCAGTGACCACTCTGTGCCCTGCGGATGGGTGCATCGTCATCCTGGAAGAGACCACTCGCATCAGGATAGAGATGGTTCACCATAGGATGAAGGTGATCACACTGTTTTTATTGGTGTTTACCTTGCCCTCTAATGTGTTGAGTGGACATTTCCAGAAAATGTTCCCCACCCCATAACAGAGCCACCAGAACCCTTCATTTGCTCAAGTGTTTCCTTTATTTTGGCAGTTATCTGTATCTAAAGTGTGATCTATATTGTGTCCCCAGGATTAAAGGGAGTTAACCAAGCAAGTTAGTTACAGAAATGCACCATACAGTACTTAATGGGGTGGGGGTGTGGCCATGATGCTTTGATCGAAAAGCCTGGCGCAGTAATCAAGGGGCAGTAATTCTCTCCATCTTGATTAACGTCACAAATCGTTGACTAAGTTTATCCCAAATGGGCAGATTTGTTGGACGGGGATACTGTTAGAAAAAGTTAGCAAGTTGCTTTGATTTGATGGGGCACGCAGACGTTTATTCTGATGAATATGTTCAGCGGTGTCCTCAGCCCACCCAGTCCACCTGAGAGTTCATGCGAGAGAGAGAAGAACCGTCTATAGCGCCCCCTACCTGACAGGCAGTTGTTGGCTTTGAACTCGCACGCCAATTATCCTGCTTGCAGTGCACATCACACTTAACACGTATGTATCTTATTTCACAAGTGCCAGGTTCGCAGGGCCTGTTTGTTGTATTTTAATGTATCTTAGCAACTGTTAGCTTCTGATCTGCAACTGTGAAATTTCACAGTGCTTTTTGATTTTGAGCAGGAGAAGGAGGGAATGGGTAGGGTGTGAGGGGGGGCGTAGCGGCAGTTTTCTTTGCGTCTGTTGAAAGCTGTACTTAGCGCATTTCATTAAAGGGTAGCCAGTGTGGGAAATCACAGATCCTCAGCCATAATACTTTAATCACAACCACTACGGCTCATTCAAACACCTGTCATGAGGAGCGACCGCATGGAAATTGGGATTTGATTTTTGTAGAATAATAAAATAAAAAAAAGAAGAAGACAGCTCTGAGCACGGAATGTTCTGAGTCTGTAAAAACAACATATGACGTCTGAGGTTTTTTCAAGCAAGCAGTGAGTGAAGAAAAAGAACACACACATGCCCACAAAGAAAAAACAGCCCAGTGTCTCTGAGCGATGTTTTGAGACTTGCTCACCGATAAGTGCTGCACAAGCTTGTTTCTCCCTCTCCCTCTCCCTCTTGCATGTTCCCTCTCTCTTGCTCTCTCCCTCTCCCTCTCCCTCTCGCTCTCACTCTCTCCCCCCTCTCTCTCTCTCTCTCTCTCTCTCTCATCCCTCTCTCCCTCTCACTCTCTCTCTCTCATTGCTCTGCGCTGGAGTCTCGACTGACTCACCTCTTCCGTGCAGGTGTATGTGTGGAGGCCCCAGAACCTGCCAGGGTTATCAGAGCGCCAGTGTGGGGCTGTGATCAAAGCTCACCATTACCGCCTGTGCTGCCGCGTTATGTGTTTGGCAGAGGCCCAGCTATCGCCTGGGACCATTTCTCCACAACAAGAAAAGAGACAGGCCAACAACCGGGCCAGTGTGAGCCAGGAGCACACCTGCTGTTTGCAGATTGTCCGAGATTGAGTCCTCTTACGAGATGAGTGACATGTACACCTTGACAGAGTAATTGGAGGGCTTTTGCACGTGCATGTCTTTGTGTTCCTGCATGCGCGCGTTTCTTCATGCACACGTGCGTTGACAGAGGGAGGATGCATGCTGGGTTTGTGGGATTTTTACAGGAGACAGTTAATTTATGGTTAATATTAAAATACTATTTCAGTGGCCGCTACTTTTTTGGGGGTTGTTTCGACTTAATATGTGACAGTGTCAGCTATTTTTTTTTATGAGTCAGCAATTTTTCTTCCTGTTCAGTATTTTCACTAGATGCTGAATGAAGATGTTGAGTAAATATCTTGTCAGCTGCTAAAATGAGGGTTCCATCCCGATGTCTTCATCCTCCCTCCACGGTTCCCTGTCTCTCTGGGCCATCTAGCAGATGATTTTGTTGAATAGTGTCCCTTAAAGGATGGTCACACCACTGAAACATACGGCGTCCATCTCTTCTGCTTTTCCACATTACCCGCAATTCAGCGCTTTGTTCATAATTTAGATGTATATATTTTTGTATACATTTATTTTTCCGATTTTACCCCGTTTTTCTCCCAATTTGGTAGCCAATTACCGGCTGTGAGTTCAATCCCCTCCTCGAAGCACTGCCTCCTCCGCAGTGACAGCAGCGCTGCCTTCTCTGAGACAGCACTCGCCGAGCTGTCGACTGTAATTCCGGTACCACAGAACCACTCCTGTGCGCAATGAACTGTGTGTGTCGGCTTCCCTCCCCCCTCCCTGGGGCGGACAGCCAATTGCACCCCGATTGCACTCCTGGCCAGAGCCGACTCCTGGTCAATCGAACCCTGGTCACCGTGGCCAGTGTCAGACGTTGAAACCACTAGGCCATAATTTAGATTTTTTATTTGATTTGTATGACTGAAAAGCTTCTTTATTTTTTCCCCCTCCATATTTCTCTGCAATTTGTGCCCAATCTCATCTGTAGGCCCAACGCATCACTGTAATATCCTCTGTGTGGGCGCACACCACTACTCAAAAACAAAGTGAAATTGGCTGACTGCTTCTCCAGCTGAGCTACTCTGCAGGAGGACTGTGAAGCTGGTGCATCACTCCACAGTCACTTCTGGGCACAGCGCATATTTGACCAGCTTTGTTGCATGTCTGTGTGACGGAGAGAAAGGAGAGCTAGAAGGGCTCTTGCGGTGTGAGAAAAGACCCTGGGATCTGGGAGGGAGCAGGTGGCTTCAGACTATACAGCTAAACCTAAACTGCTTCTAGCACGGTTAATCAAAGCATCCATTAATGTATCAAACGATGCATTAAAACATGCGCTATTGTACAAGTAGGTGCCAGGTCCCACCTGCGGTTTAAACATTTAAACTTCTGGTTACAAAAGTTTCTAAACCACTATACACCTGTTTTGTGTTCTACAGGGAGTCCTTCACAACACTTTCACAACACTTTCCACAAGTTTATAAAATAGTTTAACGTTAAAAGGCAAAACGTTTGATCGTATTTTGTGATTTTATGCTAAAGAAATACTGTCTACTATCTTCAAATGAACTAAAGAAAAATAAATGCCTATTTTCCCCCCACATGAAAACGCTTTACTCGTATACATGGAGCGGCTCCAAGCGTATGTATGGACCCGCCCTCAGCTCCCTCGAGCTCTACAGTCAGATCCCAGGCATTAAGCCTCAACCCCACCCCCCTCTTCAGTCCTTAATTAAAGCACCGTTCCCTCTTGCCACATGACTTCTGTGTGATGGAGAAATTCGGCCCCCGGGGGGGGAGAGCGCTTGGCCCAGAGCCAAGAAATGCACCCGTAATCCCCACGTCCCTTTAAAGAGCCCTCGCTGTCTACCGCGTCTTCTCCCAGCTTTACACAAATTACAGCTCCCCGTTCTTGGTGAGCGCTGTTTATGACAAATTTCACAATGACGAGGCGGGGTTGTGGCTTTCTGCTCTTTAATACTGAGGTTACATTGTCCACACGGGAGACAAAAAAACATCCCTGCGAGGGATCAGCTTGCCTTTCGTTTTAAACAAACACAAAGAGTCGGAATGCACGGTGCAGGTGTTGGTTGCGATATTCTTGGTCGGGTGGGGTTTGCTTCAGGACCGAAGTGCGCGGTCTCTATCCCACCGCAGACCGGTGGCCGTGGAAACGTGCCATGTGTGGATGTGTGGTAAACTTCTGAAATGTGTCTAGCTAACACTTCAGGTATCTGCTCCAAGAGACTACCTGTATGAAACCACCTATTGCGCAAATATTTTAACTATGCCTTAATCACGCAATCAGTAAAAGAAACACTGCTGCAGTAGAAAATTAATTAAAATTATAACAGGCTTTCGTGACCCCCTAGCGGTTTGTCCCACCCTGACAGCAGAGTTTGATGTCATAACAATGTACAGGTAGTGGCCAAAAAGGTGGAAACTCCAATATGATACGACTATTGTATCCTGCTTTGTAGGGTTCTCAAATGACTGTTCTTGATTAAACTGCCTGCTCAGGCCTAGATTTGACCACACTTTCCCCAGGTCAATGATGTCTTTCCCTTTGAATTCCATGCCGACATCACCTTAGACACTGTTCCTCGTGAAACAAGTTCCTGAAGTTCCTGCCAAACGTGCTCCATCAAGCACCCCTCTTTTGAAGTCACTGAGGTCTCCTCTTGCTAGCCATAATTATAGGAAACCAGGCCAGCCTGCATTCTTGTAAGTGACCCTAAGCATGCTGGGATGTTAATTGCTTCATTAACTCAGAAACAACACCTGTGTGGAAGAACCTGCTTTCAATATACCTTGTGTCCCTCATTTACCCAAGTGTTTCCACCTTTCTGGTCACTACCTGTTCATTACCTGTTTTTGTGTGGGAAATGCAAGGTAAGGTATGTGGACTGCATAACAGATGCATATGCATGCACGCACGTGTGTGTATGTATCTATTAAACAGCGCAAGTAACCTCACAATTTCCCATGCAAATAGGCAATGAACAGGTAGTTCATTGCTGTTTGAACTTTAAAAAGTAGCATGTCAATGCAGATTCATTTTGTTTATATTATTGTTTATTTAAAATAATTATTAGGGGTGTGAGTAATTGTGAAAAAATATTACTAGTAAAACAAAATATTTTTCTTTTGAGTAATTGTATTAGTATAAAAGAATATATAATTTCCCCATTTGAGCATACAATATATCTGCATACTGCATAAATGGGTACTGCATTTATTGGTGTATGTAATGTATGTGTATAAACTATAACTGGGTAGAACCTTTCGATGGATTGTGTGTGATAATGTACGACGTCTACAAAGCAAATCAGGTATAAAAATAACAATAATATTACACCGTAGATCAAGTGACTATAGAGATGTGCAAGGCTTGCATTGGCCTTTAGGCCATCGTCACTTCTCTGTGACTCCGGCCCCAGGCAGCAGGATAAGACAGCGCTGCACATTCGCAGCAGCACTCACACGTTGATTCATAAAACTACAGGAATGCTGCAGTCATCACTTTCATAAGCCAGCTTTGTCTCTGTTTTTGCAGATAACTTAGACGCTGGCATACTCTGACTGGCTTCGGCATATTTGCGCAAGCCCATGTACTACGGTATGTAACCATGAAATATATCGGGGATTAGTTAGCGCACAAAAGCGCTCTCTATTTCTCTCTTCGTCTGTCTCTGTGGAGCGGAGCTCGGCGTCGGCCGCTGTCTGCCCGTCGTTAGGGGAGATTCTCTAACCAGGAGGGCTGAATCAATTAAGGATGTGTGTGTGTGTGTGTCTGTGTAGCCGCACTCTCGAGATATAACATTAACAGTTTCGTATCGTTCGCTGTTCAACTGTCAAAACATCTCACCTCGACCCCCCCCCGCATCAGCCCTCCGCCTCAACCCCACCCCTCGGAATCAAAAACGGGCCATAAATCTTGCTGTCCTGTTTGCGTAGCCGCCCAGAAGCTGTCAAACCGTCACTCTCCCGGCGTCCTGTAGGAACTTGTAATTCCTTTTACGATCCCGACTTGGTTTTCTGCGTGTTGCTTTCCTGCAACTCCCCGGTTTTTTTTTTCACGTCACGTTTTTCATAATAACAACCTTAGAAATACAATTACCCGTTTAAATAAAAAAATTATCTGTACGTACAGCTACAGTAGTCCATGTGCAGTACCAATCCTGTGTGTTTTTGCACACAAGAAGCCATGCATCAGATTTGTAAATGCAGGTCTTTAAAAGCTGCAATACTGAAGTTTATTCCTGATAATTTCTTGTACTCAGGACTGTGGTGAAACCAGAGCATGCACATAACAGTAAAGTCGGTGGGATTAAATCGCTACCAGATGCATGACATGTAATAAAGCATGCAGTTTACACTTATGCAGTCCTCCCATAGGCAGCTGCTGGGAGTCGACAGTACTGATCAATAAGGAGTATCTGTGCCATAATCTGTTTCTCTATTTCTGCTGAGGTCACAAATATTTGACTAGTGCTATGGCGAGGGGCCAGGCATCAGGTACAGTGCAATGGCGTTGAGCTCAGATGGTCCAGCGTTTCACTGACTGATGTAGGGCTACCTCTCACGCTCTTCATTCAGACCGGTCGCTAAGATGTTCCCCTTGTCTCTGTGCAGACAGTGATGGGTGGCACAGTGTGGTATAGTTGGTTGCAGTAAGCAAGTGTGGCTTAGTTGTTAAGGATGTACGTTTAGTACCCTGGTTAGGGCACTGCAATAGTACAATTGAGCAACACATTTAACTTCAGTTGCTTCTGTAAATATTAGGACTGTAAAAAAAAATGTTTAAATTGACGCTTTTTTTGTTTAAAAGACAGCCAGATTAATCACAACAAAATTCCACATGAAATAGTGGCACCATTGTGGTGTTGTGTGCAATCCCCTTCTCTCTGAAAATACTGTTGCACTGTTGCCAGTGCAAGAAATAATGTGAATTATTTATGTTAATACTAGAAGTGTTCCTCAATAGTGCAGTGTAGGAAAAAATGTGGGGCTTGAAACTTTAAAGCTAAACCTAAGACTTCCTCGAGGCAGTGAAAATGGAGGATTTGTCTGTAAACTTAAAAGTAAGAAAACGAATGTATTTCTACTGCACAGTACAAACCCACAGTAATCGCTAATGAACACAAGTATATATTAATCCTTGTTGTACTTCACCCTTATTCCAGTCATCTGTGGAAGAGAAAAATATATTAATCGGAATATTTCCTCTGACAGGAAGACTTGTCAGTGGGCAGGAAGATTTGCTATAAAATTGTAATGAGGGATTCTTGCTCAAGGCCTTGAGTTGTAAGTGTCATGAAAAACATGTTCTCCTACACCGCTCTCGTCGAAAGGAGGATGCAAGGAGGAAAGGGACAAGTGTATTGGGAGCACCTGCCCAGGTGTGTCTACAACATTCCATGAGTGGACATGCGGCCCCAAAAATCCCAGAATGCAACAGGACAGGAAGTGCTTTACTCAGGACTTCCTCCCCCGTAATAACAATGTCCCTATCGCTTCAATCCAGTCCTACAGCTCTCCTATGGAACATACCTCATGACAGTATTTCAGTTCACCATGGAAGCTAAACTGTCCAATATCATGGCCAAAAATATGCCATATTTGTCAAATCATTGACCTTGAAAACCTGTTCAAGTGGTTAATATCTATGGTTTCTGATATTGTGGTTTTTGCTGTTAATATACACCAAACACCTTACCGCTAAACATAAGCTACGCTCAGCATCTGTCCTTGTCTTCATGTTTTACCCGTAAGGCTCCTCTCTGTGAAAACAGATGGTTTCAGTTTTTGGGCATATGATATAGTATATGGTGTAGCGTTAGTCTCTGCACATACAGGTGCTGAAGCCGAGCCGATTTCTCCATTAAAAACATTACCTCACATGATCTCTTGCCTTTCCTATCTCTGTCATTCTCTTTAATTGCTGTAAAGAGGATCTTGCCTAATGGCTTGTTGGCAAACCGATTAAAGTAAGAAGATGTCTCTTTAACAATGGTGTTCCTTGTTCAGAGGTGAATTCTGGCCCAAAACATGATCTGCTACATGCAAAGTGTACTGCACGCCACCCCCTCTCCCCCAAAGGACAAATCATTTATCGATTCTCACACCTGCAGGGATACCATTGAGGAAAACCGACTAATTGCCTTTCCTTACAAATACTTGTAAAAGGAAAAAAAGCTACTGAAGCTGAAAAACTACAAAGATCATTTATTGTTATTTCACAGCACTCAGCCTTTCCTTGTTTTAACAGAAGCCATTACATTGTACGTTTATTATACATTATGCCCCCCCCTTCCTCTGGATAACCGCTCATAGCCTTATAGAAGAGTGCAGCGCACACGCACGCCTCTGATATCATACGAGAGGACACAACCAACTGAGGGGGGCAGGCGTACCCCAGCTGATCTGCACAAAGGGACGTTATTGGGAATTGATTTGGGACGCCAGGGGAACTGGAAGTGGTGGGGGTGGGATGGGGCGGGGTGACAGGTTCTGTTCTCAGGAGCAACAGGAAGCAGGGACTGATAATGAGGATCCTGAAAAGACGGGCCCGCCCAGTCCGGCCTGCCTTCACAGCAGCTTGTCATTACCTTTTCAGATCACAGCGAACTGTGTGTACTTTTCATAATGAGCTGGTGTCGGTCTCCAAGACTTTTATTACCGCACTCTGTGTGTGTGTGTGTGTGTGTGTGTGTGTGTGTGTGTGTGTGTGTGTGTGTGTGTGTGTGTGTGTGTGTGTGTGTGTGTGTGTGTGTGTGTGTGTGTGTGTGTGTGTGTGTGTGTGTGTGTGTGTGTGTGTGTGTGTGTGTGTGTGTGTGTGAGTGTGTGTGTGTGTGTGTGTGTGTATGAGGGGAGGATTGGGGTGGGGGGAGGTGGGCGGTGAAGGGGTGGAGGTGAATACGCTGAACTGAATGCATGAAGGGCTAGAGGCTGTTGGCATGGCAGCTATTCTTCCACTGTGTTGTGAGAAAGGCTTTTGCTTTGGTGACGGTCACCACCGCTTAATGCTCTAAACATTCTCAGTCCTCAAGTCGGTCTCTGTCTCTGCATGTTAAAAAGCCTAATCCTCCACTACCTCATTCACAGGATCATGTTCCCAAACCCTGTCAACAAACCAACTAAAATCAATTGAAAAGAAAACATATCTAATCATTTTCTCCACATTTCAGCCTGATAGACTGGGATATTTATGTGAAAATATAAAATATGAGGTTACATTTTATATGAAGGGTTTTATATGTTTGTGTTGATAAATGCATTCTTACATGTTAAATTAAGTCTGACCTGTTTTTATTAGTTGTGAAATAGATTGTAGTGAGTATTGTAAATTAATGATCTTCGAGATAAATTATTACACTATGGCTTTAAAGATACATTTCTCATACAGTGTGCTCAAATTTGTGGTTTTGTATTTAATGTCAGGTTCGAACATGGATATTTACAATTACGCTTTTACATTTAACATTTTAGTCACTTCCTGTCAAAAGTGGAACCAAAAATCATCATCTTAGTACCTTTATTACCGTGCGTTTCAGAAAATAAGTAATTCGTAATTAATAATATGTTCATTCCATTTGCATTGTTTTATAACAATAACAACACAAACTTAAATTACAGAGTGACCAAATATTCCATTGAGAATAAAATGAATAGATAAAAGAAATGGAATCAGAAAATCATTTTTGTGTCTTAAATTAATGACATCTAGACGTTGTGCGTGAGCTTGCTGGCCACAGTGCTGCCAAAGAGTATAGCTGTTTCACTCCAGAACTGAGTCGGGTATGTTGTATCAGTAAATCTGATGCCTTTAATAAATGGTGGCACCGTTTTGTTCGTCTCTGGTTTAACTTCCAGATTGTAATTGTATCCTTGAGCACGGGTTTCCTCTGGTAAATAATGAAATGAAAATATACGTGCCAAGCTTAAAGACATCTACCAAGAAAATAACGAATAACGATAACACGTAGCGAACCTGGTTGCTCCTCACTATCTATCAGAAATGACTTCTGCGCTTTGCCATGTGACTGTTACAGAGTAATGCTGAACCTGCAGCGCCGTCAAACCTGTGGCATTTGTTTGACAAGGAGAACCATTAGTCTGAACAGATTAAGACCTGGATTTGCATTTAAAAGTGAGCGTACCAACAGGCTGGCAACACCGATGGCAGCAGGTGACTTCCAGCTGGAACATTTTTGTGGTGGTACAAAAGTTAAGATGTTTGCTCAGATGTCATCTCAGCACATTGGTAACTAGCTATCTCTTTAGATGGGTAGCTATCTACATACAATATTAGTTAGCAAGTTAACTAGCTACAGGTTATATGAGATAGTATAGGATCTATGTCTGTAGCTGCCTAGCATAAATTATTCTACCTAATGAATGTTAGACACCTTATTTTTAAAGTCATAAGTTATAATTAAATTCACTGCTGGCTCTGTGCATTACAACTGCAACGTTTGTAGTTTTTGAGGTCAAAATGCACATATCTTCAAGTGCACTTTTATTGGTCGAGTTAATAGCTCAGTCAGACGGACAGAGCCATTCAATTGGCTGACTGATGTGTGGTGACCTCATGCCATTGCTGAACTGGCGGGAGGTGGCCTCACTGTCGTTAGGGGGTGTTGCTGAGGCAGCGTCACCCTATTTGGTGGCGTGGTCGGCTGGTGTGACAGCCTCACTACCTCCTCTCTCCTGTCGAGTTCCTGAGGGAGCAAGGGAGGGGTGTAACCCCGCCTCCTCCAGCAGCTGTTGGGCCCTGCGGAGTCTGCTTCAACACCTTGCTTAGCAACCGATCCGTCGCTCCCAGACCCAAGCGTTCCCTCAACCGCTTATGACGCACATGCAGCCACTGCCAAGACTTAATGGATCCTTTTATGTTCTCATTTCCCCCAGAGTCTTTCATTTACCTGACTGTGTTATTAATAAATGTTTCTTTTCCCCCCCCTCCCTCCCTCCTTCCTCCCTTCACTGGTGTGATCTGAGGCGGTTATTGCTTATTTACCGTAATTGAAAAGGGGACTTTTGAGGCTATAAAACTTAATGCAGGCGTTGTGTGTTTCACTGTCAAAAAGACGCCCCTTAGTGTGTGAGGTTAGCCCCTCAGGTGTCAATACGAGACGTCACAGCGCCTTAGCGAATGAGACACCAGCGCCGTATGTGAATAAAACTGAGCCATACGTTTAAACAAGTAAGCCGCGGCTTTTGTTCTTTTATGTGTCATAAGCGTTAACCCGTGACAGACTGCTTCTGTCAGAGTCTTTTTGGAAACTGACTTTTCACTACACGCCAAGCCTCTGAACCAACCTGCTCACCGCACAGCCTCACCCAAGGCCCTTGAGCCGATCAGTGCGTTTGAACGCGACGCGAGGCGTTTTATAACATTATTTTCTTTTCTTAGCACATGGGGAATAAGTGCTTCCCGCCTATGGGATTTCATCCTGAAGTGTCCTTGCTCTGAGGCATGGGGAAATGATCCACCTCTTCGCATAGCCGCCTGCATTAGTGAGAGGAGTTAATATGTTGTTGTTGTTTTAAGGGGAGATGGTGACAGAAAGCTGTGCGGTTTCAGGTATGTGACGGCGCACACTGACACGGAGGAGGAAGAGCTCGGCGAAGGAGACGAGGCCCGGCCTGTGGCGCCGGGCGACATCGGGGAGGGGAAGGACGAGCTCGCCGCCCTGCTGGAGCAGGCAGACAGCTTGCACGACGGTTCCGAGTCCGAGAAGAGGGAGGGTCTCGCCGTGCTGCTGGGAAAGAAGGAGGAGGTAGGACAGAGGGGGGAGCGACCTGGAAACAGTTGGCCCTTCAACACCGGATTCCATCGTTTTAGGCGGCCTTGTAGTCCAATTTAGTAGCCAATTACATCCTCTATTTATTTCGATTTACCCTCCCCACAAGGGACCGCCGCCCATCTCTACGAGCCAAGCTAATTCTCTGAGGGTAGCAAACCCCATCTTTACATTTACATTTTAAGCATTTCGCAGACGCTCTTATCCAGAGCGACTTACAAGATGTGCATTAATACATGGTAGGAACATGAGATGGAACTCGCCCACCCACGTTCTGGAGACTCCTTTTCCATGCTTCGCGGCGGACCCGAGCCGGCTCACCCTCCAGGCAGCGCCAGCCCTCCCCCTCCCCCGATCGGGGCGGATTTGGCTGTCAAATGCCTGCCCCGATCGGGGCTGGCGACCAGTGCCGGTCTGGTAGAGGCGGGTCCGCCGCCCCCACACAGTAGTTTTTTACACCTTCACAGGCTGTTTAAAAACATGTCTCCGAAGAACACATCTGAGCAACCACAGCCACAAAGATCTGCTGCACAGTAATAATTATGGCATAAAATGTTCCCAGTCATCCGCGGGAGAGTGACTTTGATGTGTAACGTGCTGAAGTTTTTATTTAGGGCTCAACACGCGTGTTCTGACGGAGTCGCGTCGGGGTGAGTCACTGGCGTTGTGGTGTGCTGTTTGCGTGCAGTTCGGCCTGAAGACGCCATTTCTCTGGCGACTGATCCGGGCGTACGGGGACGCGCATGACATGGCCCCAAACGTGCAGGAGAAGAAGAGCCATGCAGAGGCCGGTGAGTTCCAACCTTACCCAGCCTGCCCTGCTCGCTTCCTGCCCTGTGAGCACTCCCGTTCTGTGTTTTGCTCTCTTTTTGGCTGCGTCTAATGGAAAGGGTGCTGGGTGGGGCTATGCCACTGGGAGGGGCTATGCTGCGGTTTTATAGGTCACTTCCACTCACTGTTGCGTGCACTTATTTGCAGCTTGACCGAAGAGGGTCATTGCACACTGTAGTTTTCAGTTTCACGGTTGCAACATTTTGTGTGTAGTTATTTGGCTCATTTAAACTATGCACAGGTCTAAAAAACACATCCTGACACGCACGAGGCCTCTATGTAACTTTCTTTTCAATTCCAATCAAGTGAGTGGTTGTCCATCCACTGCAGGATGTGGGCCCCAGCATGGTCATTCCACTCCTTTCTCTCCTCCCTCTCCAGTTTATCCTCTCTTAATAATTAATAATAAAATATCCCTATAAATGACCCCTGCATTGTGTGGTCACGTTCCTCACCGTGCGATAACTCTGATATTTCACTGTTTCAACTGCAGTCCGATTCGCCAGATGTCAGGTGCACAGGGCAGGTTTGTGTACTGTACCAAGATGTAATGCTGTTGGCGAAATCGAAAAACATCCAAAATAAATTCTATAAACGGTTATGAAGAGTGCCCTATTTCTGGATAATATAATATAATATATACACCATTTAGCAGATGCTTTTATCCAAAGCGACTTACAGTAGTGAATGCATACATTTTCAGTATATGTGGCCCCAGTGGGGATTGAACCCACAACCTAAGCGTTGCCAACGCTGTGCTCTACCTACTGAGCCACAGAGAACCATGGATGCCAGGCACGGGTGTTTGGGTGATTGGCATGTGGAGAGTCATGTGTTTCAGTGCACACCCACAGTTTATATTATTCCGAGGCGAGGGTGGGTTGAAATATTTAGACTATGGAATATTTTAAAAGTAATTCAAAAGCAAGTGTCAAACCTTGTGTTTTGTGTAGGGAAAAAATACTTTAGGAATGTTCTTGTGAGCCTATGGACCATGATTCTTTTTATTTATGTGTGTTTTTTGCTGTG
Source organism: Aldrovandia affinis (assembly GCA_029706075.1). Lineage (NCBI taxonomy): Eukaryota > Metazoa > Chordata > Actinopteri > Notacanthiformes > Halosauridae > Aldrovandia > Aldrovandia affinis. The sequence continues at coordinate 2,525,350 of JAINUG010000002.1, forward strand.
GAGACACAAACGGGACACAAAACTGCAAAACTAAACCATCAGGTCTTTACTAAGACTCTTTGAATGAACTTCTTGATGTGCCTTTTTACAAAAGTGGTGACTGCCATTTAGGCTACCTTGATAAAGAGTTTTTAAATGGACCATAACGGGGTCATTGCGGTGCACAGTATTTAAAGTGACAACAAAAACAAAATTGAGCAGTTGGCAGACAGTGGAATGTTTCATTCTCTGTATATAACCCCCATCCTACTCTTCTTCCATCCGGCAAATAAATAGATATGCATGTGCTCTTGCCTTTTGTGTATTAAGGCAACATGTGTGCGTATAGATATTTGTGTTTACTGTTTATATGTTTGCATATGTGTGCTAATGTCTGTGTGTCTCAGTTTGTGTGCCGGTGTGTTTGTTTGCTGTATTTTTTTGAGAGTGCTGTGGTGCGTGTGTATTTACTGTGTCTATGTTTGTACGCTCATGTCTCAGTGTGTGGTGTAGAAACACTGTGTGTGTGTTTGTGTGTTTGTGTGTGTGTGTTTGTGTCTGTGTTTCTTTGTACACATACATGATACAATATTATTTTCCTCAACAGGTAAAATGGTTGGAGAGGAGGCCATCACATTGAACCCCATGTGTGCAGAGAGCCATCAGTGGTGAGTCTGTCTTACTCCTGTCCCGCACTCCTAGCTTCCGCAGACACAGTTATATTCAGGATTGGCCGTTGCCTGACCTTTGACCTCCAGCGTCTCAGAAGACAAGATGGGGCGTAAAACTGTTCCAACTGCAATGGCACTTATTTACCCAGGATTCCCTTGGGTCTCTCTCTACCACCAAAGGTTGCGATACCTGACAGGTCAGGTATGTTCAGATCAGGAACAAGCAGTCCATTACCGTATGGTCCTCACCTGCTGGACCAGGACAAGCCGTACTGACCCCCTGCATGTCTCTGGTTCCCCCTTGGGTCAGCCGTTCCTGAGTCTGTGTTCTTTGAAACGGTATCCTATTGAAATGTATTTCATAGGTAGATGATTGATTCTCTGTTTTTGTGTGGAGAAGACTGGGTAACTGGATGCACATGCCCAAAAAACATTTCACTCTGTTTTAAATCAGACATTTTTTTTTTTTTTTTTTTACCATAAATGATTTGCAGATGCAGTATGTGCCTGGTGTTTCAAAAGCACACTGAAGGTGTCAATTGACCATGGCACGATTTAATACCGAAACCTTCTCTTTTTCACCTCTAAATTCTTTTCATATTGATGTCACACATGATGCTAATTGCTGTGGATTTCTGTGTAACTGTTTTCATTATAAGAAAAAAAGGCTGTATTTTAGTCCTCTAAAGTAAGCCAGTGTCACCCCCTCAGTTTTCTCTCAGTGTGCCTGGCATTGTTCCCAGGCACGCACGCACACACACGCACACACACACACACACACACACACACACACACACACACACACACACACACACACTGACACGCAAACATGTGTAAGTGCAAGCACACAGGGACGCAGGGTAAACACAGGCTAATGTTACAGCTTCCAGCTCTCACGGGCCCCCGTGCAGGAAGTGTCTGTTGCTAAGAGCTGATCATTTCTCAGCTGACACCCTGCTCCAGCAGGTTGTTCCTGTTGCGTCGCTTCCCTTCAGTTCCTCGAGAGCTAACGCTGTGTGTCCTAGTTAAAAGAAAAAAAAAAGGAAGAACAGAGAACACTCAACCGTCCCACCTGTTCTGCTCGCAAATGTCATGTTCCTGTCCAGACTTTGAGGATCTTTGAACACATGAGTGCTATGCTTGGTCGTTGGACGTCAGGAGAACTGTACCAAGAGCTTCTTGTCAGGATGCCTAATTTTTACCACCGTCCGTTAATGTAGATATCCAAGCGAGGCCATTTTCTGGACTTTAGTGATGGAAATGAAAAGCAGGCGCGTCGTTTGATCACTCCATGTGTACTGCTCAGAGCGTGTTTGGTGTATCCACCCGAGTGCTGTTCCTGGGTTTATTTTCAAATGCTTATGGACTTTGCGATGTGAGCTCTTGATTAATTTCAGACCCCTGCAGGATATTAGGTAACACTTGTGTGCACTCTGGGCATTGCGCTGTGGTGGTTTCTTGTGGCGTGTGTGCGTGTGAGCTGTGAGACGCCGGCTAGAACTCTTTTGGTTCTCGGGTTTATGGTTAGAGGTTCAGACCGTTTGGCCGTGCCCCTTTCGCTCCACCATCGTCAATGGGGGGGGGGGGATGTAGAGGCTTCAAACAAATGTTCGGAAGCGGGGGGTGCCAGAGGATTCAGGCCTGGGCGGTGGAGACGTGCTGTTTTTTAAATCAAAACGCAGTGCAGGAGGCAGCGGAGGCAGGGAGCGTCAGAGACGTGTGAGGTTTGTGTGAGCTTGTCTCCACGGCAGCCGAATGGATGGCGTGCCAGGGCAAAAGCCGCCCAGCACACACGCGAAGCCTATTCAGCTCGAACCACACTATTCATTAAAAACGGATGGGGGACTACTACCTTTAAACATGAACCGAATGGCTGCATTCCGAACTCTTTCAGAGTCAATCTTAATTTTCTATTAGATGCGATACAATTCATTGAACACAACACAACAAGGTCTTGTTTCGCTCTCTTCATGTGAACATCCCAAGGCCCTTTACAAGATCAAAAACAATTGTTTAAAAAATATAAAATGGACAAAATGATTAAATACACAGTCTAGTAATTATAGATGTATTATTTTATTCATTTATTTTAAAAAGGTTTGACATTTTACACCCCAATCGTGGACCCACGGCAACCTCCTCGTGTTGTGCCAGCTGAGCTGCCTCTGCTGCAGCGCTGCAGCACCAGGGGAAATGTGCAGCTGACACAGCCAGCACTCGCAGCCTGCAGTGGCCTGATTGGCCTGAGGGGTCGATGGTGAGCGTGGAGAAGTGGGGTTAGTTTGTGGGGCGACTGAAACCCTCCCTCCCTGGGCAACGCTATGGCCAATTACACTGTGTATCACGGGCGGATTGAGTCTGGCTTGCTCTCATAAGTGTGCTGCTCATAAGCCCGTTATTGGTATGTATTATATGACACCCATGTTTGGGGAAAACTTGCATAGCTTGATTTTTTTTTTTTTTTAAAAAAGATCTATTCATATGGCTGGAAAATCAGGCCCCTCCCTCAAGGGTTGAACAGTCACACCCCGTTTTGATAAACAAGCCTGGAGCCTTCTGCTTACAGGTCCACGTGCTTAAACACTAAAACCTGCACCGTGACTGAGTCGCCATTTTTATGGGCCTCCGCGGATGTTGTGTGGGTAACGGCTTTGGAGTAACTGGCCTTTACTCCAATGGCCATCCAAACTCCTAAACACGCGCTCATAATGGAAGTCCAGAATCTGTGGGCTATAAATCCACATATCACTTTCCCTTCTGAGCAGGCTGCCTTCTTTATGTTTGTTTCTCTCTAACTTTCCTGCGCCTATGGTTTTAAGTAAATAACCGTTATTTTAGCCGGGGGAGGCCTATGTTTTCCTCTTGGAAGGACAATAAAGCGAAATGTGAGACCTGAAGCGTGCATGATTAATGCCACCGTTGGGTTTCCTTCCTTCCTTCTCTTCTCTCTCTCTCTCTCTCTCTCGCACGGTCGCCCTGCTATCGCAGTCCCGATATTGGGAAGGGGGTGGGGCCGTTGCATAACCCGTCCGATCCCATCTGCGAGACGTCTTTATCAGGAACACCTGGACTGCAGGTCTTGGCGGCGGGGGGCTAGAGAGAGCCTGCGTTGCCTGTCACACTTGCATGCAGGCCCCCGATAGGATCTCGGCCCCCTAAGGAATGTACACTGGCAGCAGTGTCTCCCACAGATAGCCTGACGGGCGCATGGAAATAACACACACACATGATTAACGGCTCTGTATGTGTTGTTGTGTACAGAGACTACATTGTATAACTGCAGCGGGGGGTGGGGTGGGGGGGGGGGGGGGAAGGGGTGGCAGTGAAAATGGGGGAAAGCAATGTGGACCCCCCTGGTGGTGGAACTTTGTAATTATATTTATGTTTGTTTTTATTTACACATGCAAAAAAGTACATATGAGCCAGTGTGATACGCTTTGGCAGTTTAGTATACTGGACGAGGGTATTGGACTCCCCTGTAGCGTTCTGTCATACACTTGATCTCCTTTAGGTGTCCACCCTGCCTTGTCCTTCCCGCTTGTTCATCACTTGATGGGAACCATCTTGAGCCATCGTGAGAACGCTGCAGCATGACTGCAAATTTCATGCTCAGCTCCTCCTGTCTCTTTTGCAGAGGTTCGATGTGTCTGGCTGGCCTCTGAGCAGGCTCTGTAGTCAGAGCCCAGAATGATCCTGAGTGCCCTCTTCTGGACTCATCCTAAGACCTGGGTCTGTTTTTCGGTGGGTTTAAAATGCCAAACAACGACAGTGGAAGGATGTGCCTGGGGCGTACAGTTATCAGATGGTCTATTGGCATGCCGGGTCAGGCAGGGAAGGCGGGGTCTTTGCCAAGCAGACATTGAGCACTTGATTGGGTTCAGTTTCATTCTGCTTGCCTCTGTCCAATCAGATAGTGCTGGGCTCTTTGACTCTCCTAACCTTCTGTCGTCCACAAACTTCCACCTTTCCACTTTTGTTGATAGAGAACCATTTATTTTTGCAGCAAAGAGCATGGGACCAAGAATTGTCCCCTGTTGTTGTTTGTCTACGTTTTGTAATATGTCGCTCATAATACAATTTGCCACATGCCTTTCCCCAGCTTTTGCTAGTAAAGGAAAAGCTTTTGCTTTCCGTCTCTGTTGGACCAAGTGTTTGACTCGGTCTGAGTTGATCCTGAGTTGTTTCACTGTATCCCGAGGGAAGTGATGCTCTATGGCAGTACTGTAGTGAGAGTCTGGGAGAATGCATTGGTTTTGTCCTGGGTTTCACTGATCGAGGAGTATGCGCTTGTGACCACAGTTGCCCCTAGTTGATGATGTCTTTCCTTCAGACCTCCATGCCAGCATCACCTTAGCCACTGTTCCTTCTGAAACATCAGCAAATTGAGCAGTCTTCGTCACTGAAGCTCCTTCCAAATGTGCCCCTATAATCACCCCTCTTTGAAAGTCACCAAGATCTCTTCTTCCAGCCATGGTAGCTAAAATAATGAGCTGGGCCTGCCCAGCATTATAATACATGACCCTAAGCATGATGGGATGTTAATTGATTAATTAACTCAGGAACCACACCTGTGTGGAAGCACCTGCTTTCAATATACATTGTATCCCTCATTTACTCAAGTGAGTGAGTAGTCAAGAGTGAAATAATATGAAATGGCCATCCCCACTCCCCACGCTTTGCAGTGAGTGCCATGGGATCTCTAATGACCACGGAGAGTCATAGTCCCAGTTTAACATCGCAGTTCCTGTCACTTCACTGGGACATTTCAGACACTGGGACATTGAGTTTCATTTGGTCCAGAGGGCCCACCAAAACCATTTCCATCACTTTTCCCAGGTCTCCCATCCCAGTACTAACCAACACACACCTGCATAGCTTCAGCCAGACAGAAGGAGCAAGGTGCATGGTGGTATGGCTGCTGCATTACCAAAGGCACCATCAAAGGAGTGACATTCCGTGCCCAAAATATTACATTTCCCATCATAATATTTGTACTAGCTGTATGACATTTTAGAACTTCAAAGTTTTTATAAATCTCTTGCTGATCTCTTATACAAATCTCTTGCAATGCCTCACATGGCTAGCTCATAATTCTAATATATATAAATCCCTTCATGAATCCCGCTGGGGATAGTAGAGGTTTTATTTTATTGTTTTAGGTGTCTACGTGAGGGAGGCTTCATTGTTGCCTGGCAAAATTAGTTTCACACCCAGGTAAAAATAATAATTTTGTGGCTGCCTTTGTGATGAACGTTTCTGTCAGAATGTGTTTTGGGAACTTGACCATGTTTCTGAAAAATGGTCAAACAGGACTACAGACAATTACAGAGCAATCAGACAGACTGACCTGAACCAAGGTCTAAATCTCCGAACAGTATATGAATGATAAAGATAACAAAAACTAATGAACAATATGTTGAAATTAACAGAACCGGATGCACATGTGTAGTCAAGTAGTTTGGACTGGTCTGTTTTGAAAATGAGTTGAGAATGAGACACCACAGTAGGCAGTCCAGCCAATCTCACCTGAGTGCTGGATTGTTGTTGGAGTTGTTGGATTGTTGGATTGGTTCATGTCTGATGGTGAAGTTGGGGGGACCTGTGTTACAGAAAGGGGGGCCGGGGTTCTGTTTGATTGATGAGATGAAGACGCACGCCCCACTCATCCGTGGGAAAGCTGCACATCATGGTCTCTCATTTCTGCTCCGGGGGCTTGAGGTACCTTGCCGTATTTTGTTTTCATGATGTGATATTGTGATATTATTCATGATACGAGAAATGCCGAAGCCTTAAGGCTGCACAGTCACCGTGCAGTGTGTGACATGTTCTTTTTTTTACACTAAAATAATGTTTGTACAGTCCCCAGGTTTTCTGTCCTTATTGTTATTGTTGCTGACTTGGAGGCTGAAAGGTAAATGCAGGAGTTTGCAGCATTGGCCGGTGCTGTCTCACTAGAAAACATTTGCAATTGATCAGATTGCAGTGTAACGTTTTATACAACGGGAACATTATTGCCCAGGGTTTACGCATTGACTCCCTCTGGGAGCAGCTCTGTAGCCGCGGGGCTCGTATAATGTGTAACACGTGGGCTTCCTGCTACAGCGCTGTTTTTATTTAGGCTTTCTCTCCTTTTTCTTGTTTTTTAAGTACAGAATGCAAATAACTGTTTAGATTTTCACTTTTTGAGTTATTAAATTATTCATTTCAGGACTTTAGTCATTGTTTCTTCGTTTATTTATATTGACTTTTATTTGATTGGAACCGAGTGCAATGATGAACATGGATATTATTGCACCCTGTGTATTGTACCAGAGTTGGCTAAAAAGGCTCATTTTCATCTGTAGTCCCAGGGCAGGTCTAAATATCCAATACTATAGAAATGTTTAAAAAGTCAAACGGAAGGGACAAAATAAAGGAAAAAATCATGCATGAAAACCATAAACAGGAGGACTTGTACACTGTGCCCTGTGGATATGGGAGGAGAAATGGCCTACGGACTGAGAATCCATAGTCATCACAACTATCCCTGGGATGTGGTCCTGCATGTGGAATAGAGTGACACTGAGATCCACCATGCACAGGAGCATGATGGGAAACAGGAAGCAGCTGGACTGGAGGTCTTAAGTCAGGACGTTGGTTAGTTATGTGAAGAGGAATTGAAGAGTCCTTTATGACTCTATTTGACTGAACAATGTTCATCTTCAGTGGTAGTGACTCACAGGGCCAATGGAGGTATTTTATTTTTCAACAACAAAAACATTACTGTCTCTAGTCAAATGTGCGGTCGTGACAGTTGCTCAGGATCATCCCACAAACTTTTGCTCAATAAATCTTTGGTTTTTGGGTCATGAACTATACTGCTAATATATACTGTGTGTGCCTGGTTAGGGTCATGCATGTGTTTGTATATACAGTTCACTCAGTGCACAACTCTAGTTTGAGTTTCAGACTAGACTGTTAAAGAATTCCAAGTAGCTTAGTGACCGAATTGAACATGCTGGATTAAGCAGACATCCATTTGAGAAAAAAAAGCTTTGTCTCTGCAAACACCTTCCCAGATTTTAAGAGTTAATAAGGGTTTAATTAAACAAGGGTTCCCAGAAATGTAATTTCAAGGCCCCCTAAAATGACCACCATGTAGCTGAGGGCCTCCTCGATCCTCTATCCTTTATCCAGACCCCACTACACGCCACAATGCAGTATTTAGCACACTAGCACACGTCTGTGCTAGCATGTCTAAACCGTGATGTCACTATGTTACGAATCCATATAGCATATGTAGCTACAATATGATCGAGGATGTGTAGAACAGATAAGGTTCATCTTACATGAAATAATTACATGGAAGAAATAAATCATTCTGAAACATTTTTTGAAACCCTTGGCTGAGAATCGCCTGGCTCACCCCTGTGTTAAAGCAGCGATGTGGCCGTGCATGTCCCTTAGCAGGGAGCGTCACGAGGGCCGCGCTCTCGTCTCCAGAGAACAACGGCGCCGTCTCCGTGTCCCCAGGAAGTCTTTTGACGTAGCAGAGCAGTGGAGAGAGCACTTCACCCCATCAAGCGGCGTCACGGGACTGTGAGCGCCAAGTGTTTTCACAACGGTTAATACAGTCACTCTTTAACCTTTTAAACCTCTCCGCTGTGTAAACCAGCGACCGAAGCTTACTTTAGTTCAAATTCCTTTCTACCAGATCATGTACCCTGCGCTTCGTGCTTTTCTTTTACACTTTCCGAGGACATTCTTTAACAGACGGCAATTGTAAAGAGCTCTTTAATTGGTTGGGTGTGTTCACGTTGGCTGTTGACGAGCTCTGTGAAGAGCAGTTTGTTAGGCAAGGTGTTCAGCGGTACGGTTTTTCTATTGGCTGTTTATCGTTTATACTGTTGGACGGGAACACGGTGCTACTGTGTTGACTAATTTTAGGGTGCGCCCACATTCATTAAGGGCAGGGCGGTGGTGGCAGGCAGAAGCTGTATTTGAAATGATGCCCTTTTTTATTGTGCCAAACCTTGCTCTGTGAAACAAAGGGAAAAAGCAGGTGAATTCCAGTCGCACAGCTGGGCTCAGTGGCACTGTGGATATTTCAGGCACATAACAATGAATGAATCAGTAAATCAATCAATGGATTAATGTGTGAATGAATGAACGCATGAATAAATGAGTGACAAAAGAATGAGCGGAATGAGTGAGTTTTCAAAAGAATGACATTTATATAGCGCCTTTCACCCCTGAAAGTGCTCTTCTTGGGAGGTGGGGGATGGAGCAGGGATGTTAATGAACCCCCCACAGATTAGAATAAGGCCTAACGCGCTGACCTTTTCAATGCATGTTGTCTGGTGGGATCCTACACTTGACCACGTGTCGCAAGCAAGCCTGGAGCCTAGGTCGGTTAAGCATGATGTCACGTGGGTCTTCAGACAGATCACTGTCACTGAAGACCGAGCTCCTGTCATTTTAAATCAGATTGAATGTTTGTGCCATTTTAATGCCATTGTGGTAAACCTATGCGACTGGTTGACTTGTTCACTGGGTGAAATCGAAGCACTAAGTCTATGCATAGTTCTATAGATTGAAAGAGTAAAACGGCAAGTGTTAATCTGTCCTTGTGGCACACACCCTGGAGCTGTCTAGCCCGTGGAACCGTAGTTTATCAGATTTGTTCTTCGGAAGGACCATCAACCCTTTGTGCTAATTGGTGTGCTATGCAAAAACAAAAGAGAGATTGGTGTAACCGTGACTTGAAGCAATGACATGAAAGCATGATTGAATGTCATGAGAGCATGTTCCGTTTTTGCGTTATTGAGAGAACAGCGGCATCTGCCTATCAGCAGCCATACCAAGGCCGAGTCTGGAAAGGGCAAGAGAGGGCCCAGGGAAGCCATGCTCCTAATGGAAGTTGTGTTCTTGTTCCAGTAGGGGGCAGTATTCCCTCTGAAAGAAGCAGAAACTAACGCCCCAGTACAGTGAGGGGGATACTTTGCTGCTGGGCAGGGGCTCGCTAAAAAAGGCCACAGTATTCTCCTCTTTGTCTGGTCGGGAATGTCTTCTCTGAAAATGCACAGGTGGCCTTCCGTGCGTGTGTGTGTATGTGTGTGCGCGTGTACATGGACACAGCTGGGCTCTGCGGATGTCGCAGGTTCGATTACAGCTCAGGAAATGGGGCTGTTAATCTTTGTGCTTTCTCTCTGATCCTCACATCCTGCCCCGCTCATTTTGGCCGTCCTTGACTGCCTGCAGCGGACCATCACAGTGTTCGCTCCAGTCTTGCCTGGTATATGACCAACCCCTGTCCCCAAACTTTAGGGCACAAAAAAAATAGTATTTAATATGTTGCCTGTCTGTATCAACTTACTTTTAATTCTCAAAGAAATAATATTATATTAACCGCCACTGACTCACACAACAATGTTAAAATACTTTTTTTCTTTTTTGCCTCTTTGGGTTCCCAAGTATATTTTATTTATTTCATGAAGTACATAGGCCCCAGGTTATGGAGGGAGGTCAGTAGGAATATTGGTGCCAGTTGGAGTATTGGTTAACAGAACATTTGGCAGCACTTTTGGCAGAATTCTGGCCGAATGCAGGTGTGCATTTTTCTGTGAATCGTTAATTCTATTTCACAATACAAAAACAGTCATCAGGAATTCTGTCCTTTCCACGAGAACCCATTGCCATTTGCGCAATCGAGGAGCCGCTGGCGATTTTAGTTCATTTTTGTCTTTTTGTGTTGGTCTATTACATTAACTTACATTTGTGTGCACACAAACACACACACACACACACGCACACACAAACACACACTGGCCCAGGCAGTAGTCTTAATTTCTACTATTGGTCCTCTCTGTGTAGAAGAATAGGATTAAATACATATTGAGTCTCTGCCAAACATTTGACTCTTAACCTTCTCTGTGATTGGCTAATCAGGTGGGGGATTTCAGCAGGGGAAATGCATTGATCCAGCAGGACAATTGAATTAAACCCCCCCCTTCCTCCCTCCCTTACTCTGCTTCTGTCTCTCTCCCTTTCCCTCCTTATTTCTCTTTCACTCTCTCTGTGTCTCTCTGAAACTGATAGGAACTAATGTTACAGTGGGAGCACAGAACCCAAAACAAGGGCAGGCAAGCATGCCTCCTACCCTCACATCCTCCTCGCTGGAGACCAGGGGCTTTTTCACACACATCGATAAAATAAACTTTACATAATGAGCTCCCGTCTGTCATAAAGAATGCAGCATGGGCCCAGTCCGCTGTGAGCCAGGTTTTCGGGATCCTCCGATTTGCTTCTTCTCCGCTAAAGCAGTTTAAAGCAACAGAACCCACACAACGCCCCCTGTGCTTGTTTGGGTACGCCTTGACACGTTTCACCCAGAGCGCACACTTAAGCGTAACAGAATTTTGGACGTTTTAAACTTGGCTGGTCTTGGTTGACAGATTCAGACACTGAAATATTGACTTTTAATGGCATGCTTCATACGTTTGTCTCCAGAAAAGCAACGTGGGGGTAAAGTTCTTTGTTGCCTTGTACTTCCCCGTGTGTATATCCCAACTACAGCTTCTCTGATGTCTTCTCAGGTCCTCTGCAGATCACGCCTACTTCACTTACATGCTTAAATACTTTTTACACAAGTGGTACACAAGCTTTTGGCCATTACGTGAGGAGGTACGGAACTAAACTATCTTCGTTCATTGCAGTAGTGGACTGTAGGGGGCAGTACGCAAGCAGCCAGTTACGTTGCGAGAATATATCGGTTATGACACAAAGCTGCAGGCAGTAGGCCAAGAATTGTGCAATCATGAGTTGGCTGCCATTGCGAAATGCTGGAACAATCCCACCCATGCTAGCTTATCTTATTGGACCCCCATGCCGTAGGTCTGCAGAACATTGCTGTGTTTAAATCGAGCAGTGAAAGCCAGGGATAAAGCATAGAGTATTCACGAGTGGGTGAAACTACCATCTAACTGCCAACCGCCACCTAATGCAGCGTGCAATACCGCATCCTACAAAATCTGGGAAGTGCGTTCTCATTTACATTTTGTATCACTGCACGATGATGGGACATCAGTTTTACCGAGACCGCAGACAGCAGGAGCGAAGCCAGAGATAATTGGCCCGCCGTTGCTTTGAGAGAGGCCTGCATCCAAGTGAAGTCTAATCAATACAGACACCTTTTGGCAACATTTTGTGTTCATTAGCACATTTTACCTATGAAGTGAAATGTTAGGATATAACGTGTTTTCTTTTAGCAAGATCGTACCTTCTTGTTCGCTGATATGATTTAAGAGCGGGTGCTGTGCCGATCCACGCAGTACACACTCGTACGGAACAGGAAAGTCTGCCCCCCCCCGACACCACACTTCTAACAAAGGTGTGTGTGAATGAATGAATATTGGATTTGTATAGCGCTTTTTTTTCCAGGGAACTAAAAGCGCTTACAACGATAGGGGCAACTCACCTCAACCACCACCAATATGCATCACCCACCTGGGTGAACGCGACAGAAGCCATAGTGCACCAGTACTCATACATCAGATGCACAGTGGAGAGGCGAGGAGGTATGGAATGAATTAATTACATGTATATATATTTTCTTGCTTGAGAATTTGGTTAACACCCTACTCTTTTTCTAAAAGCACTATAGGATCTTTTATGACCACAGAGAGTCAGGACCTCGGTTTTTACCATCCCGTCCGAACGACGGACACGTAGTCCCGTGGGATCGAACCCACAACCTCGGCATCGCCAAAGCCATGCTCTACCAACTTAGCTGTGTCCCCCAGAGGCGGAGCCACAGTTCCATGGCGAGACACGAGCCAGGTTACGGTCCTCCAGCCTTGGGTCTTGTGCAGCCACCTCCGGATCGGTAGCCAGCAAACCAGCTGAAATACCAAATACCTGAATGCCTGCTGGAACCAAATAAAATGCTTAGCGCGAATAGAATACCTGAATGGACCACATGAATGTTGAGCGTTCCCAGTTGCAGCCTGCTCCTGTATGGAGACAGATGGAAGGCGCGATAAGAGACCGCTCCTGGTATGCAGCTCTGTTGTTTTTACCCTCCTCCTCAGGCGTGATTTATCACACTTAATCACAATACGTATATGAAAGATGTACGGCCCTGCGAAACAAATTGCATACTTGGTTTATTAGGTGTGGTAGATATATAGCTAGATAGATCTTTGTGGAGATATTTTCATTGGGGCTTTTACTGCTTTATTGTGTGCAGCCTGCAAATGTGGTCATTGTTATTGGAATTATTTGGAATTTTCTCTGCAGACGCTCTTAATGGGTGTAATGTGACATCTCTGTGTCCTTATTGGCTGATCTTTTGCGTCTGTATTGCCGTTCGGTGGTAAGCATCCTGTTTCTGACGCCCTTCCTCCGCTGTGGTCTCTGATCCCGGCTCTGTCCGAGGCTCTGACCGCTGGGGCAGAAATCACAACGTGGGGGCACATGGACAGGCAGAGCGCAAGGCTGCCCTGGTGCCATCTGCGCACGACGTTGAGCGAACGCTCATGGCCCAGGGTTCTGGAAGTTCCTCGTGTTCCACTTCTGTGGTTCCGTCTTCTTCCATTTGTTCCACATGTGAATTTCCTCACACGTGAATGTTTTTGTTTTTTTTCTTTTTTCTTTTTTTGCCCACCCAAGAGCAATTAATTGCTATGACAACTTACTATATAGGGCTGCAAGATGCTCCATAAGGACAATCCATCTTACCTGTCTTTGGTCACATTGTTTCTACGAATGTCGTGGTAGGTGATACCTTTTCTCTTTCCGAAGCGTCATTGGTCTTTTTGTCAGGTTACATCTGCTATAGCTGGGGTTGTTTATATCAGATGCCTTCTGTGGATCTACTTTAAGAGGAACTTCCTCTGTTAGCAGCACCGTGTTGATTTAAAATGTGGTTGATTGAGGCAGGCTGAAGGTTCCTTCCAGTCGGAGGCTGCCAAGGCTTTCTCCGGTTCTCTCGGTTCCGTCTGCGCGGTCGGCTCTGCCATCCTGTCTCTCTCAGAGAACAGAGGGGCCGTTGTGTCAACTGGCAACCTGTGGACACCAATAGGAGCCATCAACAAAGGCAGGTGGAGAAGCTAACAGTGCAGTACTGTGTCAGGGGACTGATCCTGCGGACAGCTGTGGCTCGCTCCCAGAACAGTAGCAACAAAAAAACTTCCCTGTAAGGTTGACTGTTTCTCATGTTATTATGTGGCCCAGGTTTTTCCCACATTGTTTGTTTGAGTTTGAAACCAGTGCTGAAACAGGAACCATCCACCATTTTCCAGTCTAAAAATTAGAGACCTTTCACCTTTCAATTAGAGACCTTCCATTTTGGGTCTGTCCGATGTGCGACTCGCGAGTAGTTTCCTGCCCTTGAGGTACGGTCGCATAGTTTCAGCTCACTCAAGGCCAGCTCACAGTCACGGTCAGCTCACTGAAGGCCAGTGGCTAAGGCTATTGAAAAGGGGCTATCAAAACCCGAAAATTTAGAAATCACAACCCGATCATACATCATTTGTGCATGCTCTTTTTCTTGTGTGTTAACAGCAACCAGATACATGGTTTTTGGAACAATTTTCCTTCCTTTCCTTTTCATTATTATTATTATTATTTTTATTTTTCCTTCTGTTCTCCTAATTTGTCTTGTGTTCAATTCGGTTGTGTTCATGGGCCCATCTCATCGCTGCCACATCCTCTACCAGTTTGGGAGAGTGCAGACGAGCACACACTCTGCCAGCAGCCACGTCTCTTCACGTCAAGGAATACAAAATTTCAAAGAATAATTTTTTTTTAAACATTGCATCATTTCAACATTACATTCACAAATGTTCAAGTAACTGCCCATGTTTTAAATGTGTCCTAACTGGGGGAAATCTATGTGTAGTCTTTTTCTTGATGGATTTATTGTAGGATCTAAAATGTAATTCACCACCTGCCATGTATGAATGTGCTACCCGAATGTGCTACAGAGTTTGTTTAGCCCCGGTATCTGCATTCTGAGTGCAGACAGAAGAGCATTTAAACCCAGATGGTATGTGAACACACTATCACACACACGCACGCATGCACGCACCCACACATATGCACACGCACACACGCGCACGCACGCACACTATCACACGCATGCAGGCACGCATGCACGCATACCCACACACACACACATGCACACACACACACCCACACATATGCACACGCACACAGGCGCACGCACGCACACTATCACACGCATGCAGGCACGCATGCACGCATACCCACACACATGCACACACACACACACACACACACGCACAAAACACACACTCACACACCCACACACACAGTAGGGATGGGCTGTAAAAGATACCGATTTTTTGTTGCTTTGTTTTTTCAGTCCATTTAAATGTGCCACTGTGTGCCTGTCCCGGGTTATCTGCTGAATTCCCACCGAGTGTAAAAGAAAGACAGCTCGTGAGCATGTGCTGCCAAAAGAGGCTTTAACAGTATAACTCGCATGCCACCCTGATCCACCCCACACACACACACACACACACACACACCCTTTCCCCTGTGAGATGACCTTTTCACCCTGTGATCCTTTGCATAAAAGGTGATTGTGCCCTGCTGCTGTTTGACACAGAGTACCAGCAGGATTAGCATGTGTGGAGAAAGGGCTTTGATCAGCCCATTCCTCCCCCCTTACAGCACGCATCACTCAACAACACAGACGACTGTCTCTCACCTCACACTGCGTGCCTCTTTAAACCCCCCACCCCCCCACTGGAATTTAGTCAATGGAGAAAGGGAGGCAAAAATGTGTGCCCCCCCCGTTGGCACTTTTTAATTAGAATTCTTTTAGAGTGAATATAAATGTCACTGGCAACCTCCCCCTCCTGCTTTAGCCCAGGTTAGGGCTATGGACAATTGGAGAGGGCTAGGGGTTTGGGTGTTATGTTGTGAGGGCAAACTAAGTGGTTTTGGAGACTGTAGATCACTGTACAGAAAATGTCAGGAAATAAAATACTCAAACACCGGATTAGTTAAAGAGAGTCATGAAAATACTAAAATGGCTAAAACATGTTAGAAATGTTTAAGCAATGATTATCTTGGGACGCATTGAGGGATGAACTCACAGGTCTGTAGAGGCTGTGATCCCACACTGTACCCTTTGCCTCAGCCCTATGCCCTATGCCCTATGCCCTGTGCCTCAGCCCTATGCCCTATGCTGTATATGCCCTTTGCCTCAGCCCTATGCCCTATGCCCTATGCTGTATACCCTTTGCCTCAGCCCTATGCCCTATGCTGCATGCCCTGTGCTGTATGCCCTTTGCCTCAGCCCTACGCCCTATGCCCTATGCTGTATGCCCTTTGCCTCAGCCCTATGCCCGCCCTATGCCCTATGCTGTATACCCTTTGCCTCAGCCCTATGCCCTATGCTGTATATCCTGTGCCTCAGCCCTACCCTGTGCCTCAGCCCTATGCCCTATGCCCTATGCTGCATGCCCTATGCCCTATGCTGTATACCCTTGCCTCTTGCCCTATGCCCTACAGTATGCCATGTCTTTCTGGAGATTCATACAACAGGCTGTGTGTCCTTTTAGACTGTCTTTCATTGCCAAAGCAATGGTGGAGAGGTGGAGTGATTCGTTGGTGGTCACTCAATCACTTGCTGACACGATTTGTGTCTTTGATTTCTTCACTTGTCTCTTGCGCTGTGGGCCACAGTTTTGGCACAGAGGCAGATCATTCAGTCTGTTTGCCTTTCACCACTTCTCACCTACACTAATTTCACAGCCGCAGTCCGGAGGCAGTGACACAAGTTATTAAAACTACACACACACACACACACACACACACACACACACACACACACACACACTCACTTCACTCGCTCATTCACCGCTTGACTGCCAATATACTGTATAAGCCCTTGTATTGTACAGGGAGTGGCGTATTATGTGCTGATAAAGTGTGTGTGCACACGTGTGTGTGCATGTACATGTGGATTATGAAAGAAATGGAAAAAACACTTATACTCCTAATGGCTATTTTAAGTGTCTAACAGAGGTGGCCAGTGTGCCTGAGACAAACAGAGTATTATGCAATGTTTTCACACAGTCTTTCATTCATACTCTGCTGTGAACAATGACCATGAATGAACTTAAACATGGGCTTGAATGTGAGCTTTAAACTTCTCTTTTCTTATTCTCTCCCTACCCCCCTCTCTCTCTCTCTTTCCTTTCTCCTTTCCCTCCTCCCTCCCTCCCTCTCTCTCTGTCCCAGGTATGCCATAATGTGTGGACTCATGTCGGAGTACGAGAGTGTGCAGAACAAGATCAAGAACGGCTATCTCTTCAAGGTGCGTGTTTTGTCAGTTTTATTGACAGCACAGGTAAGGCTGGGTTTTTCCAGCACATTAGGAGCCCGGGGCAGTGCCCTGGCTGTTTCTTACACAATCCCCTGAAAAAAATAATGAAGCACATCAAAAAGTCAAGTGTTGAATGGGCTCCCTGGCTCTCTCTCAGAACGGCCTCTGCCAGAAGAAGTGGCCACAGAAAGCACTTGTTTTTTTCCCTCCTTTTTTTTTTCCCCCTCCTAATTTTGTTTTTGAAGAATTGCATCGAACGCTCTCCAGCCAAAGCCAGCGCAAATGGGTGGCTTCCCGTTGGCTACAGAGCTGTCTTTGTATTATCCCAGTGCACCTGGCTGCTTCTGTTAGCAACCTGCACTTTAGCGTTTTAGCCCAGTCAGCAGATGATGCCAGAGAAGAAGAAATCAAATCACTTTTACTTTTTATTACAGACAGTAGGGTTTTGAATCAGAGGAGTTTTAGTGGGATATCAGTTTTAACAATCTGGGATATCAGTAGAGTATTAGGGAGGAATCTGGTGTTTTAGTGGGATATCAGTAGAGTAGTAGGGAGGAATCAGAGGAGTTTTAGTGGGATGTCAGTAGGGTATTAGGGAGGAATCAGAGGAGTTTTAGTGGGATGTCAGTAGGGTATTAGGGAGGAATCTGGAGTTTTAGTGGGATGTCAGTAGGGTATTAGGGAGGAATCTGGTGTTTTAGTGGGATGTCAGTAGGGTATTAGGGAGGAATCAGTGGGGAGTAATGTCTGTGTGGCAATGGTCGGTGTGGAAGTCTGCACATCTGATTCCATGGGGGCCGAGGAGAGCGCAGGACAGCGCTGACTGGAGCAGCTGCACGTAGCGTTCATCCCACCTGCCAGATACCTCTGAAACACAGTTTTCACCCGCACATCGCGGTGACAGGACAGCTGTCAACAGGAGAGGGGAGAGTGGGGGAGAGAGGGGGGAAGAGAAAGTGAAAGAGAAAGAGACAGAGAGAGAGAGAGAGCGTGGTTTGGGGAATGACATGAGGTTCAGGGGAGAATCTTGCGGAGCGTGCTGTGCTTGTGAAATAGCTGTGGTTATTGTCAAACAGGATGGAGCGGGTCGGTGATAAGCAGCATCATGTGTGTTGGACAGTAACACTTCTTCTTTTTCAGGACCATCTGGATAAGGCCATTGAACTGAAGCCTCAGGACCCCTTGTCCTACTACCTCCTGGGCCGCTGGTGCTATGCCGTGAGTGACCAGCACAGCGCCAGCACAGGCACATTGAATAAATAGCCCTGTCGCTTCACAACCATGTCATTCAGCCCGGACTCAGAAAAGCCTGCACAACCCCTTCAACAAAGAAAGACTGGCTTGGATTCAATCAACATTTGTCTTTAACTCACAGTTTAGATTCAAGTGTTGACTTGAGTGTTTTCATTCATGAACACAGGTCGGTGGGTTCAGAATATCTCACCAAACGTATGAAGAAAAGAAGGTAACAGCCTTTGTTTATTAGTCAAAGATTAGGGTAATTGTTGATTGAATCCAGTGCCATTGTAAACATAATTAAAACATTTTATGAAAACATTTAAAATGATTTCCTTAGCAAATGCTCACCCAGAACAACATAAACAGCTTAACATACAATACATTTATATGGATAGACATATTACTTAAGTAATTTAGGTTAATCGCATTGCTCAAGGGTACAACAGCTGTGCCCCACCTGGGATTTGAACCTGCAAGCCCAGTTACAAGCCCAGTTTTCCTATCCACTCCGCGAACAGAGAGACCAAAATGAAAACGAAATCTGCCTTACTGCCCCCCAGTGCTAAAGTACTACAGCTGTGGTCAGAGCAGCTGTGTGGAGCAGTGGTGACATGCTCACATACCCGCTTGCTTTGCCTAACAACCTGGGTACCAAGCAATGCAACAAAAATCTCTAGTTTATCTCTATCTTTTTCCAATTAGGTCTTATATATACATACACACACACACACACACACACACCTTTAGAACTCACAGCTCACCACCAAAGAAGAATAGCGGGCTGCCATAGAAAAGAGGGAAAGGGGTCAGATTAGCGATGCCTTGTGCAGACAGGTTTAAAGAGCTCTACGCAGCGAGGTCCCGGGCGAACAGAGCGGCACTGTTAGCTCCACCGCGGCGACCCCTTTGAAGAGCGGCGCAGTGACGAGAGAGCCACGCCGAGCCTGCAGTCACACGCCTCCGGGAGCAGTGGGCGTGAGGCCGGAACAATGTTTCACAGTCTCCCGGCACGGTCTGCTGCCCTCCCAGCCTCTCAGCCGCGTCCGGGAAGAAGCTCCCCCCACAGCGCCGTGGAAACCGCAGCGTGCGCACCCACTGTTATATCACCGTGACAGCATCGGGGCCAAATGACATCAGCGGCACTGATGTATGACATGTATCTGACTCTTTTGTGGTTGCAGGTGCACTGTGCGTGCGCGTGCGTGCGTGCGTGCGTGCATCTACGCGTGTGCGTGCAACTCAGAGGCAGGTTTAAACACAGGTTTTCAATAAAAAATCGATCAATATTTATTTATAATTATTCATACCCTTGATAAAGATGAGCAAAGATAGCTGTATAAAACAAACAATACAGGTAATGAGCTATATTGTATGCTCCAAAAAATGGTCAGTTTCAATCTTAGGAAAGTGTACTGTGGCCAAACATGGCTTTCACTGGAGGGTAAATATGAGGTCACACACAAACATATAAAATCAATTTTTCATTCAGCACCATGGGGAAAAACACTCAGAAGAAACAAGACAGGGTTGTTGACCTTCACAAGTCAGGAGATGGTTACAGAAAAAGAAATCTTTACCCTCCAAAATTATTCACACCATTGATAGTGTATGTATGTGTATGTATACAGTATATATATACATAGTAAACAGTCCTTAAGCTTGGTTCAAAATAAATGGACGTTTTTCCTTCACAAATTGGGAAGTTCAGCATTCACCAGTATTAACTTAGCTAACTCTTTTGGTTGAAGGAAAACAACGTTTGCATCTATTTGTGCTTTTGTGTTAAATGCAGGTTGCTCAGCTGTCGTGGATTGAGAGGAGAGTTGCTACTACCCTGTTTGGAGAGCCTCCGAGCGCCAGTGTCCAGGATGCCCTGAAGCACTTCCTCAAGGTGCCACGCCCCTCTGCCCGTCAGATGGCGCCACGGCCCACAGCTCTGTCCTCGTCGTGTTGTGTACACAGACCGCTTCTGCACTTTAAACTCGGTCAACGGGGAGAGAGAAAATAGTATACATTCAAAACAATGGCCTCGATTCAATTGGCTGTCCGCCCCAGGGTGGGGGGAAGGAAGCCGATACGAGCTCGCTGCGTACAGGAGTGGCCCTGAGTGCATACCGAAATTACGGCGACGGCTTGGCGGGTTCCTGCTCGGAAGAGGCGGTGCTCTGCGCATGTCACTGCCGGTTTCAGGGCTACGGCAGCGAGCTCTCAATATGAGGGAGGGGATAATTGACATGAAAAAGAGGGTATAGTTGGCTGCTAAATTGGGAGAAAATGGGGGAAAACAGCAGAAAGAGAAAATAAAATGTAAAAAACAATGGCTTCGATTGGTCTTGGTCTAAACAAGGACAAATGCAATTTAACTGACAAGACTTAAGTTTAATCCGGATTCAGTCAAACCAACCTTATCCTCACAAGGATCCACACTATGCTCATAAGGACCTAAACTCCAGGAAACTACAGGAAACTGAAAAGTGAGGTGCAGCTTTTGGACAGAAGAGAGCTTCTGTCTGAGAGCTTCTGTGTTCCCTGGTGATTCTGATTATACACTCGTTCATCTCCGATGAGACGTATTGGGTTATTGGCACTGCAGGCATTAAGCCTTCATTACACCTGGACTTAAAGAGCTGTAAAGAGCTTCTACTTTTTCTGCCTCTCGTAAGTGTGAGCATGCTTCTGGGCAAGCATGCATGCGCATGTGTTTGTGTATGCAGAAATGCTCATGTCTGTTTGTGCACACATGCATGTGCATGTGTTTGTGCGTGCATAAATGCTCTGTCTGTTTGTGTGCATGCATGCATTTCTCCTGCGCCCGAGGGCACACCTGAATACAGCAACCTTTTGGATCCCTGGAACGTCCTTCCAGATGTTACCCCCTTCGCACCCTGTCCTTTCCTACCCCCTCACAGCTGCGCAACATGGCCTGTTTGCTTTATGTTGAGTTGAGATCTGTGCCCAGGTTGTGTACCAGAGAGCAGTTTTGAGCGCAAACCCCAGGTATTTTGAAAGGGCTTAGGCTTTGTTCTCCCAGCCTGCCTGTTTATATAGAGAAATTAAATAGCTCCTGGCCAGGATTCACATGCAAGGCTCTTCCTCACGACTTGTATATTTTACCCATCAATTTTATTTAAGTGGTTTGTGTTGTGACTTGTTGCTCGTTGCCTGAGGTCTTTGAAAAAGGCTGTCTAGCTTCAGCAAACATGTCCTGGTGACTTATACAACATCTGCAGCCAGGGCTGGGTGTGAAATCAGCGGCACCCGTTCCTGGCTTCTTTTCGCCTCTACGCTGCGGCCCATAGTGCAGGGCTGTCCGAGTCCAGCACAGTCTGGACCCAGGTGCATTGTGGACTAAAAGGATGCCTTTTGATACAGTCATTCTTAAGGTTTTACCGTGTGGTGGCAGTCCGAGACCGTGAGAGTTGCAGTCCATCGTTGGGTTTCAAACCGTTAAGTTGGTTGAGGCCTATGGGGTAGATTTGGTCCCCTTCAGTTCTACACTCCTTGGAGTTATGTTAATAAGCTGTTTATTCGTTTACCCTGAAGAGCAACTACAATTCTATGTTGAATGTTGCTGATTTCAGTGAAATCCTCCACATTTAAAATGATATGTAATAATCTCAATTAAATCATCTACCTTCATCGAAAAACCTAAATAGACTTTCATCCAATCACCAGTCAAGAAATACAGACCTGGCCAACGTGCTCCAAATACTGTTTTGTGTGCCATGTTTGCCTCCTATTGGTGCATAATGTTAAGGAGCTGGATTTAGTAGCATGTCTGTATTTAGTGCCCTGAGATCCAGTCTGCAGCACGGTGTGGTGCAATGTGGTGTGGTAGAGTAGTAGAAGATGGCCCCACCCCCTCTGAGTTTATGATTGACAGATTTCAGTTTTTCAGCCTGTTGATGGCTGGTTGGTGACAGGTTGCTGTGGAAACCCAGAGTCTCTCTTTGTCTTTGTCTTTCTTTCTTTCTTTTTATCTCTCTCTTTCTCTTTCTCAACCCACTCCAGCTATGTCACAACCCGGACGCACCCCTGGGTGCCCCACTGCCGGTCCACAACGTCCCTCTATCCCCAATTCCACATCAGCGTACTGGGCCCTGAATACTGTTTATTCAGCATACTGAGCCCTGAATACTGTTTATTCTGCATACTGGACCCTGAATACTGTTTATTCAGTGTACTGGGCCCTGAATACTGTTTATTCAGTGTACTGAGCCCTGAATACTGTTTATTCAGCGTACTGGGCCCTGAATACTGTTTATTCAGTGTACTGGGCCCTGAATACTGTTTATTCAGTGTACTGAGCCCTGAATACTGTTTATTCAGCGTACTGGGCCCTGAATACTGTTTATGCCACAAATCCATAGATGGTCTTGGGCAGTGGCTCCCAAACTTTAGACCAGGAACCACTGGTCAGATGTGAGATGGGTTCAAGGTGGGTCATGAGAAGCATGCGAAAAAAGCTTCTAGTGTTCAGGAATAGCTATTCACTTATTTATTCTTGTGTCCATCTGTCCTCCCATTAGCCCTGGTGCTGAGAAACCTATCACTGAAACTCAACTTACACCCTCTTGTTAAAGGTTAATATTGTCTCTGCGGCCGGGGTTTGACTCCCTGCTGCCCCAGTCCGGTTCTGGTCAGGAGTACCCTAGGGGGGCGACAATTGGCTGTCTGCCCCAGGGAGAGGGGAGGGAAGCCAGTACGAGCTCGCTGCAGAAAGCTTCTCTCTGGCTCAGAATCACTATCGGCAATTAGCGAGTTCCGTCTCGGAGGAGGCGGTTCGTCGTTCCTGCCACTACTGGTATCAGAATAGGTCAGCAGTGTGCTTGTTGGGGGTAGTTGGAACAATAAAGGGTACAATTGGCCACCAAATTGGGAGAAAGAAAAAAATCTGGGGGGAAAAAAAAAATTTTTTTTTATATTGTGCAACATTGCATGTCCCACACAGAGGTGAGGGAATGGAGGATGCATATCCCATGACTAACATTTCCCCTAAAAGGGGGAAGTCTGTGTACGTGAATGTGTGTGCGTGTGTTATGTGGGTACTTGCTCTCTCATCTGCCGTGGAGAAGTTGCGTGCCTTCGTCCGTGGCAGCATTGCACACGGCTTGGTACACTCACAGCGGAGGGAAAACCCAAACTGGCCTCTTTCTGTTTTGCTTTCCATGGAGCGGAAATCATCACAAATGTTTATTTTTTGTGATTATTACGGTCAGTCCCCGTTTTTTTTTTTTTCACGCTTTATTTTGTACTTGTGGCCCGCAGGTAGAGGAGATCCGCCCGAAGTATTCCAAATTCAACTACGTGTTTTTAGCCAAGGTAAGCAGGGCTCTCCACTGCGCGCATTTAAAAAAACTCTCCTGACATTGTGGACGCTTTTTGACGGTTGGTCTCTCCTCAGTGCTACAAAGACCTTGGCCAGAGGGGACAGGCCATGGAAATGTGCAATGCAGCGTCATCCATGTGCACTGTCTCCAAAGAGGTGAGTAACTGAGCCTCATGCTGCCAACGTATGACCCCAGGAGAGGCGGGAGGCCAAACAGGGCCATTTAGAAACCCAGGTTTACGGTCAGTAAAAATACAAAATCCAGTAAAAGTTAAAAGTACCTCACAGTTGGTCCTGGCCCCCACTGTGCTGTCAGGTCCAAAGCCAATTCAAACGTGTAGACCTGCAATGAGGGGATTTAACATACTCAACTCAGAATTGTTACCATGAAAACAAAAGCTACATATTTAGTTTCTGGGTCAAATGTACATATAATGAAATAATTTCATCGGTACATATAATGAGGAGTGGGCGGCACGATGGTGCAGTGGATAGCACTGTCGCCTCACAGCAAGAAGGTCTCGGGTTCGAATCCAGGCCAGGGGCCTTTCTGTGTGGAGTTTGCATGTTCTCCCCGTGTCCGCGTGGGTTTCCTCCGGGTACTCCGGTTTCCTCCCACAGTCCAAAGACATGCACGTTAGCCTAATTGGAGAGTCTAAATTGCCCATAGGTATGAGTGTGTGAGTGAATGGTGTGTGTGCCCTGCGATGGATTGGCGACCTGTCCAGGGTTTATTCCTGCCTCTCGCCCCTATGCATGCTGGGATAGGCTCCAGCCCCCCCGCGACCCTGACCAGGAATAAGCAGCTTAGACAATGAGATGAGATGAGATATAATGAGGAATTTAAACCCACACTCACACAATCATCGTACACAACACATTCAGTATTTTTCCATTGTAGACCCAAAATGGTTGTAAACCTGAATGCTTGGCTGTAGAACCAACTGTGAGACCAGCTGTATAAATGACGGCAAGACTAGTGGCAGGGTCAACTCTTGAATTGGCTTTGGACCTGACATATAGATAGACTTATAGGCAGAAACACTTGGGCTATTCAAGTCCAGGCTAGATGCAGTACTAGATACTCTTTTGATTAGGGCATGACAAGCCTAGATGGGCTGAACGGCCCGTTCTCGTCATTATGTATTCTTATGTTCTTATGTGACAGTGGGCTTGGATGTAGAATCAACTATTGGGCTAGCCCAACTATAGGCTTGGCTGTGGGCCTGGATTATAGGCCTGACTGTAGACCTGGATGTACTGCAGACTACCGTGTCAGCCCCTGTCACAAAGTCCTAGTCCAACTTTGATAATCACAGCTGTTCCATTGGTGTGCGCTGATTCAGACACTTGATTGTGAAATGACTGTAATTAAGTGTGTAATAGTACAAGATCTTGGTGTTGTTGAGAGGAGGAGGTAAGACAAATGGGCATGTCTGAGCTTGACTCCTGTGGGGGTTTTCCAGCTCCTGTGCGAGAATGCTGGCAGTGTGATGTAGTCTTAAGGGCACTAGACTGAGAGTAGTGAGCTGTAGTCATTAGGGCACTAGACTCAGAGCAGTGTGATGTAGTCTTAAGGGCACTAGACTGAGAGTAGTGTGCTGTAGTCATTAGGGCACTAGACTGAGAGTAGTGTACTGTAGTTATAAGGGCACTAGACTCAGAGCAGTGTGATGTAGTCATTAGGGCACTAGACTCAGAGCAGTGTGCTGTAGTCATAAGGGCACTAGACTCAGAGCAGTGTGATGTAGTCATTAGGGCACTGGACTCAGAGTAGTGTGATGTAGTTATTAGGGCACTAGACTGAGAGCAGTGTGCTGTAGTCATTAGGGCACTAGACTCAGAGCAGTGTGATGTAGTCATTAGGGCACTAGACTGAGAGTAGTGTGCTGTAGTCATTAGGGCACTAGACTGAGAGTAGTGTGCTGTAGTCATTAGGGCACTAGACTCAGAGCAGTGTGCTGTAGTCATTAGGGCACTAGACTCAGAGCAGTGTGATGTAGTCATTAGGGCACTAGACTCAGAGCAGTGTGCTGTAGTTATTAGGGCACTAGACTCAGAGCAGTGTGCTGTAGTTATTAGGGCACTAGACTCAGAGCAGTGTGCTGTAGTCATTAGGGCACTAGACTCAGAGCAGTGTGCTGTAGTTATTAGGGCACTAGGCTCAGAGCAGTGTGCTGTAGTTATTAGGGCACTAGACTCAGAGCAGTGTGCTGTAGTTATTAGGACATTAAACTCTGCAATAGACTCAGTGCTATAGTGCTGTACACTCATGTAAGCAATACTACGCTTGATCCTGTCTCTCACTCCTTCTACCTCTCTCTCTCTCTCTCTCTCTCTCTCTCTCAGGACGAGGAGGCGCAGAATGAGCTAAACACCCTCCTCCCGACACTCAGTGTATGAGGACACTAATGGGGGGGGCGTTGCTCCTCCCACAGTGGGTACAGATCCCCCCCCACTCTCCAGGACTGCTATCCTGAAGACAAACTTTTTTTTTTTTTTTTTTTCTTTTTTTAAAAAATAATTATTTTATGTTTTACAATGATGTGGGTCCTTCCAGGAGCATGTGCTTTGTATGAGGGAATGGACACTGTAGGGCAGTGTGTGTACCGACGATGGCAGTAATGCTCAGAGGGGTACAGACGTGTCCTTTAAGATCTCTTGTGGCTGCAGGCATCGCCACCGCTACCGCTGTGTCTCTGTAGCTGTTGGCAACCTCTGCTGGATTACAGAACCATTCCTACGACCATTCCCGAAATCAAGCTGTGAAGAAGCCCTTTCAGGCAAGGCACTGGGACCATCAGTTGCTCCTCTTTGGAAGTTCCCCAAAAGCCAGAAGGAGAGCTCTGCCCGGAAACAGCGAGAGAGCGATTCCATGTTGCCTTTTGTTGGTGTTATCTCTGCCTCCTCGCACAATGGCATGTCGTTTCTGGTTTTGTCACCAGAGCATCGTGTTTTTTTCGTGTTTTTTTTTTTTTTTTTTTTTTTTTTTTTAAAGATCCATCGCTGTACCATTGACATTTGAACACATTGAACAGTCGACCCTGTTCAGCTGTGGGAAGGATAGGAGGAGTGAACGGTTCATATTTTATTTCTGTTTCTCGGATGGGAAACAGTAGAAAAACACTATGGGAATGGAGTTGGCCTGATTTCTCTCTGCATTTGTGTGTGTGTTGATGAACCACCGCCCCCATATGAAGTCCCATTGGTGTGGAGCCGAGGAGAGTGGACGGGGGAAGTCTGATGCAAAGATCCGCTCACACTCAGCTCACGCTGGCTCTGCTGTCCGCCCCAGTGGATCCACGGTCCCTCAGCGATTCTCTTTCAGACAGACTGTCTGACTGTCCTGACAGACAGGGAATTGTTCATCACCCGTTTTTACATTTTATAAAAGAAGTCAGAGGAAAACATTAATTTACTGTTGCAAATTAACGGTTGCAGATGGATATCGTTAACTTTTTAAGCGAAAATTATGTTTCGTGAATTTGGCCCATGCAGCAGATAGACGTAGCTGCATTTTATTAATATTTTAAATCTTTTTAAATCTGGGTTTGGGGGAAGGGGGTCAGTGAAGGGATGCCCAGGTTCGGTCCTGGAGATCTCCTGGGTGTGCACGCTTTTGTTCCAGCCCTGCACAGGTCTGATTTCATTAATCAACTGCTCATCAAGACAATGAGTATTTGAATAAGGTGTGTTTGTGCTGGGCTGCAACAAAAGCCTGCACACCCAGTAGATCTCTTGGACCGAACTTGGGCACCCCTGCTGAACACCATTTATCCTGGTGTGTGATCCCGGTCTGTATGTTGTATTGGGCTACGTGGAGGGGAGTGGGTGTTTTTAATGGGAGTTTCTTTCTTATCGTTTCTACTGATATCCTATAATTCACTCTTTCAGAGACCAATTACTTTGTTGTTCTGAAATTCAATGGGTGAAATACTTGAAGGTTAAATACCAATTCTACCCTTTTTAATATGAGGATTTTGCAATGTTCTAGTTCACGAATGTACATGGTTTGATATTTTTAGGGGTATGCATACTTGTGTAAATTGTTGTAAATTATATATGAATTATAGATAGTGATCAAAACAATTGATTTATATAATTGCACAACTGCAGACTGTATGAGTGTATGAGTATGCGTGTGGATGTACGCACTCCAGTAATCATAACAATAAACACATCAATTTTCAATGCTGGTTCTAAAGTGAAATGCTTCATTTGGTCCTATTTATAACCAAATATTTGTGTTGGTCACACTCCAAATGTGAGAAACGGCAGGTGTTTTAAACAGGCTCTTGCTTGAAGATTAAAAGTGAAATGTGCAGTTTTGATTGTCAGTACACTGTGGTAGATTTGTATTTAGGCATTTAGATCAGGGCTTCCTAAACTGTGATTTGGGATCCAGTGGTGGATCTTGAGGGGGTTGGGTTGGGTTGGGTTATGAGATAAATGTGGAAAAACGCACATGCCACCCTTAGACGGCCATTAAATCGCACTAAACACTTAACTGAGTGTTGACATCCATTTAGAAAAAAATATTTCACTGCATATATCCAACATGGCTGCGTTTTATTGTGGGATGGGTCACAGAAGATTCATTAGTTGAGTCCAGGCCTTTGAAGGTTTGGGGACCACCGTGTTACCTCTCCCCTCTCCCCGTTCGGTTGTGTGCTACTTCTTTTCGTTTGCGATGGAAAAGGGTGTCCGGCCTCCTTTGCTTGTTGCTGCTCGTCTCGGAGCTGGCGGAATCCCAAACTGATAACGGGCTCGCGTTCCTTTGCCCTGAACTCGTCTCCTGACCTCAGGGACACCTGGTGCACAGGTGAAATTACAGAGGGCACTCCTGCAGGGAAGGGAAAGGAGGGGGAGGAGGAGGTTGGGTATGGGGGGTGGCCGGATCTCACACCAGGCCCGAAAAAGACGTGAAACGATCCGTCGATCTTTCGTCCTACCGACACGCTCGACACGGGGAGTGTTTCCTCACAGCCGACTAGGTAACATTCTGCAGGCCGGTGTGTGTGTGCGTTAGGGCCTTCTGCGGAGGGGGTCCCTGACGGTGACCCTGCCTGGCTGAGGAAACAAACATGGAAAACCACAATTTCTTCTCAGCTGTCTCTTCTCCACTAACTCCTATTAGGTTTTTTTATTGTCATGTTTAAAAAACATTCAATTCATTCTGGTGAAAAGGGACCAATTACCAAACCATTAAAACATAAACACACACAACAAGATAAAATACAGTACATGCATAAATATTCTCGAACTAATGCTTTCTGGGATATTGCACTTGACACAAAAGAGACTTTTCGCATGTCTTTTGTTTTGTATTATCCCACCACTTCTGCTGCTGATTATGAACTGGCCTAAAGGATGTGCTCTTATTATCTTCTTCATGACATGACATAGGGGCTGAGAGCTCCTCACTCTTTCACTGCATGTTCACCTGTATGATTGAACCACCCATTAATGCTTTCTCCCCTGCAGCAGCAAGATGTGTATCATTTTATTTTTCAGACAACAAAGAAGAATTTTAGATTAAACAAATGGGGGGGTGAGTTGGTGCGGTGGAACTCAGGTTGTCTTTCACCCCTCCTCCCGGTGTGACTACCATGTTAACTTCAGTGTCTCTCTCTCTGTCTCTCTCTATCTCTCTCTCTCTCCCTCCCTCCCTCTCTCCCTCTCTGTCTATCTCACACACTCTCTCCCTCCCTCTCTGTCTATCTCTCTCTCTCTCTCTCTCTCTCTCTCTATAGACCCCTAAACACATTCCTTTCTAAGGTTATCATAGAAACAGTCACAAATACTTTGTTGCTAATAACCTCAAGCTGTGATTAAGATTTTGCTACGCTCCAGGGTATTGGAGAGGGATTCAGCACTCCCAGCCCATCGCGTGAGTGAAAGATTCCTTATGTTTCAGCCCGTCACCCAACAACATGAGCACCCCTCAGGCTGACTGTGTGCTCCCTCGTATTCCTCCTTTTGAAGTCGCTTCATGATATCACCTGTAGAACACTCCCGATTGGTGAGCAACATGCCCTTTGTGGCCAGTGACGTCTTTCAGTGGTTAATCAGCAATCTTTTAGATCAACAACCAGGCCGTTGGAACCAACAACAACATTTTCTGAAGCATGTGTGCTTCTCTGACTCCACTCTCCTGTGAGCCAGTGCCTACTGTATGCCGTCCAGTTCACACAGGACTACAGGAGAGAGCTGGTGCTGATTGGAGGAGAGGCACTGACGACAGCTGTTAGTCAAAGTGCACTCTGGATGATTTAGACTCACCCTGCTCCTTGGGGATCCTGTGTTTGGCATGTTTTATGATTTGTGCAACACGGTTCAATAGCAGCCTCCCTGTACTGTACCTAGGACTTTAATGGATTTATGGAGGCAGATTAAGGCCTGCGCCTTGTTTCAACATCGCCATTATTCAACATAAACTCTTGTGCCTGCAGGAAACAAATTCTTCCTCCGAGGTGGTTTATTGGAAAAATAACCTCTTCTGTTCCTCCTGGCATGATTTTTTTTGTTATTCAAAGTTTACTTGTCTTTCTTTCTCGCTCCCCGCAGTGCGTAAGAGCGGAACGCAGGCCACTGGTTCAACTCCGTGGTCCTGCCCCCTTTATCACGATGTGCAGCCAGGATTGCGTCCCATTTAAAGAGAAGCGTTGACAGGTCTGAACCCCCTCCTCCATCCCTCTCTGTTCTCCACAATGTGCCAGATAACACCTTTTGCGGGGGGGGGAAGAGTGCCAAGGCTTTTGTGCTCTCTGAGAGCAGTAAGGCACACGTTGTACCCTCTGGTTCATGGAGAGGTCATTATGTGTACAGGGATATTACACACAAGTATACTCTGTTGTGATAAAATATGCAATGCAAGGGATTGGATCAGTGCTTTGCCATGTTCAGCTCTATGGTCTCCTCTCTCTGGCACCCTGCACCCCTGAAGCAAATGGCCTGGATTCCTTGGAGTGTCCTGGTCCTGGTGTTTATGAAGGTGAAATACGGATCCCGGAATTGCTGTGGTCGGCCAAAGGCCCTTTGAGACACCGTGAGGGGCAGGACGTTCTTTTAACAGGAGAGAGGCCTCGCCTGCCCGGCATTGTGGGTTAAGAGGATAAGAACGATGTCCAATTCCTCAATGCCACCATTTTGTCACCTGCGTGATCTGTGTCCAAGCCCAAAGGTGCCGATTTGATGTCTTATTGCTTCCTTGGATCTACTTTTAGTGCTACTTAAAATAGGTTGTTGAGAAAAGCCTCTCCTTTTTGTTCTTCTTCTGTTTGAGCGGGGTTGGTAGTGTGGCAGGGGGAAGGGGATCAGTAATCTGCTTTCTTTATCTGAACTTGTCACGCACCCAAAGCTCGCGGCTGGCTGCGCGCCCCTTGCAGATAACATACAGGATATTCTGGGAGGCTCCGATAAGGCACTGCGCTGGGAAAGAGTTGCCATAAACACTTCTCTTTTGTTCTTAGGCCACATAGAAATGCAACTGTCATGGCTGCAGGCTTGGCTTCATTGCGAGAAATGTGTTTATTACCTAGGCCATGGATAATGAACAGCCAGGTTAAGTAGGTTTTAAAAAAATTAATGTAAATGTAATAATGTTATGCCATTTTGCATTTATGCAATTTACAGTAATGAATGCATACATTTTTCAGTATATGTGGTCTCAATATGCCATTTAGCAGCTCTACCTATTTTTTTCCCCAAACTATTTTTTTCCAGCAAAGAGCAGCAGAATACCGTAGAAAGGTAATCACATTCTGAGGACCATGCTCCTGTTTCTCCAATTAGTGTCAGTGTCAGGCAGCCACTGGCAAGATTTCACAGTTAGTATTTAAAATTCACATCAGCATTTTATTTTCAGTCTGTGTTTTCACAGGCATAAATTAGAAGTATGATCTTGGAAAAAGATCCCTTTTGATGTAGCTCCCTTGGGACTAAGATACAGTTCTAATCACAGTACAAGGATGGCCAGTTTTATCTCAGACAAATATTTTCACAATTCACAAAACCACAATAAAAAACATTTTAATTTCCTGTAATTTTCAGTGATTATAAAAACAACGTGTCAATCTTTTTTCGGCTCTATAAATATTATAGTCCTTATAACAGCAAAGTTATAGCAAATATATTAAATATTTATTTAAAAAATATACAAAGCAAACATTATCATACTGTGACAAGCAAGTTAAATGAAAGAATTTAAAGACCAGATATACATAGATCTTTTTTTAGAACAACCTCTTGCATGTTTGAGCCTATATAGTCAATTAAACCATAAAAACAGACCAGAAATTGACATTTTAATAATTTTCTCCACTTTTCCTTTGTCAGTTTTTTTGGTGTATTAGTATGTGTAATGAGATCTCTGACTGGTCCACTCATCACTTCCCTGATTGGTTGATCCTGAGTACCATTGATGGAATCATTCACAAAAAAATTTTTTTCGCTATTTATTTTCTCAAATTTAGGAACTCAGAGGTGTGTGAAGAGCTGTTCTGCCCACTACTGTGACATGGCATACATTTAGAACATATTCTACATTTTATACCAGTGGTTGGCCTTGAGCAACAAATGAGGAAGAATTCAGCTTTAAGTGTTAAATTGATGTTACTAACAAGCTCACCTATTTTAATAAGCATCAATTTACTTAACTGTGCCTTGTGTGGTGCTATGGTATTTTCATTTTTTTAATCGAAAAGCAACTGGTTAAAACAGATCTTCAATCTACTTTCTTAAACCAAAATAGTTTAATTTCACCCCATCCCACTGTTATATTTTAAGGGTGACATTAAAAGCAAGATTAAACACAGCTAAGTCAAAATTAATTAGCTGCTGATGGGTGATCCTGTCTAAAATGTGTGAGCTTGTTAATCACCAAAAACAATTGCCAACAAGTTCAGGATATTTGCAAATGTATTTCTCTTATTTCTTGCTCAAGGAACACCATGGCTTTCTACCTCTTGTATGTTCTCATATTAGTTTAAACATTTTCATATTCCAATGTATATTTCTCTAAATTTCTATCTAAATAATTATACAGTAAATTGTTTT
Organism: Aldrovandia affinis; assembly: GCA_029706075.1. NCBI lineage: Eukaryota > Metazoa > Chordata > Actinopteri > Notacanthiformes > Halosauridae > Aldrovandia > Aldrovandia affinis. Next base: position 2,557,964 of record JAINUG010000002.1, read on the forward strand.
CATATTTTGTTATTATTTGCACCTAATACGCACCTAAATTACATCCTTTTCTTTTGATGTCAACATGTCTACAGTGAGATAAAACCACCTCATTGGCCCAAAAAAAGCCACCATCATGACCAATCAATTCTTACTTATCTGACCAATCATCAGACATGTTGACCTATCATGGGCCACACTGGCCAATTGATACCTATCATTGCCCACATTGACTGAATATTGGACATGCTAACCAATCATAGATCACACTTAATATCTTAATGCCCAGTGATTCCCCCTCTATAGAAGTAGCTGTTCATTCTTACAGCATTCAGCTGAATATGTGTTAATAAACACACACACATCTGTATAAATGTGTGTAAGTGTGTATGTATGTGTGCATATCAGTGTATTTACTGTAGCTGTTACATTTACAAAAACATTTTTACAATTGCATGTGAGCATGACCAATGATGATGATGACAACAACAAAAAGGACAAAGCCCTGTGAAACAAAGAAATGTATATAAAAATATAAGAATCTGTTTTGCCTGAGTCTTCCATCTATAAACATAGATCTCTACTGTACATATAAGTAACCTGATGACGTTCATAAGTATACTTATTTTTTCTAAGTATATATCTTTTTCCTTTTACCTTCATTTGTTTGTCTTTAATCTCTCTCTCTCTCTCTCTCTGTGTATATCTATATATACACACATACATGTATATAGCCTATATATATATTTTTAGTTCAACTCTGAGGGCTCTGATTCCCTATTGTCCTCTGCGTCAGCTTGCTGTTGCACGTACGAGTCCAGCAGGGCCATGGAGTTGCGGTGCGTAACCGAGATGGTGAAGGCTTTGGGTTTCAGGGTCAGGCCGTAGCTGTAGTCCATGGTGGACGGCTCGGCGGGATTGGCCGAGAACATGCACTGGTGGATCAGCAGGGTGGTGTAGAGGAAGAGATGCATCTTGGACAGGTCCTCCCCAATGCAGCGCCTCTTCCCCAGCGAGAAGATCAGCACGCTGCTGGTCAGGTCCTTGTCCAGAGCCCCGCTCTCGTTCAGGAACCTGCTCGGGTCGAAAACCTCCGGCTGGGCCCACTTGGCAGAGTTGTGGTTGACGGACCACTGGTTGATGAAGACCACGGTGTCCTTGGGGATGCGGTAGCCCAGAATGGAGGTGTCGGTGGTGGTGGAGTGCGGGATGGTGACGGGCACAAAGCTGGTGTAGCGCATCACCTCGTAAAGGAAGGCCATGACGTAGGGCAGGCACAGCTGGTCCTCGATGGTGGGCAGCCGACTGCTGTCCACCACTTTGTCCACCTCCGCGCGGAGCTGCTTCTGGATGTCTGGAAACCTAGAGGGAATAGGAAGGGGGCCCAAATGTGGTCAGGCAGATGGAGGCATTGAGGCTTTGGTCTCTCTGTCTGGTGTTGGGCCTGGACAGTTCTGGGAAGGGAAATATTTTCTTTCTGTTTCTTGGCCTGTTCATTTGTATCCTCTAAATAGAATAAAGCCGATAACTCCCCCCCAACCCCCAGGGTGAGAGTTGGGGGGAAACCTCATGGCACCCACGTAGAGAAAGGCTGTTCTCTGAACATAACATTCCTGGCCACATTCTGTAATGTTGCAACAATACGATGACATCATGTTGGCTTTAGTTTTTCACAATGACAGCACATTGCTATGGAGATGGCTACCAGTTGACCTTGAGCTGTAATCCAGAGAGGGAACATTCAAAATGGCTGTATCCTGTTTATACAGTGACACAGGGCGGTCTAAACAACTAAAAAGACAATTATACAAAAGGGACCAGTCAGAAAATCAACATCTGTCCAACATCTTCAGTACATTGTTGGACTGTGTTGTGGAGCACATTCGACAAAGCAAACCTGAGGTGACAGCACTTGCCATTTATCATGTGCTCTGCATCTAGCTGAGACACTCTGATTACCATTTTGAATTGTTCAGCTAAAATTGCTCAGCAACGCAGGGAGAGGATTTTAAATATAAAGTTCTCCACAACCTTGGTTATATACACACTGTCGTTGGCGTCGCAAACTAATGTTAACCCATTCATAGGTAATCCTATCAAGCCCCGCCCCCTACCTTCCAAAAAAAATAATTCACATTTGAATCAATCTGATCAAATACTTTTAATGAAATTGCTTGGCCGGAACTTTTCCCTATTAGGAAAACGAGTTAGGAAGCACCGCCTCTGTCTTCCTGCGTCTCGTGTTTTTATAAACAGATATGCCCTGGTGTTGTCAACCTCACCTTCTGCACCTAAGTATTTCAGCTGTGTTATGTAACGTCCTCGTGCACCTAGGCACGCGCACTCACGACCCGCGTTTATGATTAAAGAAGCAAAGAACGTGCCCATAAAATAAGCTCGAGCTTTAAAGGCCGTTTACGCAATCGCACTTCAGCACAATGAATGCACGAGACTGCAGGTATCATATTTAATGGTCCCTTCATTTCATCCCCTCCCAGAAACACACCCACATTCTGCTTTACACCTTCTTCTCGAATATAAACCCATGACATATGGCTTGCCTTCACGCAAACAAGGAGAAGCGTTTTACGCTATTATATGGTGTCTTTAAATGAGAGAAATACAATATGCTATTAACAGCATTAACAGCGAAAATCATGAATGATAAAGCGGTTCAAAGGAAAAATAAAATAGTACATTTCGCGAACAGTGGTTCGCTTTGGTCTAAATCAAATCCCAAATGATTACGTAGCTATGTATTTTATTTGCTGAGGGACCCGATTAGCTTTCTCCCATAGGCTACGCCAAGTCAAGTGCTTGGTCCGCATACATTTGAACGGGTTTGCGTCCCTACTCTCCTATTCATTGGTATATATTTTAAGAAAACTTTCACCAGAGTGAAAAAGTGTAGGCTACATTTCTGTTGGCAAACAGATATTCATTAAAGGTTTATGTGGATGTCTTTGAATGTCTTTGTTTGAATTTAAAACCATTCAACAAAATGCTTACCGTACAAGTATCAGAATGATCCATTGCAGAGCGGTTGAGAGTGTATCTTGGCTCGCCCCAAAGATGTCGCTGAGTGTGGGTGGCACGTATTCTTTGTCCAAGTACACCCCCGAAGAGCCGGTGAAGCCCTGATCAAGTGCCACAAGGAACGCATCAGTCATGTCTCTTATGGTGCGCGAATGAATTGTTTTTCGGTGCTCAACGACTTTTTGACGGATAAATTCATAGAATTCCCGGTTTAGATCTTTAAAGTTCCCAAATATCGTTTTAATTGGGTTGGGGAAGTATTGGAGCCAGGGCATCACGTCCACTATGCTTCCAGCTCCAACGGTTCGGGTAAACTGGTCGTTTCTCCCCACCACCGCCCGAAATTCCGCGTCGTCGTAGGAGTACCTTTTCCCAAAACACACAGCGCTCATTATGTTTGCCGTGGACACTGTCACATATGTATGCGGTTGGAAATATTTGTTCTCGTTTGTTTCATTCAAGAAAAGGTGAATCGCGTGTCTACCTTCGAGCAGCACGTGGGACTCGAACACTTTTTTAGTCTGGGCATTGCCGGTTGAGAATGTGCGGATAGTAGTCTGGGCAACTTTTCGATGCGCCTTCCACCAATCATTGTAATTTCCAAAAGCCAGGCTCATGCCGTTGGAAACAAATTGAAACGAGGTGAAATCTGGCCTCCCTGCGAAATCGGCTCCCTTTTTAATGAGAGCCGTCCTGATTGCATCGCCATTGAGCACCACCACGGTCCGACTGCCAAGCTTAATTTGGAAAACGTCGCCGTATTTCTGCGCCATGCGGCTGAAGTAGAGATGGGGAGTGCTGCCCATCTGCGCGGCGTTCCCTATGACTGGCCAGGGGAACGGACCGGGCGGGCCGTCCCAGTTCCTGCATCGCTGGAACCACAGCCACAGGTGCACGGCCACCAGGAACACTGACGCCAGTAACAGACTCGGCGCCGTCGTCCGGGACATTTCCTCCATCACCCCCTGAATGTCCATCCTCACGCCTGTGAATGCAAATATGAAATAAATAATTTAATTCGGATATGCTGAAGTTACATTGCATGCATATTGATTCATTCAATATTCATTCATTTTGGTGCTATAGAAATAAAGTCAGCGAACCAGAGTAAAATGATTTAATTTAAGCTTAGTCGGGAAAGAAAACAATATTACACTCATTGTGAAAAATCTGTTATGAGGGACTTGCTGGCTAATAACCCCTGCAGAAAGAACCTACGAGTTTCCTGCGTGCGCCAAGATACACCTACTTAGGGCATAGTTGTCTGACATGTATGTACAACAAAAACAAGCAAAATAAAATGGATAGTCAATAACCAATGTAAAATATTATACCTGTGGATAAATCTGCACTAATGTGTCCACTACAAAGGACGACCAACCGTTGTCCGTGATTTCTTGAGAAAGGACGACGCGCAAAAAAAGTTCTCCCAGGTTTGAATGCAGGCAGTTATCTTGTGTCGCTTGTCGGATGCGAAAATCTATACTTTCTCCCTTACTGAACAGCTGCGGTCCTTCTCCCAGCTAATGTAGGCAAGCGGTTGCATTTCAGCGAGGTCGCGAGCGATCCAAAAACAGAATTGTGTTGGTGTTGTTTAGCGGATTCGATTACGCATAATGAGAGTTAATGTGAAATTCGAAAATTGCACAAACACATTCATAATGTTTCAAAATTCGTTCGTACGGTCCAAATTCTGTCGGGGGGGAAAACGAATTAGCCTACGCTACGGTATAATGTATACAGGCTGAGTTTATTCTTGAGTTCTCCAGCCTGCCACTTCGGCCTCAGTATTTATAGCTTTGTTAAATCCCAAGTCAAATGATTTATCATAAACAGTACACTGACAAATGGCATCATAGCTCGTGAGCGCCCGACTCGTGGTTTGTTGCATTGGTTGATTTTTTTTCTTTCCTCGCTAAATGATCCCCCTCCTTGATCTCTCTCTCTCTCACACACACACACACACACTCTCTCTCTCTCTCTCTCTCACACACACACACACACACACACACACACACACACACACACACGAGAGAGAGAGAGAGAGAGAGAGAGAGAGAGAGAGAGAGAGAGAGAGAGAGAGAGAGAGAGAGAGAGAGAGAGAGAGAGAGAGAGAGAGAGAGAGAGAGAGAGAGAGACGTACATGCGCGCGCGCGTCCAATACGCACTTTCAGTAGAGCTCCGGATTGTAGTAAAGGCTTGCCTCTCGCTGCGTGCACAGTTAGTAGACAGCAGTGTACGAGCTTATGTCGGGAGGCTGCATTTTATATTAGTAGCTTCCAATTCAGCAGGCTAACGTACGACAGCTAAAATAACAGCGAGAGGAAATATATTTGCAACATCAGATAATTTAACTGTTACTATAACCACACAAATCGACAAATGCGCAGTTCGTATGCATTTCTTTGCATTACTTCGCTCCAGTTGTATTTTAATACTTGGGATTTATCCTTCATTTGGCATTTCAATATTCTCCGGCAGATTGTCAATTATTATTCCGCATTCCGTGTGTCTCATAAATTAAAAGACCAACAAGTTGCTGCTTATGCTGACCATGCTTCTTGGTCAGCATAAACAATATGCCTATTGTATCGCATTTTATAGTTGTTTTATAGCTATATAAATCATTTTCATGGGAAGTAATGGTTAATACGTTGACTAAAAAATTAAATCAACAGGACAGAGTGGGGAATGACAAATATTTTTTCCCAATACAATCTGTAACCAATGGACAATGGACTAACTGATATAACACAGAATGTCGTCGCCATTGCGGCATTTGCAATTATGTTTGGGGCATGGAATTATTAAATTTGTCATAGCATCAATTGAGCTCACAAACAATGGTTGATATTATTATATAATTAAATCAGTTTTTGTAACAATCCCCGTACAATCTTGTATCACGTTTAGGATCATTTTCACAATTTAAAATACATTATTGGTATCCAGAAGCCTTTGCGATTCATGTTTTGATAGTAGTCTATTATAGAGAGAAAATAAAATATTTGAACATGGAATTTGAGCCAATTTGGAAATATAGAACTCAAATTATACATTCTTCCTTTCTGAACATTGATTAAGTGTATGTTGTTATTCTGTTGTTATGTTGTTATATATTTCATAAATTCCGTTGCCTTTTCCAGAAGACCCGACTAAATATTTATCCATCCCCATCCTTGATTGTATATATATCAAATAATATATACCAAATAATCCAACGTTTTATTGTGTCATCTCACTTTCATGTAAAAGTACAGAAATAATTATAAATATTCCGTACTGCTGTATTAACATCCCTATAAAATACATTTTCAGCTGTTAATTTAAATGATTTCTATGGCACAGTCGGCAGGTAAAGAGTGTCTTCCCAAAGATTAAATATATTTTTCTTCTGATGTCACTTATTGTAGGAGCTGAAAACAAAGGTTTATTGGGTGCCCTCGCTATTAGTAAAAAATAATAAAATGCATTTAAACATATTTTTTCAACAAGGTAGCCTATGTTTTCAGCATAGAACTTGATGACATCCTCCTGTGTGCGTGTGTGTGCGTGTGCGTGCGTGCGTGTGTGTGTGTGCGCGCGCGTGTGTGTGTGCGTGCGGGTGTGCGTGTGTGCGTGTGTGTGTAAAATCTGTACCCCATTACGGTACAGATATACTGTTCGGTGATTGAGAATGATGACTGAGAATGCAGCAGAGTGCACAAAATAGAGACGGGTACCTCAACGCTTATGAAAGTAGGTAAGGATTTCTACACACAAACACACACACACACACACACACACACAGGGATATCAACCTGGATGACCTACAGGAGATTGGCATCACCAAACTAGGTAACACACACAAAACACACACTCCTAGACACACACACAGGCACAGACACAGGCACATTGAAATAGGGGATATTGACAATGAAATAGAGGAGGTGTCAGAGACTGAGGGGGACATGCTCAATATAATTCTGAGCATGACCACACATTCTTTGATGGGGAGGAAACCCCCTGTTGATTTACAACCACGAGCTGAAAGGGAGCTGTTCCTGTTAAAAATGGCCACATAGCAGGGTCCTCGTCCCGCTATGAAAGTCAGGGTAGAATGCTACCTCACAACATCAGCTGGTTGGATTTGCCTTCTACGGGTGATTGTGGAACATACAAGGAACATACAAGTTGTGACTGTGTTCATAATGTCAAATCATCCAGACAAACAAAATATCTATGAAGTGTGCACATGCAATAAATACGATTCTGCCAAAGTGTGTCTTTTGTGATGAAAACGAGGAGTGCATCACAAGGTAAATGTGGTATTGTATGGACTATAAAATACAAATACCTAGTTAATTTTATAATTGTAGATGACGGACTTGTAGATGGGGGTAATATATATATATATATATACTGTATATATATATACATATATTATTGTTATTATTATTATTATTTTATTTTTTGGGCGGGGGTAAGTAAAATGATTGAATTATTATTTCCATCTCGGGTCATTGACCCGCAAACATTACTGATGCAACTGATCCCCGAACATAACACGAGAGTTAAATGATAAATTAGCATGTAGTTGAATTAGGTTAAAACCAACTTTTACCTGGAATACAAAGATTCAAAAGAATATAGGCTACTGTGTGTGTGGAGACTTATTTTACGATAATATGAAATTCAAATGAGTCCATACCTACTAAATTGTAATACTTTGATCATTTGAATTCCGACAAATATATATTTCTGCGATATGCCAAAGAAGAGCAGTGTTTCTCGGTTCATCTCGAACGCTTTATTTCAGATTTGAAAACTTAAAATAAAAACGTAATCATTACATTATACTGTAGCTTTGTTTAGTTGGTGTAGAAAACATGCAATACATACACAATGACAAATTATACATTTTGTCCCGGTTATATTTCTTAAAATACCAACAGAATTTGGTTGATTAAATTGCACACCTAACCAGAGGTCTACGTTTTTAAAAATTCAAATTTGTATTAGAACGAATTCATTATTTACTTCCTATGTTATAGGCGACTGTTTATGGTGATTATGTGTTTGTTGGGCCCCCAGTGAGTAAAATAGTATTGTGGTAGTATAGCCTACTTAATGCAATATATTAAATAATAATACAACAAAAAGAACAATACGAATAACCATCATCATAATAAAACCCGCATATGTTGCTACTGTTACTGGTCATGCTTTTAGGTTAGATAGAAGCGCAAATGAAAGAAACGAAACCGGATATACCTGTTATCTCTGTGCCATTGAACTGAATGCTTAGTTGCTGTAAAGCTTAAAGTTATGGTTATGCTGTCACGCGATGCCCCCCTACGGCCCGCTGCAGGCGCATTGAGACAAATCCACGCCTCCGTGCGAGTTACGCCCCGTACCCTACTCCCCCACGTACGTCCCTGGAATGCAGATTTCTACTAATGCACTGAAGTGAACTCTAGGCAGTGTCGAGTAAGTTCATGTTTGATTTATAAACAAGCAAATAAAAAGCAAAATGATAGAGTATATTGTCGGTGCAACCGGTGGAATTGGGAAAGGAACAGCAAACCAGATTAGACATCGTTGTTTATCCCTAAATATAGACACATTTGAAAGACAAACGTTACAGTAGTAAACACAGTCAGCTTTTGTGATTGCGTTCTGGTTTAAGTATAATAGTTACCGTGGGTATATTTCAAATACACATCTACCGCAGCATTTAAAATGTATAATATATATATAAATAAAATACATGAAAAAATATCGAAATATATTCAATAAAAATCATATCGAAAAATGCGGAGCCGACTGGGGAGATTTTAAATTGCACTTTCAACAATCTCCGCTAGGAGGAGACTGTGCCTGTGACTTTCTCTTTCTACTAATTACACTACTAGATCTGTTGCAGGATTTGGTTGAAATAAACAAACCTAACATACACACATTTAAGTTGAATGTGATACTGTAAAGAAAATAAGACTTCATATCGATTAGAAGGAATGTCTATTTCAATTCTTGATTTTACCTAATTTTGAACAATTCCTGGATGATAGACTGGCCGGTTGTTAGTTTAATAGTGTTTGTTAGTGCTAATCCTCAATGATTGTAGATATATGAAGGGTACATATACACCGGAATAAAGCATGTCCTGTAAGCGTTTGAGCGTTGACGTTTGTTTCATCAACAAAAGCACGAGGAAGACCGAGAGATTTCAGGACCATGGACAGCTCGTGACACATAACCTCGTGTTTATTCCCCACCCTTTATACGATGCTAGGTTTTAAGTCTTGTGGAGGGAAATCAAATTACTTTTAATTCTCGAGGAATAAAATATGTGCGCAAATTTACGAACAACATTAATAACATTGGTTAATAATGTGCGGTTGTGTACGTAGACATGAACGTGTTACTGCTGCATATTTGTATACTATAACTTTATAACCTTTCTTGCCTCCTTTATATGATAGTGGCGAATACAATTTCCTGGAAACATTATGGAAGACTAAGGTGAGTTGATATTACAATTAAATAGCCTAAGTGTCAAATGCGATGGTCATCCAATTAAAATTCGTAAATGCCTAACTAGTGGTTTGTATTTAACTAATTTGAAATTCGTTTCCTTCGTTTCCTTCTTTTTAGAGCGATGTTGAAGCAAATTCCTTCACTTTTCAAAGGGAGCGATTATTGCGCGCGCTCCCGCACAGGGGGTGCATTTCATGGCAGGGGCGCATCCCATTACACAACACCGGCGTTAAGACCACTCGGGTCTGTTTCGAGGGGTTTCTGTCTGGAGCTAAGGTGATCGCGTGCAAGCGCACTCAACTCCTGCGGTAATGAGAGTCAAGACGGCAGGGAGAGGGGATTGAGTACCTTTCGACCCCCCCACCCCCCCAACCATCTCCCCTACCATCTATCATCTACACAACCTGCACGCAAGTTTATTTATTAGACCAACTACCGCCCACCCCACCCTCCCTTTTAAAAATATTTTAAAATAAAACTATCGCCTCAGAAATCCAGACGCCTTTGGGGCTAGCTTAAAAGATGAAAGAGAGCCTTCACCAGCTGCATGTTTAGCTATGGATTCCAACGGCTTTTACAACACACATTCATTGCTTCTGTTCTCCCTTGCAGTGCTCAGTGGTAACGTCGCACCTGAGGAACGGCAAGACTCCCAATGACAAAAAAATCGGTTAAAAAAACCTGCACTATAGTAGCCTTTCTTTGAGATATTTATTTTCTGCTTTAAGAAACATTTATTTTAAAAAAAAATGTTAGTGAAAGCACAACTCCTGGCTTATTTGATTTTAGGGGGAAAAACCTTAATTACACAACCCAATAACCAAAATATTCCAGACTTAATTACTGTACTACAGTGTCCAATCCACCAGCACCTTCCTCTCCTGCAACTCCAACCCATAACATTTTAGCACAAACAACATCTGTACACAATTCAGTCTTTGTAGTCTTCTCTCTGGGTAGACAAAACATTAAGAAATATTTTTGTTGACCCAGACTCAGTTAACACATCCATTCAATCTAGCTTTTTAAACAGTTATAAACCCTGTATATAATCCTGCTGGACTATAGCCTTCTCCTGTCCTGTAATATTGGTAGCAGGACCTGAACAATGTAAACCTATGGTTTCAGCTGGAGTTACATTCAGGTACATTAATAAAACTTTCACATTGACAGCTTTAGGTAGCTTAAGGAAACTAATGCCAAGGTAAGATAATCCTGAGCAAATAGATTTGGAATTCTACTGGAGAGTGAGAGAGTGAGAGGAGAGAGAGAAAGAGAGAGAGAGAGATTATTGAAAGAGTAGTTGTTGGATGGAGCATCCTGAACCTTCCCCGTTGTGCGAGATGAAAGTGATGTTGTCAGGGATTGGCTCAAACATTTCAGAGCTGCGTGTGGTGGCAGGACTCGAGCAGGAATCCTGTGAAACACAGACACCTCAAAACAAGAGAAGACTTTTCTCCATTATTCATTGCCCCTGATTACTAGCACACCTGGAGCACTGGAACAAGTGTGTGTGTGTGTGTGTGAGACCATGCTTGGAATTTTTGTCTGAGGTGGGTGTGTACATGAATAATCCTGTGTGTGTGTGTGTGTGTGTGTGTGTGTGTTTGTGTGTGCGTGTGTGGTATGTTCATGACTGCATGACTGTACAGCAAATCTCTCAGCTTCTGTTACGTAAATTTATTTGAGCTAATTACACTCATCTGACTAATACCTTATCATAAACCACAGGGGGATGGTCACCACATGTTTCCAGGTAGAAACAAATTCCCAGCATTCCTTTTTCAGTACAAAAGAAAAAACCATAAACATAGAAGGCACGTCAACATTTTTTCCCCTCTGTTATCCGTTTCTCTCCTGAATAGGTGCTAGCTATGCCCTGTCAAGATACGTTATGAGGTCAATTCACAACCAAAGCAGCCTCCCTTACTTTTGTTTTATTATATAATTTCAATCCTTATGTAATAATTAACTTATAATAACTTTTAACTTTTTTTTTTTTGGGGGGTGAGCAAGGAGTGGCCACATTATTTAACTGCTGGTCTGATGGCTGCTCGACGCTGCTTCTCTGACCACTGCTCCATGCTGCTGCCCTGACCACTGCTCCATTTGACTTCGCTAACCTCTGGAGAGCTCAGGTATCTGAAACCGTCGTGTGAAGCTCTTTGCACAGCGATGACTGAAAATAAACATTTTCAAGTAGAAATGAAACATTTTAAGATCCCTAGGATTCATTTCTCAACAATCGTTCAAGGGTCGTTTATGGTCTCAGATACAATTATAGGTTCATTTTTTCTGAATGAAAGAACTGAGGCCTGTAGCATTGAGTGACTGATAGTTTTAAAGACACAGAGACCTAGATTTACAAAACGTCTGCAGGGGTTTGTACCCGTAAAATCACCACAGAGCACATAATAGCATATGAGGATATTTACTAAACATTCGCAATGGTGTGTGCATGTATTAAACATCACAGAGGGATATTTGCCCTGAGCCTAAGGCTCCATCCAGTATATACCTAATTGTAGGTGTTCTGACAGAAAGGGTGGCAAAATATGGCAGAAGATTAATGCAAATCATAACCTAATTAGACATTTACATTTTTTAGGCATTTAGCAAACACTCTTATCCAGAGTGACTTACACAGTTTACATTTCTTTTACATACAATCCATTTATACAGCGGAATATTTTACTGAAGCAATTCAGGTTAAGTACCTTGCTCAAGGGTACAACAGCAGTGCCCCACCTGGGAATTGAACCAGTGACCTCTGAGTTATAAGTCTAGTTCCCTAACCATTACACTACACTGCCAGCCAGACATAATACGGTTTTCAGAACAAAAACAACCACTTATATGGCTGTGAATTGTGTTTAACATGTTTGAAAGCCAAGTGTAAACTTTGCATCAGACAAAAGAGATGTAAGAAAGAAGAGGAAGAATATATGTCCCTGCACCGTTTTGCAATATCTTTGTGTAAAATGTATGAGGAACAAATTAAATCAGCATATAGACTCATTTACTCAGATTGAATCTATTCATTGCTTCATTTCAGTTTATATGACCAAATAAATAGAATGCAACTTGAAATACATATAATTGTTACGAAAATTAATACAAAATCAAAAATTGAAAATGTTTATGAGCAAAAGTCAGCATCTTCGAATGGAGTGGAGTAGTAAATCGAGAACGTATTTGTAATAACATGACAGTGGCTTCCAATCCCAACTCCAATCTAAACTGCTCACAGTCTTAAAAAATGGTGCTCTATAAAATGCATCCTTTGTTAGCCAGTAAGATTCATTCCAGAACTGCCTAATGTTAATAGCTTTGTTAAATTGTACTGTGCTTTAGAATACATTTGTGAGCATAACACATTCTGAATAATTCTGATTGAAGAATCCCTCATTATTTTGCAACTTCTCCAATTTGACAACCCAGAACTGGCTTGTTCAAATCAGGAGCCATGGTGTAACTAGATGAGACTGGTATTTGAAAACCACAGGACTATAAGACACAGTGTAATATCATTTGGGAAGTAGAAACATGTGGCATGCTGGTTTTTCCTTTAAACACAGCATGGGTAAAGTCCTCATTGATCTCACGATACAGCTAAATACCACAGGCTCATTATGTGTACTTGGAGAGTGATGTTTCTGAGAGTCTTTAAAACATCCTGCTTTGAGAGACTCCCTGCTATGAAAACCAAAAACTCTGCACACGATTTCCAGCAAAATGCCTATAAGGCAGAAAATACCACAGACTACCACAAGACATTGTGTTCCTTCCTTGTTTCTAAGTGAATGAACACTCTTCATTGTCTAACATTGTTTCGATCTTGGAGGAACCGGAATGACTATAGTATGACATGTACGTGCCATGCATTCAAAAGTAACCTTTTAAATAATCTCCAATATGTCAAATATGAGGATAGAAATGCAACTGGGTGTAATTGATATATGCATTTGCTTTTGAGTAAGTGTCGATACCTATCTCCTGGCAACAACACTGGAAAGCACAGCGAAGGAAGGGAGGAGGAAGAGAAGGGGAGAAAGAGAGAGAGAAGGTGAGAGGAAGGGAAAGAGAGAGGGAGGAAGTGAGGAGAAGAAGGCAGTATCATTTCAGGCTTTGTGTGAGTGCTGTCATCCATATAGATTTAACCGCCAACTGCATGCTCCCCTCTGATGTTAAAAAGTCAGAGGGACTGGCAGGGTAGTGTAATGGTTAGGGAGCTGAGCTTGTAACTCAGAGGGTGCAGGTTGAATTCCCAGGTGGGGCACTGCCGTTGTACCCTTGAGCAAGGTACTTAACCTGAATTGCTTCAGTAAAAATATCCAGCTGTATAAATGGATTATATGTAAAGAAATGTAAACTGTGTAAGTTGCTCTGGATAAGAGCGTCTGCTAAATGCCTAAAAATGTAAAATGTAAATGTAAAAAGCTCGCCAGCATGGGACAGGGCAGGTTGGACTGGGTGGGATAGAGCGGCGCAGCCTGTATGCGCCCTCAGTCACAGTTATTTGCTTTTGGCGGTGCAAACCCGGGACCCTGATGGGGGCTCAATTCAGCTTCCTTCCAGGCCGCATCAACATCCATGAATCATTGTGATTATGATTACCCATAATGCATTCACAGCAATGGTTACCCATAATGCCCTTATAGTTTCCTCCCTCCCTCCCTCCCTCCACATACACACCTCCAGACCTGAGCTGTGACTGAAACAATGTTCAAAAGCTGACACATAAACCTGGAGAGGTGGGTGCAAACTCATAGTATTCTTTGGATCTATTTATGCCTTGAGTTAAAAAAAGAATCCAATCAAATCTATATTTTAAATAGTCTGTGATGCCTCGGGCACTAAAACACAAGGGGTGGCATTGTGTGTTTTTATGGCCTCATTAATTCATGTGACGGGGATTCATTTGTTTGAGGAAATGAGATAAGGTTAGATTGTCTGATGGCAGTGAGGTAACATCTCATCTGAATGTTTACATAATGAAACCAACTAATCATAATGTTGTTTCTCTCCCTCTCTATCTCTATCTAAGTCTATTTATCCCTCTCTCTCTCTCTATCTCCCTCTCCCGCTCCCTGACCAGGCAATGTATCTATTGGAGGGGCTGAAGCTCAGATCTTTTATACATAGGAATAATATGTATGAATATGTAATAACATGGATCAAAACTGTATGTAAGTCAGTCATGAGAAAATTGTCTACTAAGGAAATATTTATTACAATAATAAAGTGTCAGCTGTTATTATGTATTGGTTTACAAGACACCATTATCCAGAATGACTTACACAAGTTACCTTTTTTACATACCATTCATTTCTACAGCTGGATATTTTACTCAGGTAATGCAGGTTAAGCACCTTGCCCAAGGGTACAATGGCTGTGCCCCACCTGGGACTTGACCCTGCAACCTCTTAGCAAAACAGTTCCTTAATCATTACACTACACTAGGTTTTTGCAAATCTGCATAACTATATGAACACACAGAACACATAAATGTAATTATACCTGCTTAATCACCTGCATCAATAAAACTGATTTGGGGGTGGTGTGGGTTGTCTTTAACTGAATATATTTGTATAGCCAGTCTGACTTTCTCAATCTCAACGATTTAATTCTATTTGCTTGAAAGCCAGATAAATAAAGTCTAGGTTTCTATGAGGGAGCTGAATTGAGACTGAGGCAACTGTACAACTAATGCAAAATCGAGTTTGTAATCTCGTGGCAGCGCATTTTAATTCAAAATTGCTCCTAGACAAGTCACCGGATGGCGGAATTGTTTTTTAACCGCCCGACAACCCCCAGCCGTCGTCAGCCCGTCCTTTCGTGTTCCTTCCACATCTTACATTATATTTGTTTTGACATCTTTGAAGTTCAGTCACTGATTGCGGCGCAACCGCCTGCCCATTTGCTGTGTTTATAGAGGGGGGAGCCGCGGGAACGTGCGCTTGTCAGACAGACGGCTCCTGGGCACGAGATCGCGTGTGATCGCTGCCGCAGAGCAGGTCAAGGTGAACAAAGGGAGGGGGAGAAGGGGCGCCCAAGGCGGTGTACCGTGTGACGGCGAAGACAAGTTTTGCGGCTGAACTGTTATTATAGGAATATCATAATCATTGGTGAGATTACATAAACACATGGACTATTGTGTTAGCAATGTTCTAGGGTGACCGACGTTTGTAGTGTCTGCGTATCTGATAAATAACAATCTGGTATTGTTACAGTTCCGCCCGTCACAGTTCCCTTTCCGTCACTTGCTCACTTTCTGCAAAACCGACAACAACTGCAGTGCTGTTAATACCACAGCTGGTTCTGCGAGAAGGGCCATACGTATGATGATGATGGTAATATTACTACTCATAATAATAATAATAATAACAATAACAATAATAATAATAATATAATGTGTACCAACAGTAGCTAAGTAGCGTCAAAGATAGACGAACCAAGTGCTAGACTAACCATAAATCAAAGAAAGAAAACGGTCATTATTTTGATTTATGTGGGTAATTAGTTGAAATACACCAACGTACTCGGGAAGAAGGTGTGTTCTTAGATCTGCCTTATCTTCTTTTCTCAGTCGAAGCCTATGAACTTCTAGGGGAAGAAGCAGAACAGAGAGAATGGCCGCGGGGCCTTTATTACCGCGCAGAGAAGTCACGCACAGGCACTTCATCATGGAGGTGACCCAGAAGGGCAACGCAGACAACCGCAGACTGCGTGAGGTTGGAACGGGCCGAATACAAGAGCCCTCCTTTCTAACACCTTATGAACACCGAAAGACTAGCTACATGAAATGACGTTTAGGAAAAAATATATCTCTGTGGTCGCTCGTAAATAAAGATTACAACAACATTACTGTTATTAGCGAAGTTCTAGAACTGTTGGATTGTCAGGATAAAGATATGTAGTTGATGAAAAATCGACTCAGCTAAATAAATATAGACTCTCCAAATGTATGACCACTTGAAACTCTTCCGTTTAAAGTCTTGTAATACAGGTAGGCCTATTTATTGACACAATTTAGACTAGGCCTACGGTAAATTTACGGAACACTCAGCCATTCAATCTTCGTGTGAAGATTCATCTATCAGAAATCGCCTACTTTTTCTGATAGTTATTTTTTCCCCAAAAGACAAAAAGATAAACACTCCGACAGTTTTAAGCTGTAGCCTGCATGTCACACTTTGTGGCATTGATGTAGGCTACGGTTAGGTTAGGTTTTTTATGGGTTTGTTGAAGAACATTTCACTTTTAGATTAGGCATATCATATCTTCAAATCTATGCTCTTTACGTTTTTTAACATTAGTGAATTCTTTAAGTAGAATGTGTACAAAAATCGGTCTCTTGTACCCCTCTCATAAATAAATACATACATAAATAGGTTAATGTATAAATACAATTGTGTAGGCTATAATCCAGTAGCCAACCAAGTATGCCTCAAAGTATGTCCCTTTAGTAGGCCTACTCCATTAGCTCGATAAAGCTTGTTGCATCAACCTATAGCCTATGTTAATAACAAACACAGAGGTAAAATGTTACTATTCACTGTCAAACCCACCAATAAGTTGCTATCTGACACTGTTAAAAAGCAAGCTAATGTTGTTAGTAATTTGAATTTCAACACCTCCTTTTCTTTTGCTCATTGGATAGCTAACATTAGTATTTTACCTGCTGCATCTCTTATTCAATTACAACAAATTCCTGGCTAGCTAGCTAACTATAGTAGCTATATGATGAAGGGCCTGCGTTTTTCACCAGCTCTGTCGGGAACCTGCAGTTCCAAGAATGGAAGACTTTCTGAAGATACCTGTTAAGCAATCAACGCATTACGATCGCAAGTAATCTTTCAATTACCACAAATGAGGTGCGTGCTGCAGTGTAGTAGACTAGTCAGCAGTTGGCGCTGCACACACCCACACGTAATCAAACTGACTGATTTGTAAGTAGGCTATTGCTTTCAATTGTGAAAATATGTCTGTTGACACTTCTGTAGGACATAGAATGCCCGTCCGTGAGCAAAGAAACTGATATGTTAAGTGGGCGGATATTTTTAAACCGCGCAAACTAATATCATAATGTATATTCTTTATGAATACCTAATACAATCCCCATGAAAGTCTATTGGAGGGTTTTTGAGTTTTAATCATTTTTATAAGCATTCTGTCAACATGCAGTATTTAAATAAATGTTTTTGGCAAAATCTTATTGTACAAAAATGATCTTTGGTTAACAGGAACCTCAGCTAACACAATTATTTTTGACAATGTTGCTGTCACATGCTGTGGCACATTTATTAATTAATTATACAGCTGTTCCTTAGAATCAGCTGAGAATGAATCTGTTGCATTGAGTTCAACGGTAAAGATATAAGCTTATGCAATATGTTTAGTTTACTTTTTGCAAGCATCAATTGTCATTCGTGCTTTAATTGAGTTGTTATGGGCAACTGTAATATGACAGAATGCCTACATGGCAGGTTGTATAAATGATCAACGTTGATTATTTACGCTCGGAAGACTAATGCTAAACCTTTAGATTTCTATTCTTCCTTTGCTTTTGAAAGTTTTTTTTCTCCGTCGGAATCCTAGCCGGTCCTAATTTCTCAATGGGCTGGATCCAATCCTCGCTTAGATGCAATCAGCCTTTTTTTCTTGGAAAAACACTCATCGTAATTGGTAATGACGTGAACATACACACACACACACACACACACACATACACACACACGCACACACACAGTTATGAAAACGGCGTCCAAAGAGGATTTGTCAGTCTGGCTCCCTCATGCTAATTGCTTCCCATTAGAAAGGATGAGACCTGCCAGATTGGGGGTGGGTGACTACCAAGAGCCTGAGTGCGAGGAGTTAGAGAGAGTTTAACACAGAACTGTGGCCCGTTGGCCCGTTTGGCAAAACCACAATCCCCCCACTCCTCATTACGGCGGAATGACCCTGAGATTTGAAATGTCACACAGCCCGACACCCACCCCTGGTCTGACTCCCACACCCCACACCCCACCCCCACCCCCCATCCCACAGTTTCCCAAGAGGCAATAAATCTCTGCATTAATTATTATTTTTTTTTTTACAAAAGCCCCCCCCCTTCCCCAAAAGAACGTTGAAACGGTATGAAAAGGGCGCCATGCTAATGAGCGTAGGGCGAATCAGCTTGAAGTATTCCTAATGATCTCACAGATTAACAACCCGAAAGAGGTACCTTCATCGGGCCAAGGCCTTTTCTTTCGTCCTTTTTTTTTTTTGTCTGGCCAACTGTTGCAAAGCCCCTCGCCGAAGCGTAGCCAGCAGTCCGTGAAGGCATCTTCCGTCCACCCTGACGCCGAATTCTGAGTTAGCATGAATGTCATAATTTCTTTTCTTTTCTTGTTGTTGTTCCCAGGGAAAACGTTTGTCATAGCACAACGGAGGTCAGTAGCCGGTTTGGGCCGAATGGGAGCCCTGCCACTTGATACGTGACCAATCGCACGACTGCACTTTCGACTACGCAGAACACGGCTCTGAATTCACCACTCCTTTTTAATAGCTCTCTCTTGGTGTATGCTTGTTTTTCGTCCTAACTTCAGACATAGCTGTGATGAGCTATGTTTATAAACAAGAAAAATGTAAAAATGTTGACTAATGGAGAGGTGTAAAATCATAGCAGCATATAACAGTAAATGTTTTCAAAAATGTCATCAGCTAGGTTAAGCAGATCATTTTGTTAATTCGGTACTGCTTATTGATGTTTTCAGACCATGTTTACTGCCTTTTTAGGAGTGATAGACATATGATAATAAAATATTACCATCAGGACATCAATACCTTGATGGAAATAAAGATGGAAATTGTAAATTGATACGTATCTTGCTGGAAGGGACATTATTAATGATTAGGGTATGATTAAAAATAAATGTGCCATTTTTTCCTCAATTCAGAAAATGTTTTACATATATTGATGTGCGTATTCTTAATAATACTTTTAATACACTTCCTTTATTTTAAAGACCTTTGAAGAAACGATACAGAGCTTGAACAGAAGCATTTATCATCCGTACTAAGGAAGAGATCTTCTAATTGGAAATCACCCGGTTTTGCTCATACTTGATATCTTCCTAGCAGAAAGTGAATGTAGTACAGGGCACTGAAGGTGAACCAGAACAGTATTTTATTCATAAAGGGCAATCAGTGAGGAATGTCCTCTTGAAATTGGATGGGTTTTTGCTCTTTCAAATGGTTGTTTCCTCAAGGAAGCACTCATGAGTCAAATAATCTTTGCTGGGTCTTTTGTCGAATTCTTTGAGCAAGAGGTTCAGCTTCCACTGCCGACGGGTAAATGTGACCCTTTAAAACTTTAAACCCGCAACAGGAAGTTTCCTGTCTCATTCTCCTGAAAGATCCCTGAAAGTCGATCTGGCAGATAGGGAATGTCTTGTGCTCAAGAATGAGCAACTTCAGGCAGGAGGTAGGGAGCCTTGTCTGATGAGGCCTGAACTGATCCATTCTCCACATGATGACAGCATTGCTATTCTAACCCTAACAGACTCTGTCATTAAGGTTACTGAAGCTCTCCCCGGCCCCCCACCACCTGTTTATCCGTCACCCCTGTGAAAGGTCAAGGGTCGTGCTGCCTTGGAAGGGACGTTAAGCACCCTACCCCCACTCCTCAGGAACTGTCTCCAATGTTTTTACAAGCAGGTAATGATGACAGGCAGGCTGCAGCCTGTCACTCGCAAGTCACACAGAGCCTCACCTTGGATGGCTGTAGAGGGATTTACCTGACCTGGTCGGGCTGAGGGAATCGATTGGTTGTGTCAGAGTGAATTCTTGTTCAATCAAAGCAGGAAGAGTATGCCTAAATCTCTCAGTGGTATGGTTTGTCTTAAATTCATATTAATGGAGCAGCGAGAGAGTTAGAAATCCCAGAATCCTGAGCAACATTTCCTGTTTTGTACAGATTTTTCCCTCATAACACTGGAAACAGATAACCAAAGCTTTTCCTATGTGGAGACTGTGCTCCCATACCAAAACTATTGTTCAAACTCATGATTTCAGGTCTATCTTGTGGAACATAGTGAACTGAATGGACTAGAATTTCTTTCTTTCTTTTGTTTGGCAGTAAAATAAAAAATGAAAAATTTACATTTCTAGTATTTTAAAAATCTGAATTCAGAGAAAGTGAGGGTGCACCTTGTAATTACAATCTACTTCATGTGTCTTAGCTGTGTCCAACCAAACACTTTCTCTGGACCAAATAGATACTGACATTTTTTTTTGAAGATAAGTTGAAATTAATAGAAAATTATATATTTTTCATGATTATTTTTTATAAATTTGAAGCAGAATTTGTTTTCATACTTCACAAGCCCCTATTCTGAATTGGATGTTTAAAGATGTATTTAGCAGACGGAAAATGTCACAATGGTGTGCTGAGAGGGACAGCACTCGCCTGCTGGCACTTGAAAATGAAACATCAAATGGTTAATTTCACTGGAGTTCTTTTTTCATCATGGCTAATCATGTGAGAATAAGCACGGTATAAAAGACAGAGCACACCAATGCAAAGCGCTGTCCATCTTTCACCAGTCTGTCAACAGCTGTGACATCATGTACATCAAGAAATCAAGAAATGTTGGTGTTTTTGTGCAAATTAAAAGTAGCACAAGCTGAAGTGTTGTCGCCTACGATTGGATATTTCACCTCTGATTTTAACGGCACACAATATATTTTGTGGGGTGGAGTGCCCATCGGAATATAAAAAAACCCTGACAGAATGTTGTCTTCTGTGTGGCTTGGAGGTCCATCCAGCATGTTGCGGGGGAGATGGAGATGTTTTTAGTATTTGTCATCCATCTCATCGCTTGCTTCTCCTTGGTGCTGCATCCAGAGGATAGCTGGTGAGGTGATTCCAAGGAACAAATGCCATTCCTGAAGCTACAGGTCATGCAGATTGACTAGGAACAACAACAGAAAAGAATGTCTCAACTTGTTGCAGTGATGGTTGCAAAAAAAGCCACAAGTGCTAAAGGATGTCTCTATATGGGCTCACTAGAATTTCACCATCATTAATCATAATTATCAGCCTTATCCTCAACGTGGAATAAGATCTAATGAGATCAATTCATGATTGATGTCTTTATATCTTACTCCATGGTTTATCAGATTTAAAGTTATGCTTTTTGGGGTTGCTAGGTGGCTCATCCTGATTATAATTGCTACTCTCCCAAACTGGCAATCAAATGACAGGTAGACTCAGGCATAAAAAAACAATTCTGAAGTCCCTTAACTGTTGTTGTTGTCTTGGATACGGATTTGGCATCCTGTGACTGGCTTCAGTCCTTTTTTCTCGGTGTCTCACAAACACACACATACACACACACACATTTTGCACACAGACTAAGGATGGCCATAAAAGTTAGCACTCACTTGGCAGCTTGATCCTTTTAGGTTTGTGGGTGATGTTTGAACCTTTGGTTCCACAGTGTTACATTTGTGTATGGGGGAAGGAGACCAGGGAACATTGAGTACAATGGAGGTGCAGTGCCCAAGCCTAAACATGATATGATCTTCTCCTCTTTACACAGTCATTGAGGGCAACTCATTCTGTGAAATATGTAACTGGAACACATTGCGCACAAGAAGCAGCGTTGAACAATTGAGGAGAATTGGGAAAAGTCGCGGTACAGCACGATGACCAGTGTTTGCCCATTTCTCTGTCCCCTATTAGTTAAAGCAAATGATCATTGGGATGATTCTGCTCATCTTTCAGTCCAGATGATAAAAAGGGTTTCAGACCTCAGCGCTGTTCCAATAATAAATGGTGGATTGCCTGGCCTCATATCTCCCTGTCACTGCCAGATAAAAACAGATAAATGAAGATATTCAGGGGAGAAAAGGCAAGACTTCCTCAGGGTTACTACTAGCCAATTGTCATTACCACTGCCTACTTGTTCAATACCTTTTGTATATGTATCCCTGCTTCCTTCTCATTTATACATTTTTAAATAATAATTACTAACCTTTTCCTTCCCAGTTTTACAGTATGCAGCTGCTTACAACAATGTCCATCGCTGTATTACTGCACTGCTCTCTTGCTCAAACTATGATTGTTCCTACCATGTATTTATGCACATCTTGTAAGTTGCTCTGGATAAGAGCATCTGCTAAATGCTTAAAATGTCAAATGTAAATGTAGATTAGTTCCTCCCCATGATGTGGCAGGTGCACTGAGGCTACCAGTTGTCCTCAGGGAGAGATACGTCTCCTCTCCCATCAGTGCTAGTTCTCTCCCATAGTACTGTGTGGCCTGCAGGGTGGTCCGTGGGTGGGTGCATGGGACTGCGCCCATTCCGGCTGTGGTGCTCCGGGCGCACAGGTGTGGGCGGCTCAAAGGAGAAAAAGTAAAAAGGGGGGACTAATTAGTTTTTTGAAAAAGAAGCGAATTAAGTGAAGTGTTCCACGTGAGTTTGTTGAGGCAGAAGCGCATCCTGTACGTCCCGTGGCTGTGTATCTTATCTAACAAGTACCCGGGAGCTTGGGTCTGAAACAACAGAGCGCTCAGACTGAATGCTTAGGTGTTCTGTGATCTGTAAGGCACATTTACATTGTCATAGGAGAAAAGAACGCTTCAGTGTTTATGTTCCTCTAGGGTAAGACGGGGCCAGGATGGAATGATTCCATCAAGTCGTTTGCCCATAGCCGATGATTCATTAGGCAGTGTTTATTTTTTGTCATAATTTAGATGTTGTACAAAGTGTGTTATCTGAAGTAAAGGGAATAACCATAATGGTGACATTACCGTCTGATAGCGAGACAGCTTACTAACCTTTTCCTTCCCAGTGTTACAGGTATGGTATGCAGCTGTATTACTGCACTGATCTTGTGCGCGAACTATTGATTGTTCCTACCATGTATTAATGCACATACTGTAAGTCGCTCTGGATAAGAGCGTCTGCTAAATGCTTAATGTAAAATGTAAAGCTTGAGGTCACAGGAGGAAAGGGTGTTGAATTCTCGTATCCCGCAAGTGAAAAAATGTGCCTGCCGGTTGGCTCTGCCAATAAACTGTGCGTTTGTTCTGCATTGTTTAACAAAACAGATATCTGTATAATTTCCTCTTGGCTGTTAGTCATTTTAAATATAATTGACCAGGGCTTAACAGGCAGAAATTGTTAGAAGAGGTGCATTAGATCATGTGGGTAAATATAGCCACCTGGGAGAGGAGGGACCAGGGTAATGGATGACCTCATGCGACCTGAGCAGCTTGATCAGATATCGGTTGTTTTTGTTAGTGTTGTTGGTATTGGGCTGTTGCCAGTAGTTTGGGAATAGGCCTGCAGGGGCAGCAGTGAGTCCCACTTTTAAAATAGGGGTTTTAGCAGATCGCCACAATATCAATATCCAATCTCTCCCACAAGAGGAAGGAAGCAGAACGACCTTTGAGAGATGGCGAAAACAATGCCAAGGGCGATGAGTCCCTGGGCTGCGGCGGCCAGGAAGAAAGCACGGTTCTAAATCTGGACGGCAGGCATTCAGCCATGGCGCCCGAAGAGTGCAGCCCTCTTGGCAAAAACAAGACGTTTCCTCTCTACCCACATCCCTGTGCATGGAAACGAGCAATGGAGGCTGGTCCCGAAGGAGACGAAAAAGGTTATAGAAGAGGGTAGTGACAAAAGATCGGGGCATGCAGAGCAATGCACTTCAAAGACACAAGGTTACCAGTCATGTATCGTACCTTGTCAAACTGAGAATTGCCTTGTGGCCTAGAATTGCTCAACTTATAGTGAAGCAACAATGGGTCAGAACATTATATTACACCCAGGTATGTATTGTAAATAATTGTTACATTTTAGCAGATGCTCTTATCCAGAGTGACTTACACAGTTTACATTTATTTACATACAATCCATTTATACAGCTGGATATTTTACTGAAGCAATTTAGGTTAAGTACCTTGCTCAAGGGTACAATGGCAGAGCTCCACCTGGGAATCGAACCAGCAACCTCTGCGTTATAAGCCCAGTTCCCTAACCATTACACTACACTGCCACCCTAATTTGTGTTAACTTATGTAACAAGACTAACTGTGGCACCCCAACAAGCATCTGCTCTCATTTCACTTGATATGTTTGTACAGGCTCCGTGACTAGCCTCCATGAATATGAAAACATTTCAGGCAAAGAGTCCAGTGATGTATGGCATTGAGTTGAGGCAGAAGTTAACAATATGTTTCATTTTTCCCTAAGGGGGGAAGTAGCTTTAGTTTACAATGTGTTTGAATCTGGAAGCAATCTGCATAACTAACAATATTTTGCGCTTTAAACATTATTGCATCGCAGGGCAGGTTGTCCTCATCTTATCGTGCATTAGTGACTTCTGGTCGATCAGCCAGAGGAACCAGCTGTATTTGAAGTCTGGTCCTCTGACGCAATGGCGCACAGCTTAGCTAGAAAACTGTGGATTAAAAGGGTTGGCAGCACACAGTCTAGAGAGTGCTCACATTTCTGTGCTCTCCCAAATTGAGTTATTCTCAGTTTGATAGTCCTATGCTTGCTTTCCTGTAAATTAGCATTCGGAGCTGAAAGACAATCACGTGTCCGACTAGTTGTTCGCTATTTTGTGACAGCGACTAGAGCAATGTATTCTGGACCTTAGGGTTGTGCGTATGAATGGCACTATCTTGATTTTCAGAATACGTATATGAAAACGTCACCAGCAATGGACACCTGCTAGGCAAGTTCAAAATTCGACATAATCCATAACTGAATTCATAACAGCATCATGTTTTGGATGTTGGCACTAGTTGATTAAAGAGCAACCTTTATCTGATCAGTTGTTATATGTGTATATTTGAAAGTTAAATTGCTGTATCTTATTATACATTTTTTTAAATAAATGACATTTCAGTGGCAGCCTCAGCCTTTGTGAGCATCTTATAGCCAGCCATCAAGGGACTGTTTATTTGTAGCCCAGGGGTTATTGGCATTGAGGGAATGCTGAAAAATAATTGGTATAAAAGGGAATGCTGAAAAATAATCATCAGGTGTAAAAGGAAATATCAGCATGAGGCCAATATATAACCATCTTTGGCACGTGCCACAGCAAACCAGTTTTTAAATAATTGAGGCAAATATGTCACAATATGTATGAGTGAATTCAATATGATTAACACATATTTCAGGCCCTACTTGATCTGCGGTTGGTCACGAGGATCTCTGTTGACCTCACGGTCAGCAAGGAGACAGGCACAGCGTGGCTGGCTGTGTTAAGTACATGGAGGGGGTCTCTAAGGACAGCTTGGCTTCATTGCCTTGTAAAAGTGTAATAGGTTTCTGGTCATGCTGCGACAAACTCCACAAAACTAGCCGCATGCACGGAAAGGCAGTTAATTAGTGAGGCAGCGGGGAACATTTGCATTCTTAAATCGTCCCTGTAATGTTGTGGCCAGGATATCCCACATTGCCATGACAACATGGCAAAATTGAGAGAACACTGGCCATTATCTGGGCATAGCAAGTGTTGCATTGGGAAAATGAACTTCTCTCAAATGTTACGTTTTCAGGGAAAATCTGTGACGCTTTCACGCAAACTGGAATCATACAGTAAATGGAAAATGAATAGTGTGCTCAATAATGGGGACCGTACAGAGAATGATTCATTTAAAAACATATCTGACTTCCTATGGAATTAGAATGACATGTATTTGTGCAACTGTGTGTGTGTGTGCATGCATGCATACATAACTGCATGCATGCATTATGGCTTTAAAAGCAGGAGGTGATTATACATAAAATGCAAGTTCATTTCTGGTGTTATTTACCCTTTTTAACTCATTGAATATTGTATCCTGATCACAGTAGAGTATATATATTCTTCTTAAGGCTGTAGATATGCCGTGTATGCCTTGTTGTGATCTTGCGTGATTAGGTCGCATTGTTTGCAATCTGTAGGAATGCTGCAAGCTGTGCACACATGTTTGACTAGCGTGATGAGCTGTTGTCCAGGACAATGACATCATATGTTATGTACAATCAGTCCAACTTCGCTGTAATGACCTGTTAAGTGATGGAATATCGAAGGAAGAAATTATGTTTATGAGACACAGCGGTGGCCTGTGAAACGTGAGAAGAAAGTTATTTGGCAGCTCGTGGTACACGCGCATGTTTTTCACACGTCCACCTGCAATAATATTCTCTTTGCCTTTGTAAATGTCATTGCTTTTTGACTTGGGGTAATTGGGTGCGTGAGGGAAAAAACAACAACAAAATAGATGGTGAAAATAGTAATGGTAAGGAACAACATTCCTTCCTGTAAGAAATTATAATTATATTATTTGCCCTACCCCCTCTTGAAAAGTGGTGTGAATATAATGTATTTTTTCCAGAGTTGTATTATACCAAGGACAAACTTTGGCTTGGCTGTGCCTTTTCATTGTAGAGCTGTGAAGAGGAAAACTATGCTCTAATCATTCTCACAGATCTATAATAGATCCCTGACATATCTCTAATTAGACTTATAATTTGTTTTGTCATTACATGGATCGTTTTCCCCCTTCCTAGCAAAACAGTGGGTACTAACAGGAAGTGATGGGGGGTACATAAACAGAGCTGCCCTCCACTGACCCTGACCCCCCAAACACACATACACACACACACAGCTGAGAGACAACTCATTCAGAAACACCCACATCCCCCCTTTCAAAAAGTCCAGTCCTGCTGTCAAAATATCTGATCTGATCAACCAAATACCTCTTTAAATATCTGATATACAGTACGTTATTGTTTTTTCACATTACCCACATTTTCTTATGATTTTATAACTCATATTTTTGTAATTGAACATGTTGATTGACTACATTGTTGTATATATTTGTATATATATATTAGGCTATTAGCAGTGAAGAATTTCAAGTTAAGCATTTTTTTCACTGTGCATTTGAAACCCTGTGCAGTAATAAGTACATGCTATAAAAGTGCCCATTTCTTGAAATCTTCAAGTGAGTCTTCACAGGTGCAAACACTGTGGTAGACTGCATAGTAAACCATCACTCTGTTCTTTATATTCACCATTATGGTATATTATGGTATGAAAATCCATGCCAGGCAGAACAGATTTGTGTTTCTCTTAGAAGAAAAAAAGTTATAATAGAATGCTGCTCTGGCTGAGTGCTCTACCATTTGGGGACAAATATTTAGTCATCAATTTGTATTATTTCTGTCTCTCTGAGATTTGACATGCAGTGACAGCACAAGATGGAATTAACACACCAAAGAACACCGGCTTACTCTCAGTCTTGGCTTGGAATATGGAAGTGTAAGAGTGTAGAGTGTGACTGTAGGAGGTGTCAAAACTTGACAGGATGCACTAACAACCAGAAACACAGAAGAAACACCTGTGTCTAGTAGACAACTATGACATTTTATGTAAACCTCTCTGAAGTAGCCTCAAAGTGACAGCAGAAATACACAACATGAGAAATGAGAAGAACATAAGAATGTTTGATGATGAGAACAGGGTCTAGATCTAGGCTCTTGGCTCATCATTTTGACACAAAGATCAAAGAGATAGAGCCTTGTGGCCCAAAAATGTTTTTTCAGCGTTTCATGTGGTTGCCATCCCTGAAAACAGGTTGATGACAGCTAGAAAAACTGCCCACATACTTAAAAAATAATAGTATTTTTTATATACACATGAACCAAAGTGCGGGGGGTGTCTTACATTCTAGCAAGCAGGTGACTAAAAATCATGTCAGTCAATTGCTCTCTGATGTAGCAAACAATTGGTTCAGAGATCATATAGCTAAGGCGTTTATAAGGGTGACATTGGGGACAATTCTTCAGGACGAATAGGATGGGCTTGGAATGCCCATGTTTTAACACTGTGAAAATATGTTACTGTTCTTTTCCAGGAGCAATTAGTTAGAGTTATAGTATTACAGAAACAGTAATTTTATTAACCAGAGGGTTGCATGTTCAATTCTCAGGTAGAATGCTTGTACTGTGCCCTTGGGTACAGACTTGATCAATCTTGTCTCACCATTTACAACCAGGTTGCCACATATCGCTTTGGAATTGTAATATATACAGTATATATATATATATATGAGCCAATGTGGGGAAAAATGGTGGGTGATGGAATTCTCTATTGTGTAAAATGGTGGGATACACAGCAGAAGAATAGCACATATAGACAGTAAACACAAAGAGGCTAGGGGGGAAAGGCCAAGCCCTTTGAGAGCGCTGGGTAACTCATGCGCTGCAACTCTCAGCTCTGTGTATTGTGTGCAGGAATGTTCCTTATGAAGGCTACTCGGGGATCTGACGTGACTGTGGAATAGGGATCAAAGTGCTCAAGGCTCTGGAAGTTTAACAGGCCACTGGAATGATATGCTTCAGCACCCCCAGAGCAGGGGCAGGGTGAATAGTTCACCCTAGCAAACCTACACTGAGAACATTGCATCTCAACAGCATTACATCTCTATCAATACATTTATGTTGGGTGATTAAAGCCTTGATTAAGCCTATGGGTGCCCCCAAGCGTCTCCCTGGCTGTATATGTCATATGTCTGGCGAGGGTAGCAGGGAAAACAACTACGCCAACCTAAAGGTACGTTCACGTGGCGCTTCAGGCAAGCGTTGCATGCGTCAGAAGGCATTGTTTTTCTAGGTGTATGCGGATGTGAGCTCTAGTCTGAATCAGTTTTGCATTTTTCCTTCCCAATGGTTAAGGTTAGGATTGTGAGTTAGCCGAATCTGAACCAGTGCTTAGTGGCAACTTCTGTGTCACGCGTTATTCTTTATTTTTATTTTATTTTTTATTGACAACAGAAAAAAGAACAAACTAAATAAAAACAGACATGCATATAGGCCTACAACATTAACAACAAGAGGAATGTGTCAGGGTATTAGTTGCATGTAATATTATACTTATCAAAAACAAAACATGTTTTAACACCCTTTTTATTCCTAACTTTACTTAAAGTAGTGCCATAGTGAATTAAGTCATTTACAAAATGAAAATAATTTGGCTTGGAAGGTGTCCATTTTTTCTTATGGATGTGGAATTTCCCCATAATTATCAATAATTGTATTAAATAACACACGCCTTTCTCTATCTTGTCATTTCTGAAGTAAACCATACTATAATTGCCATGGAGCTCTATGACATGCCCATTTTCTCCTTATAAAATGCTGTACATCAATCTAAAATATTATACTGTAAATACAATGATAGAACAAATGAGAAATTGCTTCTTTTTCCAGTAAACGGAAATCACTGAATATTCAATATTCAACTTGAATCGTTCTAAAACATGTTTAACAAGATATATTCTATGTAATATCTTGAAAGACACGTCTCTCATCTTATTATTAATACAGTATTTGTTGAAGACCGACCAAGCTTTATGCCAATTCTGATAAAAAATTGAAGACTGAAATTTGAAGAATTGAAAATCTTGCTGGGGGAAAAGTGACTCCAACAAAGTAACCATTTTTCTAATTTCCTTATTTCCACATTTATCTTTTAGAATATTTATGTTACCAATAAAAATGTTATCCCTTGAATTATTTAATTGGACAACACCATTCAATGAATTCTTTATTAATTGTAATGCCCCTCTCGGAATAGCATCGAAGACAATAGCATATTCTTTGGGTACAATTGGAACTGGAACCCGTTATTCTATGGACTCCTGGTATGGAAAGCCAAGAGTCATTACGTGGTGACGAATACGCAAACCAGATATTTTTATAGCATTCAGCCAATCAGACCATTCGCTTAAACAGTTAAACCAAACAAAGTTATCATTGGTTACGCGTAATCGTTGACATATTGATTACAATACTATTTGTATTATTTGTATTACAATTTACGTTTAAGAATTGCATTTACGTTTACGAATCTTTATTTACATAGGCTACGTATTTTGACGCTTTCATTCCATAGAAGTGTTTATTTGAGACAAAGCGATGTCGATAACGAGGTAGGAGGTTGTGTTTTCAACCATCGATGTCATGCAATCAATCAATCGGTAACGTGATGTGACCAAACGTTGAAGTGATGCGATCGTGCTGATAGCTATTAACCTGCCTGTCATTCGACACACTATTTTGCACAGTGTTTACACCTCGATCGTCCCTCTTGAATCCATGATGATGTTCGTAGAGCAGTCCAGGAGCACGGGGAAAACAGAAACGTTCAGAATCAGAGAGGTAGGCTACTAAATATATACCATCATCACTTATCAGCCCAGTTAGCCTATTTTGCCTTTAACTTGTGCGTGCCAATACTAAGTCGAGTAGTATATATAATATTAGTATCTATACAATATGACGCCTGTTTATAGGCATATTGAGGGGCTAAATCAGGTCCAAAGCAGGCCGACTCATGGAAATGATGATTATATATATATATATATATATATATATATATATATATATACATAGCCTACATAACTGGGGGCTCCCGGCAGGAGCAAGGTCCAATATGCACGAAATGTAATGTGGGAGCTAATGTGGCCTGTGGCCTGTTGGCATTGGCGTTATCAAATTGAGTCTGGCAGGATAACGTTAAGAAACAACGCCTAGGGAAACCTGCAGTGGGTAAGTGTTGTTGTCAAGAGTTGTAGATAGGTTTGAGCATGTCTGCTTTTCAGAGTTGATTAGCTGGAGACAAAGCCATGTCACCCTACTGCTACCAAGTTTCCTGAGCAAATTCCTCAATTATATAACATTGTCAAGTTGCATCTAATTAAATCACACGATGTAATCCTTAAAAGATTTCAAGTGTATCCGCAATTTGATATTTTTGTTGTCATGTTGTTTACTACACCTACAAGTACTATACCTACCTTTCGCCAGTTAAATTTTTTAGGAATTTTAGGAATTTTGTGCAACTTGAAATTATGGAAATTCAATCTCTTGCGAGCGCTTTCAGTTACATTTAAAAATAAAAATAAATTTCAAATCCCCATGTGCGTAAATAGTTTCTAGCGCGCGTGCTGGAGAATTCACAATTCCCTCGTCAAACTGATGTCGTCCCGAACTAGTGGCGACGAATCCATTTCTGTGCAGCATGAAGATGTTCAGATGCCCTATATACGACGTTCCAAAATGGAACGCGATGTATTGCAGAAGTATTGCTCTTATGCATCGCAGCGATGTAGTGTGCTCACTGGGTATCATGTTAAAAGTTGGAAGAGAAGGAGATGGAAGAGAACGAGTGTGGTGAAGTTGTCGACAGATGTAAATATTTGATACGGAATCTTAAAAGGCTTAAGAAAGCACATCCAAATGTTCCGTATTCATTAAACAATAAACTCATATGTCTGAAAATCCAATAGCTAATTTAGCCTATAATTACATTTACAATCGACCGAAAAGGTAGCATATTTAACCTTTTAGTCTTCTCTTGTTGTTAGGTGGTGCCACGGACTGCTGAGAGAGTTGCCGGTTGTTCGAGCTTCAATATTTTTGCGACAGGGCTCTGACTGCAGTGGAAGGGAAATATTAAGTCTTTGCTAACGGCGAGTTTCACTGTAGCCTATATGACATTGGTCTGGCTTTAGCGAACGACCTTTCTTTGCAGACTTTTTTTCCCTCTTGCTATCAAGCAAGTATTTTTGGTTAGCTACTCTTGGCATTCTTTTACAAATTACAGCAGCACAGCATACACACAGCGAAGCAAAGGTTGTTTAAAAAATAGCGTCAGTGTAATCAAGGTAAGATATTATTATGTTACTGTAATTTTGGTTGAAATGGGGTGAATTTACAGTGTATGAATTGTAATTATGGTCTGGCCCGCTAACCATTTGCTCTGCAAAAAATGTCACAGAAAGTTTAATATAGTTTCCGGCCCCTGGAGTAGACCACGCATATCAATTTTGTCCAAATTTCTGCAAAGGTTATTGAAAAGCTGTAGGCCTACAGTGTACCAAATTAGTATAAGACATACAGACCTCATAGCCTACAATATTTATAAACGATTCACTATGCATTATAAAATATGCAATTTCACTTGATCAAGGCAGCAAAGGTTTTATTCAATTATGTCAAACATGTCAACATTTGGTACTTGGTAACATGTACTAAAATGAATGAATTTCCTGGACAGTTATTGAGATGTTTTCATTCATTCTCTCCCAATCTCACCAGGTATCCAAAGGAACATTTAATTTGCTTGATAAATCCCTCCCTCTTTACCCCAGCATATGCTCCCCATTATTATACACTCTCTTATATGTATTTAGTGAGCTGTAGACAGCAGCTCAACATAAATGATTACTTTTGATCAATTATTTACATATCTAGTATGTACTGTAAACCTTTTAAATTTGAAATTCTTTGCCAGGGTAAATATTCATATTTCAGAGAACGGAAAGATAATTAACACATTCAGACACTTGTGAAAAAAGCTAGCTAGTCCCACACATGACAAAGATAAACACATGACAAACTAGCTCCCTGTATTCAGGTGGATTTATGAATGGCACGGTGAAGACAGAGCGCTTTTTCCTTCCCATTGATAAATGCTCTATATTCCTCTCCATTTCTTTCACCAAGTAACTACACATTCTTTGCGGTTTCCATTCTCTTATATAACCTGGTAATGGAATATGTGTCAGGCTCAGTAAAACACAGCAAACCGGATTGGTGGGTCTGAGAGGAAGAAACGCACAAAGATTCTGTAATCTCTCCACACTTGCACGCAAAAACGCTCACACACAGGCACACTTGTGTTCACATTCACGCTCGTAACCATGCACATTAATGAACACTATACACATATACACACATTGTGTAGCATGTATGCTTACATATGTACATATTTTGGCCAAAAACCTGGTTGCCTTTGCAAGGAAGCTGAGACTTAGTTGCAAATGTATCTTTTGGCAAGGCAGTGATCCCAAACCTACCTCAGAATCAGCCAAGAATTGGTTAACTGACCAC
Source organism: Aldrovandia affinis (assembly GCA_029706075.1). Classification (NCBI taxonomy): domain Eukaryota; kingdom Metazoa; phylum Chordata; class Actinopteri; order Notacanthiformes; family Halosauridae; genus Aldrovandia; species Aldrovandia affinis. The sequence continues at coordinate 2,591,452 of JAINUG010000002.1, forward strand.
AAAAGTATTGTATTGCAATGGCCATCTCAGTCTTGAACCTGATCTAACATTTGTTGTTTGAATTGAAGAGGGCAGTCCCCAAACACAGACCGAAGGATCTTGAAAGATTCTGTATGGAGGAATGGGAGTGGTCAAAGATTCCCCCCAATATGATCAACGACCTCATAAACTACTATAGAAGACGACACAGTAGTATTATCCTTGCGGAAGGTTCACAAATGACTGGAAATGGGTTTGAATAATTGTGACATATCTTTTAGGGGAAAAAATATGAGTTGTTAAAACAAAATATTTTTTCCTGGGCAATTGTATTAGTATGAAAGAATATAATTTAACCTTTTTTTTGTATACAACATAGATCATATCCGTATTGTTTCATTTATACAGCCTTCTTTGCTCATCTTTATCAAGGGTGCGAATAATTTTGGAGGGTACTGTATGTGTGTGTGTGTGTGTGTGTGTGTGTGTGCATCTATATAAACGTGTGTGTATGTGTGTCTGCATGCATGTGTGTACACTTATGTGTGTATCTGTATGGACATGCGTGTCTGTCTGTGACTGCTGTATCAGTTCTTCAGGTTTCTCTGAGGAGTTAATGTCACCAAAGTAGAGTCACACAGTCATTGCGTGTGCTGGCTCTGCCTCGGCCCCACCCTGGTTAACTCCTGTGAAATCTCAGGGGATGGGGGCGCACATTGTGAGGGATCTATGCTGGTAGCACAAAATATTGAGACCTCATAGGAAAGCTACTGCTGAAACTAAGAAATTAACTTAAAGAACAAAGGTTTGAGAAAGAGAAATAGACAAATAAAACTGGCTAATACATTAGAATTCCACCAGAACCTTGAACAGGCACTTTAATGTGACTTTTTTATCAGGGTAAAAAAGTCCAGACAGCAACAGGCCTGTGACCCAAGCCAGGCTTTTGAAACAAGGAGCAGGGTTAACAGACTAAGCCGAGCATCCATTGTGTTCAGGGAAGGGAGCCAAAGAACAAGGGTTACATCCTGCTTGAAATTCCCCCAGATAAGACGCACCTACCTGTCTAAAATTATTGAGGGAGGAGAGCAAATGGCATGACAAGACAGCTGGGCCTCAATGAGGTAATCCCTGGAACTGTGTAAACAGTAGCCTCATGAAGTGACAGGCTCTTGCTCCATTTGTATCTACTGCTACAGGGGGCGTGGCCTGGACTTGCATGCAAGTCCCTGTAAATGAGCATCAGGTGAACTGAGTGCATCCGTAGTGACCAATGCACAATGTTACTGAAACACTTACCTATCATTACAACACTGTGGCAGCGACAGACAGAGTATTGCCTGTTAGCCATGCAGACAGCACTGCAGCCTATATCAAGTTCAGTTGGGAACTAGTCACGCACCACCGAAAAATATCACTCCCAACACACTGAGGTAGTGTCTGTTATAAGCCCAATCGCAAAAGATTTTAGAAAAAATAATTTTAATACATATTTGAAAATGGTATACGTTGCATTTTTACAAATACTTTTGTTCTGTTGAATTATAAATACTTTGATAAAAATGAACAAATAAGAGTGGGGCTCTCTGGTGACATTGTCAGTTAATTAATCCAAAATAGGCATTGCTTACACAACTTATTACATGGAAATATCATTAAAAGCGGCAAAATTGTTGCCAAGTTTCCTCAATTATCTCAAGTCAATGTCCATTCAGAGCCAGACATCAGAAAGAGATAGCCTACATAAATTATGAAGCTTGTCACTAGTGATGGCAGAGTAAGGCTTCGTGAACCCTGTAATAGGTGGAGCTATCATTTACTGCCAATCACTGACCTGTCTAAACAAATCAATTGATTTTCTCTCTCCACAGCAAAACTCTGAATGGTTCAATCAGGAAGTCACTAATAACATAATACAGGTAGTTGGCAAGTAAAGAAAACAGTAAATGAGTGATACAAAGTATATTGAAAGCAGGTGCTTCCACACAGGTGTGGTTCTTGGGTTAATTAAGCAATTAACATCCCATCAGCTTACAGTTATATTTACAACTGCTGGGCAGGCCCAGTTTCTCATTACTTTAGCAATAATGGCTAGAAGAAGAGATTCCAGTGATTTTGAAAGTGATTGATGAGCGATTGTTGGGGCACGTTTGGCTGGAGCTTCAGTGACGAAGACGGCTCAACTTGTTTCACGAGGAGCAGCATCTAAGGTGATGTCGGCATGGAAGCCTGAGGGAAACACATCATCAACAATGGCCAACTATGGTTAAAATCACATACTCATTGACTGTGATGTATGTGCATTGGTTCAAGGTGCAAGGCAAAACTATACCACTAGATCACATTTCTAAATATTGAATGATAAATGAAATACTGAATAAATGTTATCAAATGTGGCATAAAGCAATAAAAAAATGCGTAATTACAGAAATATATTAGATCTACATATGAGATATTTTATTCTTTTTCTATGAGAAACATTTTAGTGTTTTCATTTATGAGTCAGTACAGGAAAAAATAGGAATTAGGATGAGATGAACAGCTTGTTTACATCATTTAAACATTCTTGCGTTTTTTGTGTGGCATAGACTGTAATGATGTGTATGAGTGATGCTTACTGGGTAGTATCACATTTTCCATAATAACTTCTACCAATAAAGTTTGGATCAGATCTTCACCTGCTAGGAATGTCCTCACCTGTCTTGCAGTGTGGGAAAACAAATCCTGACACGACAAATGCATACCTGCCAGCGCCGTTGCATAATGTCGTTGTATGCACCACCCATTGACCGAATCACAAGGCTTGCATCTCCAGGCAGAGAACAACTACTGCTGTTGAGGAAAATTGGGTTTGCTACGTGCAGCAAACCACCACTGGTCTCCTGGGTATATGTGGTGGAAGCTCAGTATAGAGGTATAGGACAACAAATAAGACATTTTGTATGAAAAGTAATGGATTCTTTAGGGCTGCAAAAATGTTGTTTCACAAAAGACCTTATCTTCATCAAGATGCCAATTATGTTTTCTTCTTCTCGGTTAGTTACATTGTCTGAGAGGGCAGTACTCTTTATCCTTTATTGTGAGATTAAACTCCCGTGTAGGCAGGGCTACTCTTTATCGTGAGATTTTTTAAAAAAACTCCCGCCCATTGGTGACAGGTGACTCACACTGGGGACAGGAGAGGTCAATCTCCCTGTGATGTAAAGTCTCCGCTCAAATGCATTTGCATTTGAAGCCATGCTCCATCACAGAGCGCTGACAGAAAAGTCCATCTGCGTAATCATAATAACGCGACGGTCCGGAGCCATGTGCGTGTGGAGTTGACCTTCCGTTCTCACCTGCATTGTTCACATGACATTTTCTCCTTAGCAGGAGCAGCAGTGAACCACTCACCTTTTTAAACCCATGAGCTTAAAATCTACGTTTTATTTATATTATTGTATTTTACCTGGTAAGATTTTGAGAACATAACCTGTGACAGGTGGCAGGCAATATGAAGTTTGCCCAGATGTTAAAGACAAGAATGGATGGTAAGTCAATCAGGCAAAACAGTTACAATTGTCAATTTAAAAATGAGCAATCTTACTTTAAAAAGTGGTCAAGGATATATAGTTTAATTTATTTTAAGATCATTAGGTCATTGCATACACACTTTTTAATCATACAAAAAAATATTTAAAAAACGAAATTAGACTGAATGATTAGCAAAAGGTGTTTAACTTTGCACATTTCAGAAGCCTCCTCCTTTTAAAAAATGTTGTCGCTATTTTCAAGTGAATCCCCCCTCGTAAAGTGAGTTCGCTGCCGTAGCCCTGTAACCGGTAGTAACGAGGGAGAAGTATCGCGACCCGCAAGATCGAAACCCGGTTGCCGTTGCCAGCGTCGTACGTTAAAACCAGTAGACCACGCGGGGAGGCCCCAAAACAGTTGTTCCCTGACCGGGAATCGAACCCGGGCCGCGGCGGTGAGAGCGCCGAATCCTAACCACTAGACCACCAGGGACTGCTCCTAAACGCTCTTTAAGAAAGCAGCTGGAGCATCAGCTGAAATAGTATAGACCGGATCCGCCTGTCTGTCAGTGCAGGTGTTTACAACTTTATGATTCTCCCGTCTCCTTTTCATCACAAGCAAAGCGTTTAATGTGAAGCATTGCTCTCGGCAAGCAATTTTCAGTTTACATGGAACTCCCCCATTTGTTTTTGAGTCCTTGCGACTTGATTGCATCCACTTTGATAATGGTACCTCTGTGCACAGTGCTTGAATTCCTTTGAGTTATAACAACAACAAAAAACGATCTTTAATGTTCAAATGTATTTCTTTGAAAAATAATTAAATGCATTCTAATCCTTTATGTTTTATTTGAAATGATTTAATGTTAAATGTACAAAGTTCAGTAATGCTATGGCACTGGAAAATATTTAATTAAAAGGGAACAGCTGCTCTTGGGTGATGCTTACTTAAACTGGCAAATCTAGTTATTAGGTGGAATATTTCAAAAACAGGTTGAGCATCAAGATCAGTTTAAAGTTCTCTCCCAGCCTTATTTCTTGCTTATGGTCAAATACTGATGTGCAAATACGGATCATGGCCTAAGCCTTGTTCAGTTCTGTGCTGATCATGACTGATCATAATGCTGGCATTCTCCACAGTATACATATTGGTTTTCATGTTACTGTTGTAACTGTTGTAATCTCACTGATCAAGCTTTTTAGGAGTGAGTCAATGCCACCATCTTCTCTCACCTCTGTGGGAAAGGTACGTTAAGCATTCTGTAATTACCATCTGGCAAATATTCCCCATGACGCTTTCCATTGTGGTATGTGAGCTTCGCTAATCCCTTGTCTCATTTGGAGAAGCACGATGAATTTAACACTTTTGCAAGACTTAGTGACAGGCTTTTGTTTTGTTTTGTTTTGTTGCCAATTGCTGTCAATATTGCAAAAAGATTTCAGGGGAATTTTCGGTGTAATTATTTTTAGCACCTTGTAAAAGGATACGTTCAAAATAATTTCCCTGCCATTCTAGAGTTTCTGGAATGTCACTGTTCTAGAACTCATCAAAACGTTTAAACATAGGATCCCCTTGTATTTGCCAGACTGCTATGTCCAGTCACCTTTGAAGAGGCTGTCATCACTGTGTGCAGAACAATAATAGCTGCTATTTGTAATAACTGCCCTGAAATTGTTTAACTCGTTTAACTCTTGTTTTCCATCCCTCCCAGAGTACGTGTGGACAAAGTGACAACTGCTGCTGTCAAACTGGAGCTTAACTTGAGTGTATCGAAGAAGCATGCTGTTTTCCATCTCAACCCATAACCCCTAAAGTATTACAAATGGACAGTGAACAAATTAAAGGTCCCCAACCCACACCTCTCCCTATTCCAGTGTGGGATGGTATCGGAACAGGACTCACACCTGAAGAAGACTGCGGGCTTTGCTGTGGAAACTGTGAATCCACTTCATTTGGAGGAAATGACTCCTGGGTGTGGTAGCACTGTTGTGGCTTGGAGCACAAATCTTAACCTCAGCTGCTCCCCTGAAAACTCCAACCCATGTCCAGCTGTTCCCCAGTTTTGGTCCTGGAAGACCCCCTGCATGTGCTGGGTTTCCATCACAAAGCTGAGAAAACCACTAGTGCTCAAAAACAGCTGGTGTCTAAAACTCATACATAGGCTACATAACTAAGAACAGTTGCAGGTTTCATCCTCAAAAGAAAAGTATTTTCATCACTATTTATTTTTGTGTGAGATTAAACACTTAAGCAGGAGCAAACAAGTTTAATCTCATAAATAATAATGATGGAAAAGCTTTTGTGTTTCAAGTCTTTTGAGTGAGTGTGAAACCTATGCCTGTTCTTGGTTTTCCATTACAGTTAAGCTTTCAGTTAATTATATTTCACAGAACTGTTAATTGAACACCGCTCCCTGTTTGTAGTCTCTCACAAGTGAATTGTTGTTGAAAGAAATGTGCTCTAGGTGGTGTGTTTTTTGCTCGTGAAAAGATGCACATAAAGTTGCAGACTTCTTAAGCTGAATTAGTTTCTCATTAAATTGTTCCCCCCACTGAACAAGTATTTCCACTGGGTAAAAGAGTGCACAGGGTTTAGAATGATAAAATATTATAAATTAAGTATGTTAAACAAATTAATTAATTTCTGTCTTCATTAGTTTCCTCAACTCTACTCTTCTCAAAAGTCCAGGGAATAGTTTTAGTGGCCTGGTGGGCCATGTATTGAGTTTTGGAACTCAGGCTAAGTTGCAAAAGTGAGTTAGGCCTTTGTAGTGCATAGGCAGGACTAACTGGGGGCATGAAGCCTTGCTTATGGCTTCATGCCCCCAGTTGAAGCACAAAGGGGATCCAAAGGTGATGGCAGAACTAAGGGCAAGCTACACAATACCACATCATCGTATCAGCATTTACCCACCTTTCTTCTCCCACTTGGAATCCCCAATTGTACTCTGCTCTCACATCACCTCATGCCACCTAAAGGTTCCTCACAATTGTGTCCCACTAATGACTTAGCCCAGACTCGAACTGGTGATGTCTGAGTTATAGAGTTAGGTCTCAGTTACAGGGTCACTGACTGAGCCAGTCAGAAGCCCAGTTGTTAAATCTTTTAAACAAAATTGGGACAGCCCATTTGTTGGCTGCCAACAGCAAATTAGCTTACTGATAATGATGTGCAAAAAAATTGTACATGCTACCAAAAAGTAAGGGAATATAAACAAAAGGTGCAGCAGCTAATGTCAGTCATTACAGAAAGCTCCTGTATCACGCTTCTTCTTGGGTGGGATCTAATGTGATATCAGAAAACATTGTTATTTGTTGGATGTCTGCTCAGGTTCCTTTGTGTTGTTTCTTGTCAAATGGGTCCAGGTGGAAGAGCATCTATGGCAGGGGTGCCCAAGTTTGGTCCTAGAGATCTACTGGGTGTGCAGGCTTTTGTTCCAGCCCTTCACTAACACACCTGATTCCATTAATCACTTCACTAACACACCTGATTCCACTAATCAACTGCTCGTCAAGGCAATGAATGTTCAAATCAGGTGTGTTAGTGAAGGGCTGGAACAAAAGCCTGCACACCCAGTAGATCTCCAGGACCGAACTTGGGCACCCCTGATCTATGGCATAGGTTTAGGTTGGGCTGCTGAATCATAGGGTTGTAGGTTCATGATTTAACAATGCTTATGCTGTTCTGCATTATAGATTTGTATCCGTTTTAAAACTGTGCTTCACTTGTTTGTCCTGGCATAAGGAGCATATTTCTAGTCCATTCCTGTGGGGAGTTATGTTTTTTAAAGAAATAGATGGTCACGCTGAGTTGCGGTGACTACATTTTGTGACCTACTTATACAGCAGAGCTGGAGTTCTATTGCTTAAGGGTGTAACAACATCCTGCAATATCCAGGTTTCAAACCTGTGTAGAGCCCACAGCCCAGTCCAATCTGCTGAGTGTGGCCCCATGGTGCTGACATGGGGGTTTGCTACATGTACTTCGTGTCTGTCTACTTAGTGGGTTAGGATAAGCTCGCACACATACACAAAATACTAAATACCCACAAAACTCCTCTCATGCTGTACTCTGTCCTTTTGCAAATGCTGAGCTGAAAATCAAAGGGATTGGTTCAGGGGCCTTCGACTACCTGCCAGAGCTGTTCGCTTGGACTAGCCTGTCACATGCCTGTTCACTTCTGTCCTGTCAGAATTGTAATGACTTGTTGCTTGGGGAGGGAGAACACTTTGTTTGTTTGCTGGTTTACTCTTTTGGGAGCAAAAAAAAGAGGAGAAAATGTGTCTGGGCTGGTAAAGAACGCACACTGTGGTGCCATGGCGTCTGTGTCCATTTCTGAAGGGATTTACGGCTTCCTGGTATTGGGATCCTCCCCTCCCTCTGTGTCCTCCACTCCCTCCCCTCCCTCTGTGTCCTCCCCTCCCTCTGTGCCCTCCCCCTGCTTCCCCTCTTTTTCTCCCCTCTCAGACGCTGATATTTCCCACCTCCTCCTCTCCCACCGCCATACCACTTGTGCCCTCGACCCTATCCCTTCATCCCTCCTCCAGGCTATCCTGACATCCTCCCATTTGTCACCTCCCTTGTGAACTCCTCCCTGTCTTCTGGTTGTTTCCCCTCGCCCTTCAAAAGGGCCCATATCACCCCTCTGCTGAAAAAACCCACTCTAGACCCCTCAGTCATCCAGAATTATCGCCCAGTATCCCTCCTCCCCTTCCTGTCTAAAACCCTTTAAAGAGCGGTATCTAACCAACTCTCTGCTTTCCTCACAGAAAATAGCCTGCTGGACCCCCACCAGTCCGGCTTCAGACCTGGCCACTCAACAGAAACCGCTCTCCTCTTGGTCAATGAGGCACTTAACACCGCACGAGCAGCCTCCCTCTCCTCCATCCTGATCCTGCTTGATCTCTCAGCTGCCTTCGACACTGTGGAGCACTCCATCCTCCTGTCCTCCCTGGCAGCAACAGGGATCTGCGGTACAGCCCTCGCCTGGATCGATTCCTACCTCTCCGGTTGCTCCTTCCAGGTTGCCTGGGCTGGTAAAGTATCACCGCCTCGCTCCCTCCCCACCGAGGTTCCACAGGGCTCAGTCCTCGGTCCCCTTCTCTTCTCCCTGTACACCCGCTCCCTTGGCTCTGTAATCTCTGCCCACGGCTTATCTTACCATTGTTATGCTGATGACACTCAACTCTTTCTCTCCTTCTCCCCATCAGACACTCAGGTCTCTACCCGCATCTCTGCTTGCCTGAGGGACATTCAGAGCTGGATGGACAGTCACCACCTAAAGCTCAACCCAGGTAAAACAGAACTAATCTTCATTCCTGCCCTAAACTCTCCCCACCTTGATTTCTCCATTTCTCTAGGTGACACCTTGGTGACATCATCACCCTGCGCGAAGAATCTCGGTGTGGTGATGGACAACAGGCTGTCCCTATCAATGAACATTGCAGCGGTAAGCCGGGCGTGCAGATTCTTCCTGTATAACATCAGGAGAATCCGTCCCTTCCTTACCACGTACTCTACCCAGGTTCTGGTCCAAGCAATGGTTCTGTCCCGCTTGGACTACTGCAACTCGCTCCTGGCGGGCCTACCCGCATCTGCCATCAGACCCCTGCAACTCATCCAGAACACTGCAGCCCATCTGGTCTACAACCTTCCTAGACACTCCCATGTCACCCCCCTGCTCACTACCCCCCACTGGCTGCCTGTTATAGCTCGCATCAAATTCAAGACATTGGTCCTAGCATACCAGGCAGTCAAGGGATCAGCCCCTACATATGTCCTCAAGACCTTCAAACCCTACACACCTTCCAGACCACTCCGTTCTGCTACCTCAGGACGCCTAGCACCTCCCCCCCTCCGCACCTGCGCTTCCCGGTCACGTCTCCTGTCGGTTCTGGCTCCACGATGGTGGAATGACCTTCCTGTGGAAGTCAGAAGAGCTGAGACCCTGGCCACCTTCAAGTGACGACTGAAGACTCACCTCTTCAGGGTGCACCTCCCCGTAGTCCGGTTTTGGTTAACTTAGGGACATAGTTGCTTAGTTTTACACATGTCTACTTGTTTATGTATTGTATTAGGCTTAGGCATTATTTTCTGCATTGATTACTTTATTGCTACCTTTGAATTGTGGCTACAGATTTACCTACAGGGTCCTAGTTTAACTATGTGGTTGCTCCTAGCACCTAGGAACTGTACTTCCCACTAGGGTGGCTTTCAGCTAAAATGTTCTTGACTACGGTTAACACTGTTGTACGTCGCTCTGGATAAGAGCGTCTGCCAAATGCCTATAATGTAATGTAATGTAATACATGTATAATAAAGTGAGCTACGTGAGGAGGAAAAGGAAATAGAACTGTTTTGGGTTTGTTTTCAACATCTCCAGTATCTTTTCCATCTGAGACATTTCTTGACACGCGAGCGCAGCACGAGGTGGCAGAATCTCAGAAAAACCGGCTTCTTGTGGTTCCAGCTAAGCAGGGAGGGGCTGCATGGCAGGGCGCAGGCTCCCGACCTGTCTGTGAGGCCCAGACTCACAGAAACCTACAGGGGAATAAGGGACCCCAAAATCACTGGACCCACAATGGCCTGGATTTTGTGAATATGTTTCCTTAACTTTGACTCATTAGTAATTGATGAGTCAAAGTTAAGGAAAGATGTTGATTGAATCCAGGCCAATGCGCTGTCTCTGAACAAAATGTTGAGGAATTCAATAGGATGGCATCAGCAGAACTTGTGATTTTTCCCTTGTCATGCACCGTCATTGTTTATGTGATGATGAATGAGTAAGGATGAGTTATCATTTTTATTTTTCGCTGATACATTGACCTCTTTTATGGTGCGCAGAGCACCTCACTTCTCAGACCTGTCTCTGATACCACATTATTTTCTCAGTAAACAAAGAATAATTACATGTTTTTTAATTTTAGACTATTTCACAGTGTACATTACTGCGTAATATTCACATTCACTGTCATACTTACTAAGGTTCGTCATTCAAAAGTTGAAACACGATTGATAGATATGTAGTTAATCACTCCCTGACATTGAGCAGTCTAATCAATGCACGCCCCCTAATTTGTGATAAACAGGAAAGTTGGCTGCTGATCATATGGGAGTGTTTTAGTCTCTTAAGCTGGTGGAAAGCACCTCACGCGAGCACAACAAAGAGAACAAAGACAGCCCGGCATCATAAAGCTTGTTCACACTCACAGAATCAGGGCCAGCTTTCTGATCCCACTGAACTTCAAATTGACATACGTAAAGCTTGCCTTCTGCAGTTTATTTGGTAGGTTACCCTTTGTCAGGACTCCCAAAACTTGCTTAATATGTGAATTTGGGGCCTAGGCCTGTGATTGAACTTGTCTGCATTTTCGCTTATATAGTCTGTTTTTCTCACTTTCTGCCTCTTCAAGAATGACCCTTTGAACAATCTTGCTTATCTCTGCTCGGGCCTGAATGACCTGCTGGATGAACAAGGCCGTCCACAAAGTCGCACATGGCTGTACGTGGGTCGTGAATCAAGTAGGTCTGTGGGACTGTAGCCCTGTCAATCACTGTGTCGTCATGGCAATGCAACATAAAATGTGTGAAATATTTGTTACAGAACATTTTTGCCATCAAATGCATCCAGGTTTCTTTTTATATATATATGTAAGGAATAAACCACGACAAGCCGTGTGTTCTCAGGATATATAAGCACACCGTGGTATAAATATATATAAACCGATCTGCCACTTGTGTTTCTAAAGCATAAAAGGTGATCCCATCCCATTATTGCTTGGGCATGTGGAACACAAGTCTCTATTACCAGTGTATTGAAGTCTCTGTGGGACCTGTCTGGATCACTAATATAAACACATTTTACGAATCTGGCTCTCTGCTTAGGGCCATGTCTGTCTCACTGGCATACCTGCGAGCAGAAGATAACATGCCATTAGCAGCTCATTCGCCTCAGTCATTATCGTTACTCACGGAAAACATTTACCTCCGCGCGGAGCCGCTGATGGATATGCACAGCCCTGGACTCAATATCTTATCATTTGGGCTTAGCTCATGGTTCTTTGCACGATGCCCCTCCTCCCTGAGGCTCTGATTGGACATGGAGCTCATGTGTGGGTGAGGGTGTTTCAAAACAGATGATGTGCACACGCAAACATGTCCAAAAAAGGGTTATTTTGTGTTTAAATGAATTGGGGTTGTTTTCTCAGCCAATTTCTCTGCCTCCTCCCTGTACAGTTTCAGTGAGGTCAGAACCTCAGAACCTTTGTTGTTCCCAGAGGTGGCTGATCTGGAGAGTCATGTGATCAAAGTGTGGAAACCTGGGGGCAGATGGGTGGCTCGTCCTGTTGATACTGTGCCTGTGTGAGGATGGGCCTCATGGTCTGGTATCAAAATGTTACCAGTCAATCCTAAATCATTATAAATCTGTTTTAGATTGTTTGTGAGCAGGATGCATGTGAAAATATATATATTGCCAGAGCATGTGTTAATTGGATGACAATATAACAATCGAACAGATAAAATAATAATAACAATTACAATAATAATCCTAATAGATATTAATTAGTAATAAAAGTAACTAACTAAACTAAAGTAAAATATTGAAACTCTCTCTCTCTCTCTCTCTCTCTCCAAACACCCCTCGATAAAAAAGTACCAATAAAAAGAAAATAAACAACAATTATAATAAGTCATCAAGCATAATAACATAAATAAAATATAATAGAGAAAAAAATAAAAGTAAAATTAAACATATCTAAAAAAAAAAACATATTAACGGCAAAAATGAACAACTGTTTGGTCAACCCTCTATTTCTTAATCCTCCTCTCCCTACACTGATGCAAACACCCCCACCCTTTCACCACAACCCAAAATCATAAGAAAATGATCACTATGCTCTGATTGATAGTCCAGCTAATCTGCTAGTTCTACTCCTGGGATTCGTGAAAAGGCTGTTATGTGAATACGCTGTCAAATGCAGAGATTGACTTGTGTTAAGTCCAAAAGGGAGTTTTGTCTTTGTTAAAAAAAAAGTTCAGAAAAGAAGTATAAAACGCTAAGATGATTACAGCAGTTACTTTTATTGTCTCAATGATAATGATGTATGCAAAACAAACAAAAAAGAGCGTGTGAAGCAAAATGTCACTGTACAAAGCCCCATTCAGGAGTATGTGGAATATTCAGGGACATGTGTCTGAAATTACCTAGCTGGGACCTTGCATCACTGTCATGCTTGGTGGCGTTATTGTTCTTTTGTGTGCATCTGTGTGTTCATGACATTTAATTGTAGAATGCAGTGGGTGGAATGGCTTCTTTGTGCTAATTAATTTCAAATATCATCCAACAAAAATATGGGTGTTTGATTGACTGCATAATGAAAGAGAGAGGAATGAAAAACAGGTTCTGGACGTTTAGCGAGTTGACAGCCTCTCCTTTTTCCTTTCCTTTTTTAAAATACATTTTAACCCAGATTTTTCTTTTTCCGTCAATTTTGAATTTCTAATCGTGTTTCTAAGCTGGTCCCATCGCTGCACCCTTCTTTGTCAATTCCGTAAGGCGCAGGCAAGCTCTCTTCCAAAGTGCACACTGCCAGCTGACATTGTTTTCGCCAGCTTAATGCAGCCGACTTGGCTGCAGACTGATGTCACAGTCTTCACTGGCACAGTCTGGATTTGATGCCAGACTGTGTGATGCATCCACACACTGGAACCCAGTGTGCAAACGCACAAACCTCCACTGAGTCACAGGAAGTGCTCCCCACGAGCAGAGATATTTTCATCCAGCCGAGAACACAGAGACTGAACATAATCGCAGAGAATTTGGGCCTCGATGATGGAAACTATGTTCATGCGTGGGAACGTTCGTGCGTGTTGCGTGTTCTCTCGCTTCTACAATAGATGTCGGGGCACGCATTGGTGCTTCACGGAATAGTTTCTTCCCCTTAAGTTACCACAGTGCCAAGAAAGTCACGCTCACACAGACCACTTCCTTTTTACCTCTCTGAGGGAAATGTTTCGCTTTATCATTAGCGTTATTACGACATGCAAATGTTTCTCTATAACCCATATTTGAAACAATTTATTTTCAACCACGGTAACACCTGCAAATGTAAACACAACACAATCAACCTGTTTAATTGGCATGCTGTTTGTTTTATAATCCCTTCATACAGACATTTGCCTTTAAATGGACATGCATGTCTTTGTCTCCCACTGTAAGATAAGGCCACTGTCACGTGGAATATATATTACAAACTCTGTATAAATGCAGGCCTGTGGTCTCAGCTGTCTCAGCTTTGTGGCAATGGCCTCTTTGTTCACCAGCCCTGGTGCTTTGTGCTGACATCAACAAAGGTTCCCTTGAAAACTGGGGGTCAGGGGTCACGCTCCCACCCATCACCCAGGTGAGATAAGAAAGTGGCCCCAGCTCTCTGGGGTTATGACCAATCTGTCATCGTGTTTTTATCAGCACTGTGGGGCCCGGATTGGTTTTCCATTTCTGCAGCTGGACACAGGGTCTAAAGGCCCATGGGGAGATTAATGGAATGTGTTTAGATTATGCCCCCCCCATCTCTCTCATTTGCTGTCTCTCTTTCTCTCTCTCCTTCATCCTCCATATCTTGTTTTCTCTCTCCCCCTCTCTTTTCCTCTCTCTCTCTCGCTTTGTCTAAACCTCCCTGTGTGTGTGTATCCATACATTTTTGACTGCAGCTTTCAGTGGTTATATTCTTAAACACCCAAAAGACCCAATAATACAGTTGGTTTTTAAATGGAGCACCAGTGCATAACCAGTATATTCTAACAGAATATTTTGATACAAGTATAAGTATCAGATGTGTATAAAATGGTCCACTATTTATCCACTAAATTATTCTATTCGTCTGCTGCACAGAACACAGGTGTTTGGTTTAAAGTCCCAAAAGCAAGAAGCTGTTTAGCTGTTTAGTATTGCACTCTTGTCTACTTGTTTATGTATTGTATTAGGTTTAGGCATTATTTCGCCGATATTTTCCGCTCTGTTTGTTTTATTGCTGCCTTTGAATTGTGGCTACAGATTTACCTACAGGGTCCTAGTTTAACTATGTGGTTGCTCCTAGCACCTGGAACTGTACTTCCCACTAGGGTGGCTTTCAGCTAAACTGTTCTTGACTACGGTTAACACTTTGTTGTACGTTGCTCTGGATAAGAGCGTCTGCCAAATGCCTGTAATGTAATGTAATGTAAAGAAAAGAAAATAGCTGTTTCATAAGACATTCATCCTCTCTAAATCTAAACTCATTTTGATTAGGTTTTTAATATTATTAAGCATTACTGTATTTTTCTGCACACTGTAACTTTACAACAGAGCACCTCTGAACTGGGCACACTGCTCTGTGAGAGGAGGAAGACTGCTGCTCATCCTGCCAGGGGGGATTCTGGGAAGATGAACATGTGAGCAAGCCTTTCCCGTTCAATCCATCCGTGCAACAGTGAGAGAGGCACACACACACACAGAGCATTACAATTCCTCCATCCCTTTTACCTCACACAAATTGACAAATGGGCGTTGTGTGTGTTTCACAATTATCCTGAAATAGATATTTCCAGTAGTTTGCTTCGGTTTGTGTGAGTGACAGTGACACAATGTTTCTGTTTTGTTAAGCAGTACAGTGGGTAAGGAGCTTGGTTTGTAAAGGTTGCATTCCAAGCTGCCTTTATACCCATGAGGAAGGTACATAAACAAAACAAAAAAAGGAAAGCACATAAACTTAATTGCTTCACTTTTTTTCCCTTTATACAATGCTGAACTGTGCTGAATTATATTGTTATATATTGTACTGTACTACACTATGCCCAACTATATGATGTATAGTTCTATACATACTATAGTGCAGTGCTCAAGTATACTAATATACTATTCTGTCCTATAGTATAGTGTAGTATATACTCTAGTATAGTATATACTACACTATACTATTCTGTCCTATAGTATAGTGTAGTACTGTATATACTCTAGTATAGTATAGTACAATATAGTACAGTACTGTAATGTACCACATTGCACTATGCTATACTATTCTGTGCTGTAATATGCTGTTTTATATAGTGTAGTACAATGTGGAATTGTATATATTGAATAATATACTATACTATATAATTGGGATTATGATAAAACAATGTCAGCTTTGTAAGTTGTTGTGGATAAGAGTGTTGAATAACTATGTGAGGCAGTGTGCACCAGGTATTTTCCAACAATTTTTTTTTTTTTCTGATTTTATCCAGTTTTTCTCCCAATTTGGTAGCCAATTACACCCGCTATTTTCAGGTCAATCCCTCCCTCATAGTTCACTGCTGTAGCCCTGTGACCGGTAGTGACAAAGGTGAAGTATCGTCTCCTCCGAGACGGCACTCATCATGCTGTCGACCGTAACTCCGGCACCCCAGAGCCACTCCTGTGCGCAGCGAACATCTTGTCAGCTTCCCTCCCCCCTCCCTGGGGCGGACAGCCAATTGCCGCCCCCGGTGGCACTCCTGGCCAATGCTGAGACTCTGGCGCAGCCAGGAAATTGAACCATGGTTGCCGTGGCCAGCATCGGACGTTGAAACCACTAGACCACGCGGGAGGCCCAGAGATGCAGTCTCTCGCCAGTAGATGAATATGTTCAGCTGGGCTGGGTGGCATGAGACTGGCTATGTGTGGCTCATAGCAGGATTGTGATGGTGAACATCATTTGAGGATGATGATAACTGTGTACGTGTCCGTAGCTCTTTATGCTTGCTTGTCACTCCCGAACGGCAGAGTGGCCAGATAGGCAGTCAGGATGATGTCATGGCATGGTGTGACATGAAAGACACCGCTCTGGAAAGATTTGGGCCAAGGAAGCAAATGCTGAGTGACGTTAGAAATGTGGTTGAGATGTTTGATTGCCGCCACACCTATGTAAACACTGAGCTCTATTTCTGTCACTGCTGCTACGCGTGCTTTAGGGCAGGTATTGCAGTGTCACATACACACATTATTAGACACACATGCACACATACACTACTGGTCAAAAGTTTTAGAACACCCCCATTTTCCAGTTTTTACTGAAATTTGGGCAGTTCAAGTCCAGTGAATAGCCTGAAATGGTACAAAGGTAAGCGGTAAACCAGAGGTAAAACAAAAAAGAAGAAATTTAGGTTACCAAAAACAAAAAAATAATGTACATTTCAGAGTTATAAAAAAAGGCCCTTTTTATGGGTTAACGTAGGTTAACAGTCACTCTGTGACTTGCAGACTGTGCCATCACGTCATCACGCTTCCTCCTCCATGTTTGACAGTTGGTGTAACACACTGAGGAACCATCCTTTCGCCTAATCAACGGCCTACAAAATCCTTTCAAAATTTAAAGATTTCAAATTTTGATTCATCAGACCTTCATGGCTTCATGGCCCAGACAAGCCCCTTTTTCTTATTTTGCGATCTTAGCAATGGCTTTCTTACTGCCACTTGACCTGTCAAACCTGCAGCTCAAAGTCTTCTCTTCACAGTTGAAACTGAGACTTCCTTACTTTGACCAGTGTTAAACTGTGCTTGAAGCTGTTGTCCTGTGAGCCGCCTATCCCGCAAGCTGTTGACTGTCAGAAACTTGTCTTCTGGGCTGGCGGATAGCATAGCATACCAGCACTTTGGCTGGTCTGGTGTGGTGTGCGCTGCCTGTCAGGGTTCGAAACCCGCGTCTCGACCAGACTGGCCCTGTTCGTCAGCCCCGATCGGAGGCGACGTTTGGCTGTCCGCCTCTGGGGAAGGGGGGAGGGTGAGCCGGCACGAGTCCGTCGAGGAGCAGGTAAAGGCGTCTGTGGTAGAATTCTGTCTCGGAAGAGGCGGATAAAATCAGCCCGGAAATAGTGTCTTGACCCGGAGGACGGGCGGCGGACTCGTGGGGGAGGGGGAATTGAGATAAATAGAGGGTATAATTGGCAACCAAATTGGGAGAAAAACAGGGAAAATTTGAAATAAATTACAAAGAAAAAGAAAAAAAGAAACTTGTCTTCTGATTTTGTTGTGGCTTTGGGTCTGCCAGACCTCTTCCTGTCAGAGTTCCCTCCAGTTTCCAAGTGCCTTTTGATGGTGTAGGAAACTACTTACTGTCAAAACATTTACATTATTTTTCAGTTTTTGGTAACCGAAACCTTTTTTTTTTTTTTTTACCTCTGGCAGTATACCGCTTACCTTTGTACCATTCCAGGTTATTCACTGGACTTGAACTGTTTAAATTTCAGTAAAAACTGCAAAATGGGGGTGTTCTAAAACTTTTTACCAGTAGTGTACACTCTCTCACACATGCACACACATACACTCTCTATTTCACAAACACACACTCACACAAACACACACTCTCCCACAAACACACACACTCTCTCTCACACAAACACACCTCTCTCTCTCTCTCTCTCTCTCTCTCTCTCTCTTTCTCTCACACACACACACACACACACTTAGAATAGTGTTTTACAGTGAAAAAGGTTTTCATCCCCTATTTTGTACTCCCTATTTGGAATGCCAAATCATCTCTGTAGGTCCAACCCTTGCTGTAAGATCCTGCATAGTGTGTAGACAATGTGCAAAGTGTGTAGACAATGTGTGTAGACAATGTGCGTGGACTAGCACACACATCCTCCAAAACACATGCAGCTAGTCACTGCTTGTTTTCAATCTGCCATCCACTAGCTGATTACATTACTTTCAAAGCTGGTGAAGGCAGACTGCAGGCGCCTGACTGATCAGAGAAGAACCTACCACATGATGATGCAGGGACAAAAATTCCCCCTACCCTCTGGCAACTGTATTATGCACCGCTCTGTAGGGCTGCCCTGGCACGGTCAGGACCATGGAACGTGTATGTCACTGCACTGACAGTGAGTGCTTTACCTGGACTTGCCACCCAACAAGCCCTTCTCTTCTTAATTTTTGACAGGCTTGGCCAAGTTTGAGGCCCTTCTGCATTAGATAACTAACTATAAAATATATAATGAAATATATTCTGATCGATTCTGCACCAACATTGGACGGTCCGGGTCACCTGGTGCTCAGGTATGAAACAGCTCTATTGTCTATATGACACTGTAGTGTGGGCAGACAGGGGGGTGGTGAATGCAGTCCGACATGGAAGTCACTCAGCAGAGCGGGAAATTGATGACATCATGGAGAAATTGCATCACTAGGCCAAGACAATGTGTGGGAGTGGGAGTGAGACGCAATATTTGTGCGGTGTCATGTCTGCCTCATATCCTTTCCAGATCACACAGTTAATCTGCTGTTCCTCCATAAGCAGTGGGTTTGAAAATGTTAGCTTCCTTTTTTTAAGTGAGAGAAAAGGCATGACATTTCGTGGGCGAAGCCGAAATCACGCACAATTTGTACTGACTGTCACGCCCACCCCAAAATCCCCCAAAACACTATATCATACACTTGACTGGATGCACACCAGTGAAGTTAAATACTGAACTAGTAACATAAGTTTCAGAAAGTTTGGGAACCATGGCAACCTAAAGCAAGTGTAAGGTATCAGATCAGGGATATCCAATGCAGGATTTCTGTTAACTGCATCTGAGGACTCAGAAAGGGTATTTAGAGCCATATAATTATCATCTCATCATGGTTCAGTTGCTCCGCAAACCCAGAGACTGTTTTGTGACGATTTGCCGCTAATCGCTAACTTTCTCCTTGCAACTGTTTGGATACCAAATAAAACTTTGTCAACTTTCCAACGACATCGGAACCCTGTCTCTTTGTTTCTTACACAACCTTCAACATCTTGAATGAATTGGAGACTGTAAAATAACAGGACGTACCCTTTCCTTCATTCGTTTTCACGTGTAACATAATGTATAATACCAATCTCAGCAATCTGTTGGATGCCAACACGTGTCGCTTAGCGATGCAGGGAACATCGGCCGTTCGCTGCCCGTTTCGCTGCCGTCGTGCTGTGCCAGCTCACCTGCTCGAACATGTCCGGTCTCCGTGGTGATACGCGTGAAGGTGACTCAGAGGGAAAACTGCGCTCGTCGTTCCAAGTGACCTGCTTTACTCTGCCTGCATCCAGCTTTAGGGCTTCTGGGGTGGATTTTCTTATGGGCACCAGGCAGTCTTTCCTGAATATAGTTGTAATTAAAGCCAAAGGAACTGTCTCGCTTGGTTGAAGGTACAAGCCA
Organism: Aldrovandia affinis; assembly: GCA_029706075.1. Lineage (NCBI taxonomy): Eukaryota > Metazoa > Chordata > Actinopteri > Notacanthiformes > Halosauridae > Aldrovandia > Aldrovandia affinis. The sequence goes on from JAINUG010000002.1 coordinate 2,611,114, forward strand.
TTACCTCGAAAGGGCTATTTCATTGGCAGGGTGCTTGGTTTTACACCTAAGCAGTGTTCCAGAACACATTGTTAAAATGCCTGCTGACTTTTCTCAGGGAAATTAATTGCAAGCACTAGATAAAGTATATGTGCTTATATACACAAGATTTATATATGCATAATGTACAGTTACATAGTGATATGTAAGGTATACATAATTATCAATCCCTTTAACCTTTGTTGAGGAGTTTGGGTTTGATTCCGTTGTCTTTAGATTGCATACATTATTACATATATTACATTATACCAGTGCCCTATACAGTATGGATGTGTATGTGTGAACCCCTCCAATCAGAAAGTAACTTGTTTCCTGTCTTCATGGGTTCATCTCTACCACCCTTGGCCAATCAGAGCAGGAAGAGGGAGGGTTTGTTGTTGCTCAGGTTCTGGTCCCAGGGCTATACTCCAGTGACCACAGGAATCTGTGGTCAGCGGGAAGCTCACCTCTCCCAGAGACAGGCCATGGTTCAGCCGCCGGTCAGGACTGGTCAGCCGGAACCCCAGAGCTCAGGCAGTGTTGTTATTGGTGGTCTCATTGGCTGGCTGCCAGTCCGCATCAGACACTCCTGTTCCACCTCTGCCCCACTAAAAACACTGCGTGGGGGGGGGGGTTTGTTCAAATCAGTCAATCACAGCTGCGCCCCTTTTTGTGGTTCATGGAACCTCTTCTCCAATTACATCTTTACATCACACTGCAAATTAGGCTTTTGGTACTTTGACATCCTTTTTTATTGTTTTATCAATTTTAAAAAGGTCTGAAAGTTCATCAAATATATATTTTTAAATGCCTCCCCCGGTACCTCAACTCATAAGAGAACCTAAAAGGACATGAGCCACTGCACCAACTGACTGCAAATTATACAGAGCAAGAGATCCTAAACCCTCTTCCTCTACGTTTGTCACTCAAGGAGTACGCTTGTCACTTTGTTTCTACTGTATTCTGCTCACATAACAGTACAGTATATTGCAATGTACCTGAAACACTTTAGTGTGGAAATGACCTTAATAAGACAACATAAGGCCATTCCTAATCACTCACAAACATTTATATGGTAGCCACTTACTACTACTGACATAATCTGGGGGCTGCTGAACGGTTCATCCTTCTAAGATACTGTTCCAGTGTGTGGATGCACCCCAAGGTCCAGCCTCGAATCCTGAACACGCCAGTACCAACTGTGGCCAGCGGCCCTTGCAGGGTGGTACGTAATTGGCTGTAGGATCTCCTGGAGAGGGGGCGTTTCCATCGGAGGTGTTCTCCATGTCTCGTCTTACTCCAGTGACTACTCTGGTCAATGAGGGTGCCTACGTTCTTCGAGTGCCAGCTTTGCACGAAGTGTGCTCCTTTGATGCTCACTGTGGGGTAAAAAGAAGCAGCGACTATGGGCGGTGGATGGTGTAGCGGTCAAACGCGCCACATTTTGGTGTGGTGTGCGCTGCCTGTCAGGGACGCGGGTTTCGAACCGCCAGACCGGCCCTGGTCATCAGCTCCGATCGGAGGCGGCATTTGGCCGTCCGCCTCCGGGGGAGGGGGGAGGGTGAGCCGGCACAAGTCCGTCGAGGAGATGGTAAAAGGTGTCCGTGGAAGAATTTCCGTCTCGGAAGAGGAGGGAACAATCGGCCCGGAATGAGTGTCTTGCCCCGGAGGACGGGCGGGGGACTCGTGGGGGTGGGTAATTGAAATAAATAGAGGGTATAATTGGCAACCAAATTGGGAGAAAAACAGGAAAAATTTAGAAATACATTTATAAAATTAAAAAAAAATAAAATAAAAAAGAAGCAGCGACTGGCAGGATGCACCTCGGAGGACAGCGCCAGCATGTGTCAGTGACCTCGATCGACAGGAGACCAGCCTACAAACATAATTGGGCATTCCAAATTGGGAGGGGATAATATTGGAAACAAAAAAATGATGTAATTATGAATAATATTAAGAATGATGTGAATTTATGTGTGAATAATACTTGTCATTTATGTGTGACAAAAAGTTGTATCTCACATGTTACACATTGGTTGTTTTGGTTGCACTTGGAGATTCCTTGTTTTTGTTTGTGTGCATGTGCAGCTTACTTAACTCATTATAAACTAAACTTAGCCATGACAAATGATATTTGGCAGACCAATGCTCATGTCTATAGAGTGTACTTCATACATTCCAACACAGGCTCAAATCTTTGTATGTGTGTGAGTGGGTGTCACGATGGATAGAGGGTAACAGCCTACAGCTCACTGAGGACCTCTGTCGTGGTGGCCTCTCTATGACATGGTGGCCTTATGGACTGTGAATGGTGGTGAGCAGGCCTGTCTGTCTGCCTGTCTGTCCATCATCATGGTGTGAGATTACAAGACATTTGAAAAGACAAGGAGGAAATGTTTGACCATTTTGTGTATCTCTCTCTCTCTCTGCTAACACAATGCTGACACCAAAACTAAAACCTGGATTCCCAAAGAAAAAAGACAGTAATATTCTAATAAACATTGTTTTGCTTTGGTAATATGTACTTATTGGACAGGTAGGCCATGCCAATAAAGCATTTTGAATAGAGTTGAACTAACTAACTCACTCATTGGGCAGGTATGAGCGAAGGCATTGCAAAGACACATCTTAAAGCACACTTACCCCCACTCCCACCCTTCAGGTATTACTGCTCTTGCCTGGACTGACTGCTCACCTTTTAACACAAAATGGCTGCCCCCACACTGTACAGTCCAGTTATACTCTATAGTGCATAGTGAAATTGTAGCCCCTGCCATAAGTCCAAGCAGACTCCCCAGCTGTCACTGTAGGTATGTGCATTCACCGATTCACCAATCGAGCTGTTGCATAGGAGACCCACACTAAAGGGAAACGTGAAATCTGAGATACAGACAAAACACCATGAGGAGGGGGTGGGGAGAGGTGTTATGTAATGTTTGGAGGGTTTTGGCGGTTCAGAACAACATGCATTATCAGCGTGAGACTGGTGTGCCGTGCGGAGAGATAGCATGGGATGGCGCGGTGATGACCACCTACAGAGATGAAAGCGGGTTTCACGGCTTCTGTCTGCATTTAGAGGAGACATGAAAAACTGCTTCCCCATCACCTCCCCCCCTCACCGACCCCACATCTTCCCACCCTCCCTCTCAGATTCTCACTCCCCTCTGTAGAACCATGGCTGGACCATATTCTCAGAAAATACGTATTAGGGAAATTGTTTGGTGAATCAGTAGTCAAACCCTGTTTTTTTGATTGTGTGACTTGACCAATCACCTCAATCGGCTTTATTTAATTAATAGATTTTTTCTTTGCGTGTGTGTGGGGAGTGGTAGTGGGTGTGCTTTACATTTTTAAACAATGTCGGATAGTTTCCTGAAAATGTCAGTCACATACAGGTGTGTTTGAGTTGGCAGGTAAAAGTGGGTTTGTGTTTGCACACCATTTCCGGATTCTTCGTTTATATCAGGGATATTTACCTGAAAGCAACTGTAATGAACAGATTTGCTTACAGAGAACCAGGCATTCTTGAATACCCATTCGTGAGAACAGGTGCCATGATTTATGATTTGGCATGGAATGAGAATAGTATGCAAGGACATTTTTGCGTGTGAACCATTGGCACCTGGCCAGGCGTAAGAACAGGTAAGCAGGAGACCGCTTACATAGCGGCAGAGAACACTATCGTATGGAAGATGGAAAACAAAGGTGTATAAGGGTTTCTTTTTCATTTACAATAGGCTGGCCCTTTATATTTCAGAATATTACTCTTATTACATTATTTATTTGAGAAACCGATGCTCTTATCCAGAGCCTTTTAACATATAATATAATCGTTTTTGTACATTTTACCGTACAGAATCAATTTATAAAGTGTATTATTTTTAATGGAACAGTTGAGACCACAAGAAAACTGCTCCACACTGCTGGTCTGACCACCGCCGCTCTGACCACTGCTCCATACTACTGACCCCAGTTGCTCAAATGTTGTGGCAGCCTCAGTTCTAAATCAAAGTCTCCAACGAATATACAGCAGGAAGCTAGTATCATTTTCTTGCCAAGTTTCCTTAGCCACGGTGACTTGTGTATCTTACCATTTACGTATTATCCATTTCTACAGCTGGTTGCCTTTTAAGAGCTAATTGATGTTAAGAACCTTGCTCTAGGTTACACTGGCAGCACCCTAACTACAGAAGGATTTGAACCTGCATCTGTTTGGGATGCTACACCGTTCTTCCACAAGAAATTCCATCATTTGGTGTTTTGTTGATGGTGGTAAAAATGTGTCTCAGGCGCCGCTCCAGAAACTCACATACGTGTTCAATTGGTTTGAGATCTGGTGACTGAGACCCTCATCACACCATTCAGTGATCGCTCATTTCCCATGGGTAGGGGCATTGTCATCCTGAAAGATAGAATAATATATATAATATATGCCTTTTAGCAGGTGCTTTTAGCCAAAGCAACTTACAGTTGTGAGTGCATACATTTTTCAGTATATGTGGTCCCAATGGGAATCGGACCCACAACCTTAACGTTGTCAGCGCCATGCTCTACCTACTGAGCCACACAAAGCCACAGAAAGAGACCAGGCCTGAACCTCCGGAAATAAATCAAAATGTATTTGTTTAATGTATTTTACATTTTAAAACATTTGTCACAATAGGCTTTACAGCAGACCCTGGACTGAACCTCCACAAAGGAAAGCCTAAGGCAAGAGTGGCAAGGGAAAACTCAACTAGGTGGAACAAATAGGAAGAAACCTTAGGAGGAACCAGACCCAAGAGAGGAAGTCCATCCTCCTCTGGCTGGCTGGCTCAGGGTCTGAAATAGTAATGACCAAGAGTGATCAATGAGTCCATATTCAATATAATTAGGGACTTGATTCATTTCAAGGCAGCTAGAAGATGTCAGGCGGGAAGATGATGGCGAGTTCTGAAAGTGGAGTAGGCTCGGGACTTGGGCAGGCACCCCAGTGGTGAGAGAGTCAAGGATATATACAGCTCTGGAAAAAATTAAGAGACCACTGCAAAATTATCAGTTTCTCTGGTTTTAATATTAATAGGTATGTGTTTGAGTAAAAATGAACATTTTTGTTTTATTCTATAAACTACTGACAACATTCTCCCAAATTCCAAATAAAAATAGTCATTTAGAGCATTTATTTGCAGAAAATGACATCTGGTCAAAATAACAAAAAAGATGGTGTTTTCAGACCTTTAATAATGCAAAGAAAACAAGTTCACATTCATTTTCAAACACAATACTAATGTTTTAACTTAGGAAGAGTTCAGAAATCAATATTTGGTGGAATAACCCTGATTTGCAATCACAGCTTTCACGCGTCTTGGCATGCTCTCCACCAGTCTTTCACATTGCTGTTTGGTGACTTTATGCCACACCTGGTGCAAAAATTCAAGCAGCTCAGCTTTGTTTGATGGCTTGGAACCATCCATCTTCCTCTTGATCACATTCCAGAGGCTTTCAATGGGGTTCAGGTCTGGAGATTGGGCTGGCCATGACAGGGTCTTGATCTGGTGGTCCTCCATCCACACCTTGATTGACCTGGCTGTGTGGCATGGAGCATTGTCCTGCTGGAAAAACCAATCCTCAGAGTTGGGGAACATTGTCAAAGCAGAAGGAAGCAAGTTTTCCTCCAGGATAACCTTGTACGTGGCTTGATTCATGCGTCCTTCACAAAGACAAATCTGCCCGATTCCAGCCTTGGTGAAGCACCCCCAGATCATCACCAAATTTCACAGTGGGTGCGAGACACTGTGGCTTGTAGGCCTCTCCAGGTCTCCGTCTAACCATTAGATGACCAGGTGTTGGGCAAAGCTGAAAATTGGACTCATCAGAGAAGATGACCTTACTCCAGTCCTCTATGGTCCAATCCTTGTGGTCTTTTGCAAACCTCAGCCTGGCTCTTATTTACTTCTCATTGATGAAGGGCTTTTTTCTAGCTTTGCACGACTTCAGCCCTGCCCCTAGGAGCCTGTTTCGAACTGTCCTCGCCGTGCACTTCACCCCAGCTGCCGTTTGCCATTCTTTTTGTAGGTCACTTGATGTCATCCTACGATTGTTGAGTGACATTTGAATGAGTTGGCAGTCATCCCGGTCAGTTTTCGCCCTCTGCCGGTCTGTAGCTTTGTTGTCCCCAATGTCTGCTGCTTGACCTTGTTCTTATGAACCGCTGTCTTTGAAATTTGAAGGATAGAAGCAACCTTACGCTCACTGTATCCCTCTGCCAGTAAAGCCAGAATTGAACCCTTCTTTTCCTCACTCAAAACTTTTCTTTTTCAACGCTTTTGGCATGGTCAATAGTTATTTTTTTTTATTCCAATTACTTTTGAGGTACTACTAGCACAGTTTTTTTTGCCATCCAGCTGGTCCTATTGCAATAGGATAGTGATGACCACCTCGTTAAATAAGATTTGGTTCAGGTGATCACCTAATCAGTACTTCATTAAGTAGAATGAGGTGTGCTTGTGTTGGAGTTCAACAGACACTGGAATGGAATGGCTGCCATACATGTAGAGATGCTGATTTAAGAAAAATTTGGAGTGGTCTCTTAATTTTTTCCAGAGCTGTATATGTATTTGATTTAGAATTCAATGTAATTCTAAATAATCATTGAGGTTCCAATGAATCATTCTAAAAAAATCTAGGACGCTGAGGCCCTCTAGTGGCCACGATGCAAGGAAAGTATTAGGGAGCGTGAGAAAGGTAGCAGAACAATGAGGAAACGAACTGGTCAGACCTCCAGGCTGTGGATATGACTGCACCCTTGTAGCATTTTAATTATCTTACGTCCTCAGTGAAAATAAACAGTGCGTTGTGCAGCCAATAATGACTTTACGCTTTGTATGTATTCAACCTAGATAATCGAAATGAAAGAATATTCCATATAAGATGAATCACTTTAAAAGTGATAGATCATTTCTGTGACGTTTTATATACAGTAGCCAGTGCCAGTAGGACCAGGAAAAACTTAAAATATCAAACATATTCATTGACACAAGTCAGACTTGAGGTTTGGTGATTTATCTGACGGTTGATTATCAGTAGCCTCTCATGTGACAAATGTCTCCAAGCGTCATTATTTACATAACTGGTTTGGGTATCCGAGTTTCTGGATTGCAGCATTCCAGCCGAAGTTAAGATTTTTGTGTACCGAATGCAAGGGGGGACCATGCATAGACCTATTTTTAGGCCAGTTTTGCATCATGCATCTATTTTTAGAGGATAGTAATGAAAGACTACACTGTTCGTGCATTCATAACATATTCCCTTTGGTTTATGGCCTTTTCTTTTATGTGTAGGCATATGTGTGGTTTTGAAAATCTCCCAGAAATGACACTTCAAAGAAACCACAAATGCCTTTTTTGAGGACAAATGAAATAAAGAAAAAAGACAAATGAAAGATCCAAATTCCCTGTCTGGGTGTAGTAAAATAAGACAATTTAAGACAGGATACATATGCAGCTGGCTGAATTTTACCCCACTGAGATCATCCAAAAGATAATGGTCAAACCTTGGGTTTATGCATTCCAAATATGTATCAGGACAGCTTTTTAAAATAATCTATTGAGACTTTCCAAACCAGACGGCGCCAGTGGACAGATCTACGTGCTAACTGTCTGTGTTCTATCTGTGTTCTAATTTGTGTACATTTTGATGCTGTGGTAATCCACTGCATCTAAATGGACACAGTTATAAAGTAATGTAAACTATTTATGGTATGTTCTGACAAAGATAGAGGTTATGGTTGCCAATCCCCTCACAACACCATTTTCTTAAGCCATCTCATGAATGCTACGTTTGATGTTAATGAAAATAGTAGTATTGTAGGTTTTTACATTTGAAATATTAATAAATTGGAGTTTGAACCTACAGCTTTCTGGTAACACTTTGGGAAACCAGATTTAAAGGCCACCCAGACCGATATACAGTACGTAGGGCTTGAACATTGATCACAGAGGCAACAAGTGAGCAAAAACAGGATCCTGAACCTGTATCCTGAACTTGTTTTGGACTGTTTGGCAGGACTCGCAAGCCAGTTTAAACAAGGCTCATCCGTAAGCAACCGATTCCTTTACATGGTTCGTTGTAATGTGACGTAACCTAATTTTTTGGTTAAAATGAATATGGTTTAATGTGCTGTTTCTGTACTATAGTGCAACAACATTAAGCACTATTAAGTAAAAAGGAACTAGCCGCTAATATGAGCCTTACTTACATTGGCAGGGTTGTTAATCATGAAAAAATAATGAAATCAAAGATCAAAAGCAAGTTCTGAAAAAGGTGAGCCCATTGAAATGTACGTTCTCGTGCTCCGCTGGTTCTTGTTCCCAGGCCACCACTGACTGAGAGCCACCATTTGTGCAATCACAACGATGAAATCGTCTTCATTGGAGGATGTATAGCAATTAAATACAGCTCTATGTATCGTATTTAATTACGTGGCCAATCATAACCAACAACATAAAGAAATGGAAGTGAGTTTAGATGACTGTGAAACTGCAGTAAACTCACAGTTGCAGTCACAGCCAAGGGCATCCGAGTTCAGGCCTGCAGATTATTTTGTGTATTTACCTCGAGTCTTCCCAGTAAGGAGTTGGAGGTAATTCCCTTGAAAGCACACAAGCATGAGTGCTATTTCTTAGAACTTATCACAGATCATCGAATGCTTTCATAGGGGCACGGCTGTGTTGGGTATGTTGTTCTGGGCACGTAGCCTATGCACTGCCTATCACTCGGGTCACTAGTAATATGGCCTGTGAGGAATCTTTCATCGACGATTAGAACACTTACGGAGGGTTGTACCAAACCAAGGCGGGTCCGCTATTAACGTGGATTCCCGCAGTAGCTTGCTCGGTTCTCCTTGCATGTATCCCAACGTGCCTCACTGACTGACTGGCACTGACCGAGCAGAACTTTGCTCGTGCTTGAAGACGATTACGTCATTGCAGATATATTCAGGTGTTCCCCGTCAGTCTTTAAAAGGTTTTTGCCCCACCCCAGCTGGCACGTCTGCTCCTGCATTTTACTAGAAAATAACTTGGACATTTGGAGTCGTCCTGTCAAATCCTCCAGTTGGAGTCATAATCAGTCAATTGCAGAAATCTCTTCTGCTTTGATGAGGTAATATGCAGGACAAACATGAATCACTAATGTAATTCAAACATTAGTGATTCAGTGTGATTCATGCACTTTATCGTTCTGTTTTCAGGGCATACTTTTGTAGTGTATCATTTATGCCTCAGTCATGATGAGTCATGACTGAATAGAAATTAACAAGGCTTTTGTAACGAAACGTTTTGTAACAAGCGTAGTAAATTCAAACTAAAAGTAAGATCAAAGTAAAATCATAAGATTAACAGAATGTTTTCTGTTGCAGTTACAACGTCCGTATGCAAGTCTTTACGTTTGAAAAATGAATATAAAAATACTGATTGCACTTCTTTACAAATATTAATAAACCCAGATCAACGCAAACGCCAAAACGCCTGAAAACTCACTTACCCACAATACATCGCGGAAAATTGTAACGTGACACTTCTAATCAATTTCCGCGTTGATGTTGCAGTTTCTCTGAATGAGATCTTTAATACTTATAGATTTGTAACATTTAAACTGTGTTGGAGATCCTGAGAACAATGGACAGTAACGGTATAAAAGCGATAATATTTGATTTGGACAACACACTAATAGATACATCTGGTTCTGACAAAATAGCGATTGAAAAAGTAAGTACTACAGAGAAATTAAGGTCGTGTGCTACCAACGCAAATAGCCATGTAGCTAGCCAAAAGCTATGTTGGTAATGAACTCAGTAGCTAACTAGATGCTGTTCGTTATTGATTCATTGTAGAAGTGGCAACACTCGTTTGAACGTCTTTTAGCTAGTGAATATGTGAAGTTACCTTGCTAAGCCGTTCTGTTAGAAATGTGCAGTATTTTTTGAAGAAAAATATGACATGCTTTCAGTTGATCCTCAGGTATTCTCCATTGCCAGTTGTTAAAATAATTTTAAAATCCCAACCAACATCTGTACGTCAACGGTGCTAAAATTATGATTTTACACATGCAGCCAAAAAAGCTAAATCTAAAGTACCCTCAACAAGGAATGTACCAGCTGCCAACCGGCTTCTTACCACAAATGTGTCACCTAGTGGACTATATGAAATATGACTATTTATATTTAGGAATGCGTCCATCTGGCTATTTTACTGGTAATTTAGAAGAAAAAATCAAAATTGCCACCGGGCTCTTCAGTCCCACATGTCATTGTGACCCTTGCACAACGTCACAGGTCAAGGTGCTTCTTGGGACCAGATTCGGGCAGGACGACGTCCGCAAAATCTGCGACGGGTTCAAACAGAAGCTGTTGCACGAGTCGTACGACCGCCTGGGTGCCGCGTCGATCGATGACGTCAGGGTGGCGCACTGGGAGCAGGCCATCCGGGAGACGGGAGCGCGGGAGCGGACCGCGCCCTGGCGACAGAGTGCTATTCCCTGTGGAAGAAAACACGCCTGGAGCTGTTTGCCATCCCCGGGCCCGTGCGACAGCTGCTGGAGGACCTGCGGGTCGCCCACAAGCTGCTCCTGCTGACCAACGGGGTGGCGCAGACGCAGCGGGAGAAGATCGAGGCGGTGCGCTGCGAAGGGCTCTTCCACGCCATGGTGGTGGGCGGGGAGCACGCCGAGGAGAAGCCCGCCCCTCCATCTTCCGCCACTGCTTCAGTCTGCTGGGGGTGGGGCCGCAGGACTGCGTGATGGTGGGCGACTCCCTCAACACCGACATCCTGGGTGGAGTCAACGCCGGGGTCCGAGCAACCGTATGGGTCAACGGCAACGGCAGGGACACGCCCCCTGGGGCAGCCGCCAAGCCAGACTACACTGTTGCCACGGTGCTAGAATTACCCACAATCCTCTCTACCTTGCAATGAGTACATTTTTTTGACTGATGGGAGAGTTGGGTTTCATGCACCCCATAATGCATAGAAATCCATAATGGGTCAAGCACCAGTGTGTATGAAAGGAGTTCTCTCTAAAGCAAAACACTGTACTGTGATTGTTTCAAATCAACGAGTCACTGATAGCACAGGTTCAAGAACCCTTACTCTGCCATCTTTTTTTTTTTCAAACTACATTGAGGTGTAACATTTCCTGGTGATCTGTGGTTTCCGGTTGTATTTACTCCATTATCTGCTGTTAATTACAGTTTGGTTTGTCTGGATTGGAATCTTTTTGATGAAGTGGTGAAGAAGAGTTTAAGATTGCACACAATACCATGGGCTCAGGTTTTACTGCAGTGAATTTTTCACACAATTTTGCACAAATTACCGAATTCAACTGATTAAGCCAGGTTCATTGTTTGGAAAGAGAGCCTGCATACACGCTGGGCCTCATGGAGAGTTTGAGGTCCCTGTGAAGCTGACCTTTACGTTTTAAAATGATATTAATGACAGAACCAATTAATTGAGGATCTTTACAGTATAGCTGTGTTTTGTTTTTCTTCAGGGCAGGTGTTTATGATAGAAATGAACCATAAAACAAAATACTGGGCGTTTGATTCATTTTTCCAATTGTGTGGTTTGTTCCATTAAAATGACTTGTCAACTTTGCAGTCTTAGGAACCTGTTTTTATAGCACCGATTGTCCTCAGTGCTTTGGCTTCACCTGCTTTGTATCCACACTGCTAAAAGCCCTTCAGCTATAATGCCCATGTAGTAATTATGGGACAATGAGGTATCGGTGGGTGGAGCTACAATTAACTGTCACTCACTGCCTTTTTTGAACGCATCAAAGGTGTTGCTCTTCACAACAAATCATAACGACTGCTTCAAATCAGTTACTGGTAGCGTATGGTAGCTCTACCCATTTTTGGTGTCATGACACCTCATTCACAATCACTGCTATGCAGCCCTGCTTTTTTTCACTAAATGGGGCGTGAGGGCAACAAGAGCTTGTTATTCATTACATAATTGATTTGATTCCCCTGCACAGCTTACACTATTACATATTCTCCATTTATACAGCTATATATTTTACTGAAGCTATTCTGGTTAGGCACCTTGCTCAAGGTGGCAGTGGCCCACCTGGGATTTGAACCTGCAACCCAGAAGCCCAGTTCCTTGACCACTACATTTTAATGTGCAATACACTGTGTAGCAGCACACACACAAACAGGGAAACGCAATTAACAACATAACAAAAATATTTATTTTTATTTTGTTTTCTACACAGACATCTTCCAGAGGCAGGCACAGGTTATATGAGTCTCGTCTCAAGCTCTCAGGATTTCACAAGTGTCATAAATCCTTGTTTAGCTCAACACTAATGTTCTGCAACTGATTCAGTGGGGCGCTGAATAGCCCAAGCACAGATAACCCCATCCCCCCAGAACACCAACAGACAGGCACAGTGCCTCAGTTCCCAAAGGCTGAGTGGCGGTCAACGGGGATCGGTGGGGCGGGGGGGCTACTTGACATCCAGTTTGATTTTGATATTCATAGCGGCGAGCTCGCTGACAAAGTATCGGAAGACGTAGGGCACGGACACGGTGTCGATGGCGTCGCTCCTCCCACACAGCGTGCAGACGGTCTTCCTGTGGCGCATGGCCGACCAGGAGGGCGGCGGCTTCTCCAGCAGCGGGAGAGCAGGCTCCCGCAGTCCAGGCACACCTGCGCCACCGAGCGGTCCGAGCAGTTGAAGAGGCGGTCGTGCAGCAGGAAGGAGGCGCCGTGGGCCAGCAGCGCGTCCCGCTCCATCTCCCCGGAGCGGATGCCCCCCTGGATGTTCCTGCCCCCCACGGGCTGGTTGGTCACCCTGTCCCGCGCCCCCGTCGTCCTCACCTGGAACTTGTCGGAGACCATGTGGCGCAGGCCGCTGGTAGTACACCACGCCGATGAAGATGTCCGCCTCCAGCTCCAGGCCACTCAGGCCGCTGTACAGGCGCTCGGTGCCGTAGTAGTTGTAGCCGGCCGCCCGCAGCATCTCGCCGAAGTGCTCCAGCGCCGGGCGCTCCTCGGAGAAGCGGAAGGGCGTGGCGTCGTGGCACGTGCCGTGCAGCGCGCCCGACTTGCCCGCCATGCTCTCGATCAGCATGCCGATGGTCATGCGCGAGGGGAAGCCGTGCGGGTTGAACAGGATGTCGGGCGTCATGCCGCTCTCGCTGAAGGGCATGTCCTCGGGCGGCCACAGCCGGCTCAGGATGCCCTTCTGCCCGTGCCGGCTGGCGAACTTGTCGCCGATGGTGGGGTTGCGGGGCACGCGCACCGTCAGGCAGACGCGCTTGAAGCGGCCCGTGCCGGCGTCGTTGCTGCACACCTTGATGTTGTCCACGATGCAGCTTTCCTTGCTCCTGGGGAGGGGAGATTGAGAGACATTTTAATAATCACATTAAACACATCACATTTGCTTTCCTGTTGCAACACCCAATACATTGCAACAACAACAACAAAAACAACACAATTACCAATTCCACAGACAATGCATTACAGAGTATTTAAAAGACACACAATCAAAGACATACAACATAGACCATAAAGACAACATTTGTTAAAATGGCAATCATAGAAAGCTTGTGTAGGTTGAAATAAGGTGCATTAAATTGATGTCAGAGCAGTGTTACTTCAAATCTTAATGAAATAGCCAATGGTGGGCCTGTCAGAATGCTGCACTCCTTATGTAACATTTAGCAGTGCTTTTATGAAATGTCTTCCCACCCACATTGGGAATTTCCCATGGCTGTTCAGTGACATTATAAGAATCCCTGTAATATTTTCAAGAATTATTTTTATAATGATGCAACAGTAACATTCCTGTAAAACTGGGCTACTTTGAAGGTGGTATTTTGCAGGGAAATGCTTTTGACAAGGAGAGACATTACCTTCAAAATATTTCATGTCTGCACATAGACAATTGTTCATATTCGAAACTCAAATTCAGTCACTAATAACTTAACAGCAGGTTTAATGTACAAGCCAATTGGTTAGCCAATCCGTTAGTATAAGCAAAGTGAAATGAACGGGCTGGAATGGTAGCAAGTTAGGTCAACGTAGCTTAAATCTTAATAAGGCTGTACATGTTACAGAAGCAATTCAGGCACCAATATCAAGTACAGTGGAACCTTGATAACACTTTCCGAACAAAACAGGACACACAAACACACAAACTAGTGACTGAAAACAGCGTTGTTTACATCATTCGTTCTGGGGCTGGAGAATGGATTAATTGGATTTACATTAATTTCAATGGGAAAAATTATCCCAGCTCTTCGCGACCCCTAGGTGCCACTGTACCTTGATTAACAGGACAATAGTGACTGAAAAGGCACCTTTTGCCACGATTAGCACAGAGGCATGCCAGATTAGCACAGACTCCGCAGGGGACTCACTTGTAGAAGGTGACGAAGCTCTGGCCGGTGTTGAGGTTCACGTAGCTGTAGAAAGGGTCTCCGTACTGGAGCACCACGCCGATGTGAGGAAGCCCGTCTGCGTCCAGCTTGTCCGTCACCTTGGGGTCGCCAGGCTTGACCCCGAACACCAGGCAGTCCTCGCCCTTCATCTTCTCCGCCAGGTCCACCAGCTCCGTCTTATACACGCACCCGTGACCGAAGCCCCTCTCCCATGATGCCTTGTTCAGGATCTGAGGGGACAGAGACGCAATGAGAACGCACAGGGAAATGTAACCATGGGAACACACAGGGAAATGTAACCATGGGAACACACAGGGAAATGTAACCATGAGAACGCACAGGTAAATGTAACAATGAGAACGCACAGGGAAATGTAATATATAATAATGCCATTTAGCAGACGCTTTTATCCAAAGCAACTTACAGTAGTGAATGCATACATTTTTCAGTATATGTGGTCCCAGTGGGAATTGAACCCACAACCTAAGCGTTGCCAACGTCATGCTCTACCTACTGAGCCACACGGAACCACTATCAAATGTAAATGGAAAATGTAACAATGGGAACTCACAGGTAGCACTTTGTTCCAATCATAACAGGACATAATGGCATTGACAGAACTCACAAAGAAACTGCATCATATGCAAGTTTTTTCGCCCTATTTCTATGTATCCATTGCCAGAAGGAACATCTCCATGACAACATCGCACCAGTGAAAGTCCACAGACAATGAGGATGAAGAAAATTTGAAATCACCAAAGGTGGTAATAAAAATAAACAAAACAGAAAAAACAACAGTGGTGCATGCCTCCTCACCATTGCGTCCTCCATGTCGTACCCGGTGTAGGAGATGACGGCCACGATTGCGTTGGTGCCGATGGGGTAGTTGTCCACGTTGTAGTGGTCGTACATGTAGGGCCGGACCAGGGGGCTCTGGGGTGTCTGCAGGCGGTACAGCTTGTTGTCGGAGCGCTCCTGGTACGAGTGCAGTGGGAAGCCCATAGTCTGTTTACCTGCAGGGGAGAAGGTGGACAACTTTGATGGAGTTGTCTATAAAACCGTGCAATAAGCTCTAGTCTCATGCACTCCACAATTAGTCAATTGCAAAAGATCTAGAACAAGACCCCAGACAGAACAGTTTTTAAAAAGTGCGTTGGCTTAATTGGCTTAAAATGAATGATGTGATTGATCCCATCCTCATCAGAGACATGGCAAGTGTGAAGCATCTGCAGCAGGAACATCAAACGGAGGCCCTGGAGGGCCGCTGCGTAGGCTCCAACCAATTACCCCGCCTTAATTAGTCCAATGAATATATCCGCATTATAAACGCAATACACATTTACACTAATCCCAAAACTCACTGCAGTAAAATATCAGCCCATCAGGAATTTTGTTTCACAACCCTGCTCTATGCTGAAGCAGACAGAAGCCATTGGCAGTACCACTGCTGTCCACCGGGTGGCAGCCTTACCCATCTGGCACTGGTACATGTTCCGGGGAGACTGGTTGTGGTCGGAAAAAGGGATGAAGCTGGCCACCACGCTCAGCATGCTGTGGGGGAAGAGCTCCTGGTGTGTGGTCACTCCCGGCTCAATCTCGTCCTCAAATATCCCCACGTTCATGAAGAGCTGAGAGAAAGAGGACAGCAAGTGAGAGAGAGCAGGGGTGTGCTGCACCTCCAAAATCAGCTTCACTCATCAATCCAGCAGTCATACGATCAAGATTTTGTTAAAGCCACTGAACCTATGCTGCAAGAATTACTAATAGGCAAAGCTGTGTAAAACATGTCAATACAGCATATGGATAGACAGTGGATTTGTGACCAGAAGGCTTGCTGTTTGAATCTTAGGTAGAATTATGCTGCTGCACAAAAGTATTTAATCTTGATCTGTTTGCTCTGGTGACAGTCTCACATACATAGGCATCATACAATATTTGCCACTAAAACTGCAGCGCTACGGATCGGTTTCCCGTGCTCTATACCTGCTCAAACGTGCCAATGAGCTCCTCCTGTCCCAGCGCCAGATTCTGCACCGGCCGCACGAAGCGGCAGGGTGTGGTGAAGAGCTGCAGGCCGGGGTAGATGCTGCTCTTTCCCGTCTGGGGCACCAGAACGATCTCGGTCCAAGGCGGCACCTTTTTCTCCTTGAGCACCTGCAGGGGACAGTGAGGAAGCAGTGGCTATTTAGAGCACTGTGTCTCCTGGCCACCGTTACAGGTGGGTCATGATGGGACTTGTAGTTTAAGGAACCGGAGAGGCATCACAGCTTGTGTGGGTTACAGTGTGGAGCAGTGGTACACTGCCATCTGGACTCATGGCTAGAGCATCATGTGGCAAAATCTCAGGTGATTCCCTCAGAAACAATCCATCACAGACAGCAAAGATGTAAAGAGAAAGGACATAATTATTGACATCGGAAAGTCTTCCCCTCGAGAGATGCTACTACCCGACACTGTGCTGAGAGAGGGGTAAATACCCGACACTGCAGAGAGAGGGGTAAATACCCGACACTAGGGGGAATACCCGACACTGCCGAGAGGGGGGTAATTACCCGACACCGTGCTCAGAGAGGGGTAACTACCCAACACCGTGCTCAGAGGGGTAACTACCTGACACTATGCAGAGAGAGGGGTAACTACCCAACATCATATGCTGGGAAGGTGTTGCAGGCACTGCTGCTCACCTTGAACCTCCGGAGGGACTCCACAACAGTAGGTGCCAGGTCTCTCTCAACCCAGCCCACCATGGCACCATCCAGAACCACGGGGTAGCAGTCGGAGTAGGGCTCACTGGGGGTGCCATCGACGGGAGTCACACCTGGCACAGCAGAAGACACACACAAACGCACTCAGCCACACGATACAGAACGCACCGCCGGGCCTACACCTTCCACGGCAGGCCAAAGGCTGAGACTCACCAAGGGAGCAGAGCAGGGCAGGCAGGGTGGTGGTGGGCAGGGCGGGGGCCACGATCTGGCAGTGGGCGGTCATGTGGTTCATGAGGCCGCAGGGCTCGCCGTCGGGCGTGTGCACGGGGCACAGGAAGCCCCAGGACTCGGGCAGGAGGCGGCGCACCGACGTGGTGCGCATCTTGGCGAAGGCGGCGCCCCTGTGCACGCAGCGGAAGTGGGACAGGTAGCGGATGAAGTTGAGCTTGTCCGCCACCACGCACAGGCCTGTGTCCTGCAGCATGCCCAGCCCTGGGGGAGAGGGGGGACAGGGGTCAGAGAGGGGGCAGGGGGAGTGCAGCACCCACTTTCTACCCTTTTGTCCTGTAACACCCTTTTCTCCCTGAATAGCTGTAACCAGGCTGGCTTGGTTATTTTAGGTTTCAGGTGGTCCATTCCATTATTTTATTTTTGATGTGTGGACACACGCCACTGTCTATCCAGCGCACCAGCACAACAGTGCCGGCCTAATAACAAAGAGTGGTGGGCGGAGTCCGCAAGCTCTAACTAAACTAGCGCTGCTCATATTAACCTATTTGAATACACTTACTTTGTACTTTGTTTTGTAAGTCGCAAATAAGATCAAAGCACTAGATGAGAGCATCTGCTAAATGGATGTAATGCAACATGATGCAATGTGATTTTGTCAGTGTAGTGTAATGGTTGGGGAGCTGGGCTTGTAACTCAGAGGTTGCAGGTTCAACTTCCAGGTGGGGCACTGCTGTTGTACCCTTGAGCAAGGTACTTAACCTGAATTGCTTCAGTAAAAAATATCCAGCTGTATAAATGGATTGTATGTAAAATAAATGTAAAGTGTGTAAGTCGCTCTGGATAAGAGCGTCTGCTAAATGCCTAAAATGTAAATGTAATTTTCTAAAGTGGCCCTAAAGCCAGTCACACCAGTGGTCAGGAGCAGGGGCCGTATGTACAAAGATTCTAAGAGTAGAAGTGCTGATCTAGGATCAGGTTTCCCCTGTCCATATCCTAACCATATCCATTATGAGCTAAAAGGCTAAACTGATCCTAGATCAGCACTCCTACTCTTAGAATCCTTGTACATACGGCCCCAGGTTTGCTGGTGGGATGCTGTGTTGTTCAGCTGCACTAAAACTTAAACTGGTGTCACACCTGTGTTTGAGTAGAGATTGCTTGGGTGCATTACCTGTTTTGGAGTAGAGGTTGCCCGTGGCCAGCAGGTACTCAAAGGGCTTGGTCAGGTCCGTTCCCAGGCTGAACATTTTCATGAGACTCTCCGTATTCATCCCGCTCTGGAGACGGTGGGTCCGCTTTTCGATCGAAAGTTTCACCGAGACCAGCCAGGCCGCCATTTTCTCCTGCAGGTGGGGAAAATGATTAAGTACTCGTTCTTCTATAATAAAACATTTTTTAAAGCCTGTCCCTGATGATTTATGTTTGTTCTTCCTTTTTTCGACAATACCTCCCGGCTAGGATTCAAACCTGTGGCTTTCTGGTTTTAAGACCAGTTCCTTGACCAGCACAGCATACTGCTGTCCAGTGCTGTGCACGCGTGCCACACCTCACCTTGAGGAACATCAGGTACAGCTGGCCAGGCGTGAGCACCTCCTGACACATCAGACTGTCGCCGTTGTCCTCCATGCACTCCTGCTTGGCGAAGGTGAACAGCTTCCGGGTCATCAGGCACAACAGGTAGAACTTCTCCACGTCCGACTTCAGGTGGATGCAGAGTGTCTGCCTGCCAGGGGGCGGGGGAGATGGAGAGATGTCAAACAAAACAAAATTTAGGAGACGGGTACGTTTAGGAGAGAACCATTACAGGGGCGTGAACAGTACTGTACATGCATGCATGAATATGAGGTGTTTCTGTGTATATCGCAGTTCGAATTGTGAGGGCTATGATTTACCAGGCTCTGGATTAAATAGGTTGAAAGTTTGCAGATCTATGAGCCACAGATTATATCTGAGATTACGTATGAAATGAGGTCTAGATATGTGAATGTGAACATACAGTTTATGGAATGGGGATTGGATGTCACCGTCTGGGGTCACATTAGCACACAACATCAAAAGCCACACACTCACTCTAGCAGGAAGTTGGCGCACTGTTCGTTGGTGAACCACTCCGGCATGTTCATCTTGACCCGGAAGCGCTCCCCCAGGTACTCCAGCACCTGACCGCGGGTGGCGCAGCCCTCCTCCATGACAAGGCGGAGCATCTCTGACACGCAGCTCTTGTAGAAGGAGTTCTCCTCACGCCCCTTGATCAGCTCCTGGTAGACCTGGAAGTCTGAGAAGTCCACCAGGGCCTAGGCAGAAACAGACCATTTCAAACAAAGTCAATCACAAGTAAGTCTTCTTTTTATATATTTATTATACAGTTAACCAACTTCCCAAGCAATTTTCCAAACATGGAACAGTGACACAAAAGCAAGAATGTACAGTATGTGTATATGGAAACAGTTTTTTAGGTCATAGATAACAGGCATAAACACCTTTGACCTCAGATAACTAGATTGATTAATTAATCACAGAAAAAACTGATTGGGTGTTTGACTGGATCAGTTGTCCTTCTGCCCTTGTTCTGGAAGTCTGACACCGGAGGGGGCAGAGTTGTTTTTTTGAGTGGGTGCATGCATGTCGAGGACTGAAATGGTATCGGTCACCTTCAGCGCAAATCCGAGCGGGAGGAAAAAGAGCTCCTTCTGGTAGATGAAGTTGAGCATCACTGTGCCATTGTCCAGGTAGTGCAGCGTCATATTGATGGCTGTGTGTTCGTCCCTCACACAGTGCATCGAAATACCTAAACAGAACGGGGGGGGGCATTCTGTATTAATTTAGGCAGAACACAGGCTGAACAAACCAAAGGCATCACTGTGTGGAGTAGGAGCTAGAGGCCTGCATTCAGGACATACGTTCAAGTTAGGGGGTCATATCCCCATTTCCACTGTTCCCTTGCACCCATTGTTTTTCCTCTGCTCCAACCCTGCTGTATCAGCACATTGAAATAATGTGATATAATGAAAAGTTGCGATGCACAGCCAGTAAGAGACAATAAAGAGATGGAAATAACACTCCCGATGCATAGCAATTTGAGCCATTCCGGGTATTACTAAAGGCAGGTGAGTGTAATGAGTTGAACCCACTTGTCGGAGGCTTTCGCCCAGTACACTCACCTGCTTCAAGTGAGACCTGCGATTTCCCAAACTGCTATGCACTTGGAGTGACATTTCTCTCCCTGACATTTATACCCAAATAAACATGCTCATCCATTTGACCAATCACACTCTGAAAGGACACCCCGTACAGTGCTGGGGTGTGTCCTCTTCCATAAAAGATTGAGGTGAAGTCCATCACCTACCATACTGTGTGTAACCCTGACCTCTGCTCTTCCACTTGGGTCTCACCAAGGCGATGGGGAAGTTTCTCCTGGGCATGATCAGCATGCGGATGACCTTCTCGATCCCGTTCACAATAAAGTACCCACCCATTTCCTGAGCCAGACGCAGAGGGACAGCATAGTGAGTGTGTGAAGACTTCGGCCGGCATTCAATCAACATTCATCCTTAAATTCACAATTAAATGTAACTGCTCACCAAAACTGAACATCAAAATCAACCCACCAAACTGTTAGTAAAGGATAAAAAAAATGTAACTTGCATTTACTTGTGTGTGTGTGTGTGTGTGTGTGTGTGTGTGGTTGTGTGTATTTGTGTGTGTGTGTGTGTGTGTGTGTGTGTGTGTGTGTGTGTGTGTGTGTGTGTGTGTGTGTGTGTGTGTGTGTGGGGTGGGGGGAAGGGAGCAGAGGAGAGAGAGTGTAAGTGAGCGAACCACCCAAAACAAGCTACCTCTGCCTCCTCGTGGTGCTCAATGAGTTCTTTGGGTGAGAGCCCATGCAGGTTGCACAGCCTTGACTTCACCATGATGGGCACCAGACCCAAAGACTGCTTGATGATGCCTTTGGGAATCCCATTAATGGTCCAGATCACATCTGCCTATAAAGACCATTAAGAAAAGTTCAAGACAAGGAACGTTTGTAAATTAAAACTTTATACATTGTGAAAGATGTGCACAACTGGTGTGCCCATGTGTCCAGGGTGAGGGGGTGGGGGAGAGTCCTTAGCCCACATTGACGTTTTTGCATTGTGCGGATACTTACAACCAGCCTTCCCCTGTAGGAGCAGCGGCGCCCCCTACATTCCGCGGGGTACACTGTCAAGTCCCGGCATACACTTCCTTTGTTGACCACAGGCTTGTGGATGGTCGCTTCCACGAATCCCAAGCTTATTCGGTCATTTCTGAACATAAACTCCAGGGGAGGGATGGCCTAATACAACACACGTAGACAAGGGGGTTGTCAGTTGTAGCAAGCTAGCTGACTGAAGTGAAGTGAAGTGAAGGCATGGACAATCACCAGGAGGAAGTTATAGTTCGTAAGATTTTTCACATCTTGACCCTTTTTGACATGCAATAATATGCCTGGAGTTGTTCTTAGATACACACGTTAACGTTATACAACGTTCGTCTGGCCATAACCAAACGGTCGGCGATTTTCTTTATCGCCTGCCAAATAACGTGTTGACAGGCCTGCCAAATAACGTGTTGCCAGTGTGGGCAAGTAAACCGTTACTGGTAGTTGTAATAACGTAACATCACATTTCTCAAATGTGCACAGCTGAGACTGCTCGGGTCTTGCTTTACTTATGTGCAAAAGGTACGATCGCGCTGTACCGTTACCTGCACAGCACGGCAGAGTCCATCGCTAACAGCCTGATCAAACGATTCGGTGTGAGCTTTGACCAGGTCCTGTACTCCAGGGTGCTGCTTCTCCTTTGGGATACCGAAGCCGGCTTCAGTCAGGTTCTTCAAGCTGGGCGCGGACGGCAGGTTACTCCACTTCGTGGCGGAGTCCATGCTTGTTTAGGAATCACATGCGTGTGGCAGCAGGCAGGAAGTGGACGTTGGCTGACACGGAAGTGCAAGATCCAAACAAAGATTGTCTATAGCACTAAGATGGCATTTTTAGCAAACTTAATTCTTTGAAATAGCAATGTATTCTGCAATGTTCTCTGCACGTACTTTCTGCCCAGATCAGCGTACTTTACCATGACCAGAAACTTTAACGTTACGTGTAAACATGCTAATCTTAATCAGGGTCAACAGTTGCTTCCTCTACATCGTGATCTGCCTTTTTTTAAATGACAATTGACGTTACTCATTTACCGTACACCCAGTCACCCAATACTCTTAATACTCAAATAAATGATAGGTGATAGCAGCCAATCCCAATGAAACAATTTTACAATTACAATTTTGTCATTTGGCAGACACTTTTATCTGTGTTTAGTCTGAACTAATACAATAGGAGGACATACTTCTGTGTAATTAATGCATCCCATTTCAATTTGCATGCAGCAATGATGAGACATTGTCATTCCTGAAATGATAATGTGAAGATATATTAATACAGGAGTCTCAGATAGCCTGGCTATTTAATGATTCATGGCGATGATTCATGGTGTTCCTGTTAGCCTTATCCACAGGGACTTTCTGTGCAAAGCAACTATAATTTGCTGCTGGCATTCTGGTCCCTCCTCTGCTCAGATGGCTTTCTGAAATACAGTGTTTGTTTATGTGTTTATGCATGTTTTACTGTGCATGGTGTCATTCTGAGGTGTGTCTGATAATTAGGGAACCAAGCGTGTAGTCAGGTGGCGTCTGATTCAAATCCTAAAAACAACACTGCCGTTGTACTCTTGAGGAAAGCACATAATTGCTTCAGCACATATCCCAGCAGTGTAAATGGTCAATAAGTTCAAAAAATAAAGAACATCAGTGCATTGCCCTGAATAAGGGCACCTGCTATAAAAAATAAATGGATGCAACAATCATCCATACCTTCAATCATCCATCACAACAGACCCTTGTGGTATTGTTAAAATTAGAGCAAACTTAATGTTTGGCACATATAGTAACCAAGGGCCAGGAAAATACAGGAGACAAACCAATAAGACATTGCATTTTATTATTCATGATATAGTTCTCAGTAGATACAGCCATGTTTCCATGCAATATTCTATTAAAGAGAATAACACAGACAGAGTCAACAGACTTTTCAGACAACACACTACATTTCAGTAAGATGAGAGCAGTCTATGGTAGGAGTTTTTCTTCTCTAAATTCCAGATTTAAATTAAAATACATAGCTTCTCCACAATGATGGTTTCCTTTTTTTAACCATATGTTTTCTATTTTGTGCCATTTTTCTTTGCTTTGAGAGAAATTCATTTTTATGTTTTGAGAGAGAGACAGAATTATGTTTCACGGTTTTCAGTTATCATGGATCCATAGAACACACTCGAGGTGGGGGCGGATCAGATACAGCAATTCCACAGTCGGGTAAAATAAACCTTTCACTTTAGTCCCCTCGCTCTTAGTTGCACAGAGATTCAACAAGAAAGACATCAGACATTTCTGTATGCATGTGCACTGTTGACGCACACAGAAACGTAGCAAACATTTGCTATCGGTACCGTCCGCCTGAGAGCAGATTTTGCTTCAAACTAAGGATGGGACATGGATTTGGAACAAACAAACCAGAGAGTCATCTTTGGTCAGGAAGATCATTGCGTTTGGGAAGTGTTGTGGTAGGGAACATGAAAGCTTCCTGCACCATGGGAAAAAACAAACAAACAAAAAACACACAAGACAACATAACACCTCTGCAAGGACGCACAGAATCAATCACAGGACATTCTCACTTCGTGTGACAATAGTGAGAAGACTGGAATACGGACAAAGAAATGGGATAAGAGGACACACATCCATAAGCTTCATCCAAATTTCACAATTCCCATTTTCCCCTAAGGCACCCCTTCCCTTTGAGGGATAAAATTGTTTCCACAACATTATACAGGATGGGAAAAAAAATACTGATAAGTTTCCTTGAGATCCAAATTTGCTCCAAATAAATATGTATTGTATTGTTCTTATTTTGTAAATTCTATTATAAAGAAGAATCTACAAACATATTTGCCCATTTTATTATTTTTTTCTTCTTTTATACATTATACATTCTGGTAACACATTCACACAAATACATTTCATTCATTTGACCAACGCTTCCTTTGTGTGCATGATAAATATGCCTGTTTTCCTACAATCATTGGAATCAGTGACATCACATTGGCTTTTTTTTTCCATCTCACTCACGCTCTTAACTGATGGTGCTACAATTATATTACCGTACAACATTCCTTCATGAGATCTGCTTTTATAAAACAGGTTTATCCAAGGAACATTAGTGAAGCATCTACAGGATGCTTCATAACAGAAAAGACCGCTGCAAAAAAAACAAAAAAAATGTTCCTTGACACAGCCCTTGAGAATGTACTGAGTGAAAAGGGGAAAAAGGTGAACCAACAAACTTCTGAGAAAATATGAACAGAAAGAAGCGAAAGCTATACAGCTTGTCTGATGTATAGTAGAGTGAAGTTTCATGCACCTCCATAATGGGTGGAGCTACATGTGCTGTCAATCATTGACTTAATTTGCTCTCCAAAGCAAATCGCCATGATCGGTTAACACCAGTGTCACACATAGCACATGGTAGAGTCACCCATGTTTGCTGTTACTAAGCCTCATAATCCCATCCGCACAGAATTGGAGAATGGCATTTAAGGGAAACTTTCTGCTAAAAAGGTAACAACATACAGCATGTTTGTCCGTATCAGTGCAAAGCTTTGATAGCGACACACAAGACCAGAGAGTGCAAACAGGTTTATATACTCAATTTCCCTTTAACACAGTAAAAGAAAAATATATATATATATTAAAATTTCTTACCAGCAGTCTCCCAATACTTTCGTATAATTGAAAAGACAAAAGTGCAATTGAAAAGTACTGGTATTTCAATCAATTCAGTTCTGCGGTTCTGAAGAGAAGGGCAACACAAACAGTAAAAAAGCAACTGTACATGAGCTGCTATTAAAAATACATACACAACACCATTTTTGTGCAAATATATCTGCAGTTCATCAATTTAATCATCAATTAAGAAAGCTAGGGAAATGTAACAGGCCTATGCTACATTGACGCTAACATAATCTACTCTTCAAAACCAGGAGGGTAAGATAACATGACTTTGAACAAACAGTAGAAAGGAACCTCAGTTGTTTGTAGGTTGAATTGTACACAAAGGGACTAAAACAAGGGGTAACCCTGACTGGAAGTATACTAATACTCTTATGGACTTGAGAATGGGAAATGGTCGGATGCAAATACACACACAAATAACAACACACAATTGACACTCCACTCTGACCAGCATGAATTTCTGTTTGAACATGATGAACAGGTGAAAGAAAAATAAATAAATAAGGGTTTGTGGGTTTAGGCCTCCCGCGTGGTCTAGTGGTTTCCACGTCCGATGCTGGCCATGGCAACCGGGGTTCGATTCCCCGGCCGCCCCAGAGTCAGCTCTGGCCGGGAGTGCCAGTCGGAGGCGGCAATTGGCTGTTGCCCCAGGGAGGGGGGAGGAAGCTGACAAGACGTTCGCTGCGCACAGGAGTGGCTCTGGGGTGCCGGAGTTACGGTCAACAGCATACTTCGCCTTTGTCACTACCGGTCACGGCAGTGAACTATGAGGGAGGAATTGACCTAAAAATAGGGGGTGTAATTGGCTACCAAATTGGGGGAGAAAAAAAACACTTCTGTGGAGGACGTCGGTCTCGGCCACGTGGGAGTGGCATGGTTGTCTGTGTTTTACATGTTGTGGAGGCCTTTGGAGCAGGGAGACTTTCCGGGGGCAGGTTTGGCACTCTCACAGGGTGTGAGAGTGAACTGTTGCCCGGAAGGTTGCTCCAAAGGCCATAATTGGCTTAATTATTATTTAATTATTTAATTGGTGTCAATCAGTCAATTGATATGGAAGTAAATTGGCTGATTGGGTGTCTGTGTGAGAATGTGAGTGAACGATTGTGACTGGGTGATTGCCTCACGAGTCCCACCTGAGCCGGGCAGAGACTAAGCCTATTTAAGAGCAGGTGGGGCAAGTGGGGAATCAGTTGGTCTTTGTCTTGCGTGTGCATGGAGAGTTTGTCTTGTCATTGGGGTGTGCGAGTGGAGTGTTGTTTGATGTTTGTGTGCGTTTGTTGAAAGTGACTGAGTAGAGTGCTTCTTGTGTGTGTGGGAAAGAGGGAGAGGGGGCGTACTAAGAGTGTCCGCCTCTCTCCCTCGGTGTGATCGTGATAGAGGGCGCCCTGAAAGAGGGTACCTCTCGCCCTCGGTTTTATTTGTGTGATTGAAAGAGAACTCGCACTCGGGCAGTGGAGAGTGTTTCTGGGCAACAGCCTGAGAACTCTCACTGGAAGAGTGGAGTGTCTCGGGGGCTGGTTGCCAGAACTCTCACTGTGGTGAGTGTCTGTATGAATGGGTAAGAGAACTCAAACTGCAAAGTTCAGGTGTCTCAGTATGCATGGGTGGGAAGCACTTGAAAGGTCACTGGATATGTGTGTGCCTGGGAGGTTCCAGGGGAACTCTGGAAGAAGAGGCGCGGTGTCCCGTAAGTTATGATTATTTTAGCTTGTTATTTTAGTTCGTTGTTTTTACCCGAAAGCTTCGCGGCGAGTAGGGTGAAGATTTTGGTGTTTGTCTTTGTTATATGTTAACCTGCTACTCCACTCCCACTGTCTCTTCCCCATGTCTGGGGGAAGAGACAGAAAGAAATTAATCAAATCCGGTCCGTAACCGACAAACTCCACTCCGTGTCTCCAGTCTGCTCTGTTCCCATCCAGGGTTTGTCACGTGGCGTGTGACAACTTCTGTTGTACCCTTGATCAAGATACTTAACCCAAACTACTTTGGTAAATGTTCAGCTATACAAATGTGTAATAAGTCAATTATAAGTCATGTAATTTGGCCAGGATGAGTTCCTGCCAAGCACATAATATTGACTCCATCACAAACCACATATTTTCTGCCAGTACCATACCTATAGACTAAATAAAGGATTTGTCAACAGACCTGCAACTCTGTAAAGAGCACACTCATGGCCAGGAGTTAATGGCCTCCATGGATACCCAAGGGCCATTGGCAAATGACATTGAGTGCTCCGACACACCTGCCAATCACAAATGGAGAGATGGATAATACCCAATAACTGCTCTTTTTTATAATACATTGTTGGGACTACTTTCTTGCAACAACTTGGAAGTACATTGTTGCTTTTCATATCTGTGCTTGGTCAGGTCTGATTTCATAAACTAGGGTTTCCCCAGGCCTCAGATTCATAAACCCAACCCAAAAAGAGGTATTTCCAGACTTTCCAAATTCTGGCAAACTCTGGATATGAAAATGCCCTACTGAAGTTTTAGCTTTTCAGAAATTGTACATAGCTTTTGATCTTCAGACTGGAACATCCACCAACAGTTTCAGCTAAGGAAGACCTACCAGTACACAAAGTACACATAAGATAAATAAAAATGTACTGTAATGTTTCAAATAGTAAAACAGAGCAAACATCAGTGCACAAGACACGCTGGTCTCAGTTGAAGTTTGTCTACCGCAAAAACCAAACCTCAACCGCTCAGTCATGAAGAGAAACAAAGAACATTGTCATCTTCTTGGGGGGTTGTCACCTGGATGTCTCACCTCACCTTTGGTCGTCATAGCTACTGGGGGTGCTGATGCAAGACAAAGACACACAAGCGGGCACACAACCCCACCTGGCAGCACACAGGCTAACATGCCAAATATTAACAGATATTGTAAAATAGTGGGCAGGTGGTCGTTTTTTATAGGGTACAGGGGTGAGGATAAATGTAAGGCACTGAAGTCACAGCTAATGGATGATAGATTGATCGAACACCACTTCTCCAACTTTTTCCCTATGTGCTGTCCATACATGTCAGGAAACTCCCCGGCAGTGAAGTGGACTTTTTTTGTTGGGAAAAAAAGGGGGGGGGATAGAGAACCCCCTCCTTTCCGAGTCCATCCCTCTAACATGCTCCTCTCACACGTTAACCAAGTCGCTCGCAAATGTTCTTTGTACATTCCTGACACAACGTGCAAGATGGTCACCTCCAACTCCTAGGGCTTTGGAACAACGGAGATGGAGATGGAGCTTGAGACTGGAGGTTGACTGTCTCGGATCAGCCAATCAAGGGGTAGGAGAGGAAGGGAGAACTTATGAGGCCATCTCAGACTTCAGGGGCCGCTTGGTGATCTCTTTCCCCCACTCCCTCTCCATGCTACACATCTTCGGTGCAACGAGAGGAGACCTGCCCATCTTTGCTTGCAGCTCCTGAGTGGCGGATGATAAGCAGACAGACCTATGAGGTCATAAGGGGGAAAGCAAGCGGTTTGGTGGGGGGGGGGTTGGGGGATTAGAGGCAGGGCTGTAAAGACAGGGTGGAACATCCTGTGCTTACAGTTTGATGAATGGACCCTGCTGATAGGCCGGTCTTGGTTTGGGGGAGGAGCAAGCGGAGGAGGCAGAGGACAAAGAGGAGTCAGTCAGGCTGAAGACGCTGGATATCGCCACGTCCACGATACCCTGACACAGCTCCGGATAGAGTTTTCTAAAAAAATAAAAGAACAAAGAACATTTAAAAAATAAAAGAAATAAATACACAAGACACAGTGGGTATAAAAAGTATTCACTTTTTGGTTGAAACATTAAATTAGTGGCATCCCGTCGTTGGGACAGGAAGAGGAACTCACTGAGCGCATGCGGGAGCGCCATTGATTTCGATCAGCCAGACCTTCAGGGTCTCGTCCACCATGAAGTCGAAGCCAAAGAGCTGGAAGCTCTGGTAGGACAGATGCTTGGTGCTGATCGCCGGCTCAATACAGACTAGGCAGCTCCTGAGACAAGAGCAATCAGAGAGATCAGTCAGAGAAACACAGTCATAAAGAGGCAGAGAACACCACACTAAGGGCCGACTGGCATCTTTGACACAACCCTCACTGTCGCCACTCAACTTTATCCCAATGACTCCATTTTGTTGGTTCTCTCTCTGGCTACGTCTACCATACTAGATAGTCATGGGCCAATCCACACACTCCAGGCAATTACGCTAAGAATAAGAATGACATTATCTCTTCATAACAGGATGACTCAACCTCAAATCATTTAGAAACTGAATGGCACCAGACTAAGAGGCTGTATTGATTTCCTGTAGAGGTCGTCGACCATGTTCCGGTTTTAAATGGCATAATAATCATTAACATGGTCGAATGGAGCTCGTCTCCATGTCGGTAAAAATAAAGGAAAATGCAGACAAGATATTGCAAATGGAAAAAAGTTCAAGTTTTACAGCCCAGACCCTAGAGCCAAGAGTATGATTTAAAGCTTTTTGAAAAATAAAGTTAAAAATTTAAATGCATTAAAAAAACAAAAAAAAACAGTTAGCCTAGTGTTTATCAAACACTCACTACATGCTGAAATACAGCAGATATTTAACATGCTAGTACACTGAATCATGTAATCTAAATTGTGATTTAATATAATATGGATCTATAAAATACCTGTAGCTATTTAGTACAAATATGCAATATATTACAATTATCATGTTATCAAGGATGTGTAAACCAGACAAGGTTTATTTTATCTGAAAGTCTAGAATGTGAAATTTATTAAATCTGGTCATGTAAACAAAATATCTTGAACATAATTTTTATTTTATTTATTTGAAAGATTTTGCCAAGAAAAACCCCTGGTACTACTTTAAGGACCCCATTGTTGGAACCCGTGATTTATGGCATCATTTGGGCTTGTGAAATCCATGCAGGTGACACTGTACCTGATGATTTGTTTGATCTGAGGTAAAATCGCCCCCTCAAGGGCAACGTTATGGGAGCTCAACAGGTAGTGGCGGAACTCGTCAAAGAACATCTCGTTTGCCCTCCTCGTATCGACCATAGTTTTGCGAGTGCTCTTTCTGAATGCAGTGGTTGGTCAGGTGACTGGTCTTGTCCTGGAAGTCAGAGCTGTTATAGGGCTCTGAGGCAGTCCTGAGCACCCCCTCTCTGTACAGATAGATGTTATATTGATGGTCCACCAGCACCCAGCTCCTGTCAACAAAACAGAATCAAAAACGTATTTATTATTTTTTTAAAGTATAAATATGTGCTGCTGTGCCGATCACATGAAAACAATTTTGAAATTTCCATACATCTGGACAATAAGTTAACCTAACCATTAGCTTTAAGGAATTACAGAATAATAGTTGAATTCATTCATTTAAGGACTGTTAAATAGTCAGATCAGTACTTGGACAACAGATGCTTTAATTTTCTGTAATATGCTGTGGCAAATGTTTCCTTTTTGAAAGAGGTTACATTTTTAATTGATTTATTGACAGACTTACAGCTGAAATCAGTGAAGTTCTAAATGCTGAAAGTGTGGAGACCTGGTCATTGAGTTCAAAGACAAAGCAAATGGTAATGAGCCAAACCTGCAGTGTTAAAATCTGTTTCAGTACAAAATTATGGAACCTTAACACGCTTTCAACAGCCTTAATCAACCAAGAGATTTGTTGGAAAGAAAACCAGCATACACAGGGGTACTTCAGGACAGAGGTTAAGAACCACTGGTATATACCAATGCTCAGTATTTTGCAATGGATAAAGGTCTCAGCCAAATATATAAAGAATAACTACTACTACTACTACAACAATAATACTAATAAGAAGAAGAAGATGTAATAAATGTGTAATAGCAATAATAACAATAATCATAAGCATAATAATACAATGCAGCATAATCTTGCCACAACTCCACCTTCAAAGAACCAGCATACACAGGGCTACTTCAGGACAGAGGTTGAGAACCACTGGCATATACCAATGCTCAGTATTTTGCAATGGTCTCAGACAAATATATAAATAATAACACTACTACAACAACAAGAAGAATATGTAATAAATGTGTAATGGCAATAATCATAAGCATATGATTGCAATACAATGCAGCACAACCTTGCCACAGCTCCACCTTCTCTACTTCAGCAGCAGAGACAAGCATGGTGAGTCAGCATTTTGACTATGTACCTTCATGCAGTACATCAGCGTTCTAGCCTGATAGTCATGAATATTCATCGAGAAATTAATCCTTATTTATCTCTTGAACGTGCTCACCATTCAAACAGGGCATAATGCATGTATAATGATGCAAGAATTCAATACTGACGTCCAGTTCAATGTCCACGATAAAGCATTGTGGACCAATTTGGCATCCATACCTGATGTCAAATTTGCGATGACCTGGTTCCAGTAGAAGTGGCTTCTCCAAGTACTTCTGAATCACATGCACCTGGCCTTGATTATCAATGTACTCCAGCAACTGATTGGCATCAGAAGATATTAAAATCCCAGCGCCTACAACAGAGGAAATTGAAGAGCAGACCATTTTACGGGCATGCAGTAAATGTGATGTTTGTGCACTCTACTCTCTGACTACGCAATCAGGTTTTCCCAGTTCATTCCCACCTTTAGCTCCAGCGGAGGATTTGGCGATCCACACGGTGCCATCCCCGTTCTCCCTCTTCTGGTGATAGGAGGCCAAGAAGACTTCCCGCTCATCCGTCTTGGGGTTGCTCTTCATGTGGCTTATGCCATTTTTGGCCGGTGCCACAGGGGTGTTGAGGTTTGTGGGGTAGATTATGTACGATTCTGGGAACCAGCTGCAGGAGTCTGATAGCTCAGGACTGGTCTTGATTAACCTTTGTAAATTTTGAGGAAGAAAAACAACTTCATATTTGAAATCAGTCAGGCGACAATTTCACCCAAACAAACCATTTCAAGGTAACAGAAACGGTTTCATGGTTTTTTTTTTGTTGTCAAAGGTTTTGCTCAGACAGGAACAAAATCATAGTCATCTTAAAATGAATTTACTGCAATAACCTGGAAATTAACACATAACCCTGATACCACAAAATTGAACTTCACCTTCAGAGCAAGAAAGTAAAAATTGACACTTTTTCCAGCTTGTACTCACAATTTCATTTCAGTTAACCTCCATCACATACTGTGCAAAGTATCCCAGACAGCAATGGGTAACACTCCGGATTTGGAATCTAACGATTGACCCTGGACATTTCCAAACTTCTGCTTTTGCCTGATTATGATGTTAGTAATACTTTGGTCCTATTTTGTACTGGCATTCTTTAATTTGATCCTACAAATGAGAAGTTCCGGTGCTGAACTAACGTCACTCCATGTTTATGTAGAAGTGTGTTCAGGCGAATTCATATGTAACTTGTTTTAAAAGTGATAAGGATTTACCGTGCGTATACCGGTAACGGTTGTTAGCCAATCAGAATCGAGTATTCATCCAAGCAGTGGTAAAAATACGTATTCTAGTTGTAATACCTACTTGACCAAAGACGCTTTACGGCACAACTTGTCGGCTCCTCTGTAATAATTCACCAGCTGCACCAGTCCTGGCTCGTGTCCTGCGGAGAACAAAACGAGTATATGTGTGGGGCAAGAAAAACTCCTGACTTCATACTGCCTAAATAACAATGTCTGTATAACACTACCGTAGCCAACTAGACATTTGCATTCCAAGCCCAAAGCGTGTCGTGCTTCCAACTAGGAGGAAGGCGGATTAGCCGGCGCTATAACTCGTCACTATCGTTATAGTTTTGCTCTTTCAAAGCAGCATTTGAGGAAATTACTGTTAGTGTCATGTAGGATCATCACGCAAATCTGTCACTGTCAAAGCCGTCTTGTCTTAAATGGATTTCTAGGAGACACCCTTAGATAAGATAGGGGTAGAGAAGGAGCTCAAACTTCCAAAACGACAGCACGGTTTAAAATAACAATACAAAGGGGGGAAAACGCAAACTGCATACTCGACTCCAGAGCCGAGGGAATTGGGTGCAGATAGACTATAAGCAGCCAAGTTTAATCACATATCGCTTAGCTTCCAAGTTAAAGTTACATATTTTCCAAAATGACGGTAAGTTAGCTAGCTAGGCCTCTTACAATAAGGGATTCTATTCAAGTGCAACATCATACATTAGCTACACGTATCGCTGGAAGGCTACATAGTTTAAGGGAGAGCGCAGCTATAGCTACAAGTCTAAAGCCAAATGAAGAGCTCGTTAGATTTAACCATATAGCTGCAACAGTTAGCTAGCAATCTCTGCGATAGCAATGCATATAAATGCACAAAATACCAAACACACTGCATTATACACATTATACATGCGACTTTTGGTCGGAAGGATTAGTTCCATCCTTACCTAGCCTTCCAAATGGCAGTCTGTTCCTTTCTCCCAGCATCAAGTTGAATCTTGGATTATCTTTCTTCAGTCTCTTCCAGTGCCCGGTGGAAACCAGGATTTTGGAAACTTCGGCGTAGACGCTGCTATTTTCATCTCGGGCCACGAATGTATACATTGGCAGATTCATGTTGCTATCAATAGTAAATGCCACAAAAATCCAGACGTGTTACTGACTAGCTAGCTAGCTGGCGTAACTTACCAAAGTAGTCGGTGTCATGAGTCATTCATATTTAGCTAGCTAGATAGCTAGTATATGCAGACAGTAGTCCTTTGTCCACCTACCTAATACTAATAAATAACATATTTCCTAGTCGCCGATAAACGTGTTATGCGAAAAAATGCACAATGATCCTGGTGTCCCAACACGATAGCCAGCTAGCTATGGGTGTGACTGACTGTAGAAAATGCTGGCTAATTCCTTTCAATTTATACGTTAGCTGAGTTGCTAACTAGCTATTCTCCTTCTCTTAGCTTGCTGAAGTCATCAAGACTAGACTTAGGGAAAGCTTATTGGCCACTCGTTGCAAGTTTTATCGTACAACATCCGACATCGTCTTTGTAATTCCCACGTCTCCCGTATCCACCCTAAGCCTCTTTCCGCTTTATTCAGTAGCGAGCTCCAGCTGTCAACCCCCGTCATCACATGGTTCAGTCTCGCGCAAGCATAAACAGTCACAATTGAATTGTGGTTGTTGTAGTTCATTTTTAAACGCATAACCTCTGAATGTAAGATTATTGCGGAATGATCGGTGGAAAATTACAATTGAAATGTTGTCATGTTTCTTTGAAAATAACTTTGTATTATAAATAAATTGAACGTTCTGAGATACGTACCTACTTCTACGCGTGCCGATGTTGTACTACATGTCCCAAACAGCACAGCTGTGGATTTAAACGCCCGCTTTAGAACAAGCGAATTTGGTTCTCAAATTAGGACTCGGGAGAAGTCACTACAATTCAATATATTCTTTGGTAAAAACAAAACATATTTCACGTAGAGTACCTGTTATAACTACCACGCTATAGTCGCGTGCAAGCCGAATAGCTTAATCTATTGGTACATCTCTTAGCCAAAATATCACCAGAGACATTAGAAAACACATGGAAATCCAGTCTGACAAATTCAGGCATTTTAGCACAGCGCCTTGCAACAATCGAACGTGATTCATAGGAGTTAGGGATTCATAGGAGTTAGTCTACATTTTCTATATGTAAAGAGGACGCGACCATCTTTGATAATTTATGTTTTCGTGAGGTAATGTTTGAGTCAGCTGACTCGGTTGCTATGGGACACGGATAGCCATTATCACAATTCCTTGCGAGGAATAAAAAGGTATTAGCACGCTCCGACGGGAACTCATCAAAGTGAGCATAACTTTTAAGATATGGTGTCCGTGCATTACCAGTGGTTAAGATTATAGGGACAAACGCACTTTTGTTCTAACTGTACAAACTATATGTTAATTGAAACTGTCTGTTCCATTGTTTGTTTTTTGTTTTTCTTGAAATCCAGCTGCACACAAGCTCAACAATTCCATGAATTTGCGGGTAATAACTGTTTGACGCTTTAAAAATAGAACATTTTAAAATAAGTTACTCCAGGGGTATCTGGCTTGTAAATGTGCTTTGCTAGTTGCGTTATTTTATGTAATATATTTTATAATGTGGTTCTGTGTGGCTCAGTTGGTAGAGCACAGCGTTGGCAACGCTTAGGTTGTGGGTTCAATCCCCACAGGGGCCACATATACTGAAACATGTATGCATTCACTACTGTAAGTCGCTTTGGATAAAAGCGTCGGCTAAATGGCGTATATATTATAAGAATCATGGTTAATTACAATGTTTACGTACCTAATTCAGTTTTTTCAGTTAACTCGTTTTAGATCATTTGTTGGTCGTGTGAGATGCTTTATGCATTGATTTATTGTATCGCATGATTCTTAAAGGTCAAAGTATCAATAGGATGCTTTTATGTTTGTGAATAGTTTTGGATATGTTGTTACGTTTGTGTCTTTGTACTGCTTTGCTTTTTATTTTTTACTCCAAACGGCCAGATTAATTGTCACATTGTACACATGTAATTTAATTGGTTTGAAAGCATACTCTGGTGTACGGGTTCAGTACCGTAGAACTCTGCTGCCCGCTAATAACCAGATTCAACAATATTACTTTGGCAGGGATGGCGTCCTTCTTGGAGCACGGCCTGCCTAACCTGATTAAGACAACGTCCATTGAGAGGGTGGTGGCACCGATCGTGACCCACCTGTGTCATCTGGTGCTAATCTGCGAGAGCGGGGAGGTGTCCGAGCGATTCGCCGAGATTGAGGGGGCAGCTGAGGGCGTGGCAAAGGCATCAAAGAACATGGCTCTCGTGGCCTTTCGGTAGGTTTCTTCGTTTTGGAGAGATACGCCCCCTCTGGAACATGTTGTACATTGTGATACATCTGAGTTTCTATAACTGATGAGATAACGACCATGTGAATTGTATGAAGTGCATGACAACATGAAGCAATGGTTTAAATCAAAGAATTCATCGATACCCAAAGGAACATTCTCAATGTAAAGAGATTTATTAATACAATTTTATATGTTCATTTGTCAAGAACTATTATTTTATTAGTATCCCTTATTATTACTATTCTTTATTCTTTTATCCCTTGCAGGAAATCACTTTAGCAGTTTTTGCCATATTTTGCAGGGATAGATGATGGCCCTAAATACGGTGTGGTGTACTACCAGGAGGAATAGTGTGAAGAGCAAAGCTTCATCACCAACCGTATCAAATGCAGGCAGCATAAAATGGAAGAATTTGGGTGACACACCTACCAGGCATCTGCCAACTAGTGGAAATTTGACAGTCTGCCAGTTTGTCTGGAAAATTAGCATTTTGGAGGCATTGAGGATGAAAATACTTCATCAGTCCTCCCCCTGAGTGTACAAGAAACACAAAATGAACGCTACGGGACAATATAATTCATTTTTAAAATGAGTCTGTTATTGCATCCTGCCATTTTTCAATAGCATACAAAGAAAAATGTAATTAGCACAAATTGAAAGATGATCTCAAATCCCACGCCAAGCGCCAACTTTTTTTTTGCTTTATATTGTGTATCACTCGGGTTTCTAGAAGGGGATTTCAGTCAGTCCACAAACACTCATTATTGTACATATAAATGTTTTTCTTTTTCAAAACAAGCACTGGGTCAAACTAAGGGCTTGAACTGGATGCCTAACTACAGCACTTTTGTGTGTTCTCCTATCTACTTGCCCGTTCAAAGGCTTGAATGGTACCACTCATCCCCAATATACCATACATGTCATTGTTACCCCACATGTCCCTTATATCTTTGATTTTCTCAAGGATGATGTCCCGTTGTTTTCCATTCACTTCCAATGACCCTATTATATTGATCATTATATCGGGTTCCAGTACCCCACCATTGGGGCTAGTTTGCTTGAAGCACTAGAGCCTCTGTTCCCAGAACACTCCAGGCATGATTAATTTTGTGCAATGGTTGCCCATCAAATATTTTAGATTGGAATCTTGACCAGGGTCACCTGAAAGAGGAACCTTATGTCCGTTATGCATTTGTTTTCCAAGGCTAGCTGCAGATTCGGATGATGACATCATGAAGGCTGAGATGGAACCAGTGGTGGCGTCCATGACGATGTCAGGTCAGCACATGCTACTGGCGGCCCAAAAACTCAGCATCCAGCCCCATCTTGGTGATCACAGAGATGAACTTATTGCCTCCACTCAAAATGTCCTGTTGGGACTGCTTAAGGTAGAGACAGTGACTCACACCACATAGTTCTGTCTGTTTTTTAAATGGCAAAAGCCATATTATGCAGCATTCACATTTACATTGAACAAGAATGAATATTTGCAATTTCATGGCTATTTTAAAAGGTCACCTATCTCTTATAACTAGCAGCAGTATGAAATAGTGTTTGGTATTATGATCATAGTGGGTAACAAGACATGAGAAGATACAGTGTATGCAGTCCCATTAAATCTCAACAGCACGAGTAAAAATTTAGCCAAATAAATGGTAAAAATATAGTAGTATATAAAACAATATAATATTTGTTCTGGTATGTTCTCCAGATCCTCTTAGTGGAGGACGATGCCGTTGTGAGGAAGATAGTCATGGCAGCTCACTGGGTCCTCGACTGCCTGTCCCAGCTGGAGTGTGCCCCGGATATCCCATCCTTACTGAGGGCCTTCCAGGGCTTCTCAGAGGCCCTGTTGCTACTCAACAACCTGGCAGAGAGGCGAGCCGAAGACCTGCGGGACCCTGGGCAGCAAGAGCACCTGACCCAGTCCCTGGAGACACTGAAGAAATGTGTCTCCATGTTACACACGGCCATGTGCACCACTATCAAGCACCCCCAGAGCGACCAGGCTCAGGCTGCGAAGAAGTACATAGTGCATCTGGTGGACTCTACCATTGCAGACCTTATAGCAACACTGAAAAACAGCTGCCGCGGAACTCTCTCGAGCCCCACTGGTAACTATTTTGCCAAGCTGCAAGGTTTGCACAGACTGCTGTCTGTCTCCGAGCGATCTTCAATTATGAAGAGCAACTTTGACAGCTTGCTGGGAGACCTGGTTGTCCACTGCATGGTGGTGGCAAACACCTCAAGGAAAAATATGCAGTCAACTGTCATTGACCGCTGCCGATGTGTCCTCCAACTCTGGTTGGATATATCCCAGCAGGCAAAACTCTCCGGAAGTCTCTCTGACCCCATGCAGCAAACACAGAACCTGGAAAACATCTATTCCTCTCTGGTGCAGCAGTTACAGAAGCTAGACGACAGCGTGACAACAGCTATTCTGTACCAGGTCCTGGATGTGTTTGTCATGGCAACAGCCCCATTTGACGAACTGGTAAACTTAGCCATTAGGTCACCAGATGGCCTCCAAACTCTGCTCGATGCCTTTCTCTCTCACACAGATCGGATGGCCCAGGTCGCTGCTTTCATCTCGGCTCTCTCCACGGACCTCAGGTGTATTGAAAATGTGGAGAGCTCCAGGGCCTGTCTGGTGAGGTTGAAGGGTGTCATCATGCCACTTTTGCAGGAGTTAGGCAGGGGCAGCAACTACTCCAGAGCCCTGGAAAGACTCCAGGATCTTCACCAGCGATGGTCGGAGGCGACCAGTCAGCTCGCGGATGCCCTCAATGACATCCTGGACGTGAAAGCACTAACTAGCCTCGCCATTCAGGAGATGGCAGATGACCGTAGTGGGTGCGAGAAGGCATTTAAATCCCGAAGCCACAGCCAGTTTTCTGAACATGGCACTAAACTAATAGGTCATATGAATCACACGATTATGTCTGTGAAAAGGCACATGGACCGGAGCGACAACCCAATCTTTCGGAATGGGCTCCTGGTGCTGGTGAAGCAGGTGGAGACTGCGGTGGCCGAGGTTATTACATGCATGGAGCTCCTCTGTGAGGAGGAGCCCTGCCTGGATGTGGAATCATTTGCAGCATTTATTCAGAAGACTTCAAAGGCGGTCGAGCAGTTTTACATTTTAAGGGAAGGTTTGGATGGACTGCAACACCCGCCCCTTCTCAGTCCTTTGCGAGAAGAAGCCCGTCACCCTTCATTCTCACGGCCGGCTCCCATATCTGAGGAGCCTGAGGGCTCTGGATTGGATCATGCTAGTGATCTTGAGTTTTCATCCGTCAGCACCGAAACGAGAAGCATGCCCAGTCCATGTTGTGTGCATCATCTGGAGAAAGATGCTGACAAACCTCCACCGGGGAGCAACATCAGCAGTGATGAGTTGAGACATCCAGAATTTATTCCCGAGGTGAAATCCGCCCACTGGCTTCAGGATGTCGATCTGTTGCCCTCACTTTATGAAGTCCTCAAGGCAACCAAAGAGAAAGATGTCACAGCTCTCAACATGGCTTGCACAAGAGTTCTCGAGCTCTCAAACACCTACGTGCAGGCTGCCAAAGAGATTGACTCCATTGTCGACTCCGCCGAGGTTCAGAGGCTTGAGGGCCTTCGATCAGAGGTGATGGCACTTACGCCAACGCTGGTGCAAGCCGCACAGGAGACCGCAATGAGTACTGTGATGAGCACGGACAGCATCTACAAACATGCCACACTGTTCTCTGACGGGATAAGCAACCTTCGGCAGATTATGCTGCCCGCCGCTGGCACCTGGTACCACGCGGTCTGTGCCATGTTCGAGGGTGGACTGCAAAAGGTAAACAGCACACAGCTGCTGGGTGAGGTAATGCGACTGTGCTCAGATGTTGTGCAGCTGGTCACAACATCAGAGGTAGCAGTGAAAGGCGAACACCATGAGAGCATCACCATGCTGCACAGCAAGCTGAAGAAAGCCCAGACCAGTGCTAAAAATCTTTCCGAGCTGGCATCGTCTGGGCCGGTCGAGCCTGATAAGCTGGAGGGCCCTTGTGTCCTGTGGGCTCTTTCCATCCAGGTACTGTTGAATTCGCTCGATAAGATCTTGGGGGCCATGGCGTACAGCAGAACGGGACAGGCTGTCAGGCGTCAGGTGACTCCTCAGAAAAGGCTGGGGGTGATGTCAGAGAACTCTCTGCGGATCCAGGAAGCAGCAAGACTGACCTCCTCAATCTGTAAAAACAACAACACTGTTACAAAGATAAGGGACCTTCAAGAAGAAGTGAAGGCCCTCACAGAGGCCTGTTTTCAAGCAGCTGACGACCTCAGCACTGTGCCCCTCTCTGACATCCACCAGCTTGCGCAGTCTGAGCTCTTACAAAGGCAGCTTCTGGTCAAGATGAAGGTGCTGTCAGGTCTTGTTGGCAGGGTTAATAAGCAGTACACTGACTCAGTTCAAAACACCATCCACTTGGCGGTTTTGGCCACCGCCGACAATGGGGACCCTGAACATATGGAGGAGGCAAGGAAGACATTTGAGAGGGATGCAGAATCTCTTTTAACCACTGTGAAAAAGGCCTCTCAGAACTTTCAAGACTGCCTCAATTACATAAAGGATCCCAGGGTTCGAGTCAACCTGAAGTCCATTAATGAACACCTATCCTTTCAGATATCTGACATTTTGGGCAGAGCCAGGCAAATGGCGGACACTCAGGACATAGGTGACATGTACAGTCTGGACATTCAAACACAGTATTGGTCAGCTAAGGCTCATTTCCTTGTGGAAGAGATAGACAAGGTGGAAGGTGTTCACCAGGCAACTAAACAACAGCTCAGACTCTGTCTGCAGGGAAGGCAGACCACTGAGTCCCAGGACATGCCTATCAAATTGCTAAATAATCAGGAGGGAACAACACACCCACCTGACTCAGCCATGGTTTCCTGTGTGGCAAACCATCCAATGGGCATAAAAACCACTGAACAGGATGCTC
Source organism: Aldrovandia affinis (assembly GCA_029706075.1). Taxonomy (NCBI): domain Eukaryota; kingdom Metazoa; phylum Chordata; class Actinopteri; order Notacanthiformes; family Halosauridae; genus Aldrovandia; species Aldrovandia affinis. The sequence continues at coordinate 2,652,146 of JAINUG010000002.1, forward strand.
GGAAGCCCAAGCAGGACCTTAAAATGGTAATGCAGCAATTTTGTAACTATATACAGTATATAACAAATGACATGAGGAAAAATAGCAGTATTTACCTCATATACATAGCATTTTTGGACAACACTACATTGCCTGTGGAGGTTATGTAGAATATTGAGACAATTTTAAACACTGCAGTGATTTTAATGAGATGATCAAATCCACATAATCTCATTTCAGCATTAGCAGTAATGCCTTGTGTTTGCTGAATTCGCTTCCTTTCCTGGAAAAATTCCAAACATCCTTCCAAAAACTGCTTGGCAATGGTACTGATCTGATGATAATGATAAAGATCTCATGTGCTGCATATAATGTACCTTTAATGCAACATTAGGCAAAGTTAGCTGAAAATTCTCCTGCCACGATGGAAGATGGAAGGGTTGTCTAGTATAATCATTTTGTGTTCATATTGAGTGTGTTTGTGTAAGTGCTTTTGTGTGAAAATATACTGATTTCAGTCCTCCTTAGGGTGGCAATGGGCTCATAGCCAGCAGGGCACCGCCCTCCCTTACCTACACTTCCCTCTTCCTGAAGAGAGAGACTGACAAGTGGGATGCCCATAACAACCGCATCATCCAGGTGACCAGAGAAATGGCAGAGAAGATCTACCACATGGCCCAGTACTTGCGTAGGAAGGGGCCCATACAGGTACAGAGAGCCAATGGGGGTGATTATAAACTACTAACCCCACAACACAGCTGTCTCACTTCTTTGTACAGAGGGTCATGGGTTTGAATCCCAGATACTGCTATTGTTTTGTTGAGCAACATACCTAACCTTAGGTGCCCCAGTAAACTTTCAGCAGTATAATTGGGTTGCAGACTGTGAAAATGTGGAGACACCCTCATTGTGTAGCAGGGGTGGATAGCGAAGGACAAAAGCTATTCTGGCATGGATAGCAGAGATGGTTTTTGGGGTACTTTGGTTTTATTGTATCACCACACCAAATACTTTTCATTCAACTAAAGGGAAAATTAGTTTCCCTTATTTACCAGGTAGTTTGTGCCACCCATGGATGAGTAAATAGTGATCTCAGAGAAAGGGGACAGGAAGTTATTAGATGGGGGTCTTCTGTAACTGACAGTTTAACTGATAATACTCAAAATATAAATTAATAATTGACTTGTTTCCCTATGATTCTGATTGATTGATTCACACATCTCCCTTTGATGATGCCAAATATGTTTGTAAAGTACAGAAATAGAACTATGATATTGGGTTACAGACTGTATGAGACATTCACTCCAGATAAGTGCCACTGGATGGACAAATAACGTATAGTTTTGTGCTGTTCCTTTCCTTTCCTGACAAAATTCCCAACATGGCTCTCTGTCTGGCCACCAAATCTCCCAGTTTAATTGGCTTAATATTTCCCTCACTCGCCACCTCAGATGTGTGGTGAATGTTCTGGTGCAAAATAGCTGCAATGCCTCACCCGGGTGGGTACTACACATTGGTGGTGGTTCACATGAGTTTCACCCCTTCACTGTAAAGCGTTTTGAGGTCAAGGCGCTACAGAAAACCGATCCATTATTATCGTCATTATTATAATATTTCCTTGACAGAGCAAAGAGGTGTTTGTTGCCTTAGCGAAAGATGTGGTGTCCAACTGCCGGACCGTGACCCAGTTTGTCAAAGTCATCGCAGACCACTCCCTGGATGAGCGCAGTAGGGAGGAACTGTGCCTCATCATGGAACAGATTCTCACCACCACCAACCAGCTCACTATCATCTCCAGGTATGGGGCTATCATAGGCAGCCTGCCCCTTAAGTTGTTCCATATGCAACACTGTCAGTACATGTAATGTGCTCTCTCCTCCAGGCAAGGCCTTGTGTCTTAGGCTTGTCCTGATCATCACTGTTGGCCTTCCTGTTTTTATTTAAAACAAAATTGAATGAAAACTGTAATTAAACATTTCAACCTCAATATACAACCTCAGTATATGCAATACACCCCAGTTTCAGTTTCTGAAATCAGTTGAATCGTGGATCAGTGAAAATGGTGGTGTGTGATCATGCAAGGCTCACCAAATCTGCAAATGATTCCCTTTTAAATTGTTGGAATCAATATTAGAAATACTGGACATACTTCATATGAAGTCATTTTTGCCATAATACAAAAAGTATATAAAAAACTGTTTAAACCAATCTCACTTCAATCAGATTTATTAATAATGATAATTGAATACCCTTTATCTTTTAATTAAAGCCGTTTTGCATGAAGTACAGTACCTAACGCCGATGTAATGCTGCAGCAGTAAAATCGGTTACTGAAAAAGGAATCAACAGCTGATGGGCGAACCACTGACCACTTAAAATTGGCGAGTTTGTTAACCACAAGGGGAAGAAAAGCACAAAAACAGGACAATAATCACTTACAAGTGAGTTCTATGCCCCCTGTGTCTTGCTTGTGAATCTAAACAATGGGGATGGGGACAGAAAGAGAACTGGGCCCGTTCAGTTTACAAAATGAGCTACCATACATAATCAACATGCATTTATTAATACCCTATTAAAATAAACGTGCCCAAATATACTATAATACAGATGAGGGCCCCTGCAGAGATATTTGGCCTGGTTGCTTAGTGAAATATGTTTTCTCCTCACATTCAACATTGTCACTGCCCATTGGGCCAGGACCAGAGCAGTCAGCGCAATGCTGACACAGCATTAATTCTGCACAGTGTACAGACATGTTGACATTTACATGTAACTCTGTGACCTATGTCCAAATTTCGGGGCAAAATACAGACTCTGTGATGTTAAAATACAATCGATCAGAAAACATGAAATGATCTGTTTAATGAAACTGGTAGTGAACACCCCTTGCCCCCTGGTTCCCCTCAGCGTGAACGCCTTGACCCCTGGGTGCAAGTCCTCGGATGAAATCCTGGTGAAAAATGCACAGAACCTGCTCCACATCATCCTGCAGGGAGTGCGAGCGGCTGAGACCGCTTGCATCAAGGTGAGGAAGACACACCCTCATCCTCACTCACGCACAAACACACAGGCACACCCTGACCTTGGAAGCAGAGCAGGAGCCCGTCTATCCCACAGCACCACAGGGACTGTAGAACAATGCCCGAGCACACTACCAACAGTTCTACAGTTAACAATACCTTTGGAGAAGGTTATGGAGGATAAAAAATGTTGTTTAATGGCTTGACTGACATCTGCTGACAGGTGACACCGTTCAACTATGACCATAAGTGTAGCCCACCACAGTGCTGCCAGCTCACGACCAACAGAAGACTGCTTCTTCTTTTTTTTTTGTCCAATCAGGGCCTGAGACAGCCGGAACCAAACTCGGATGGTGCCGAGGCAGCGGCCCTGTGCTTCCAGTGGAGGCATAACCTTCAGATCCACCGGGCCCAGCAGAACTCCAACCTAGAGACCGATGACCTGGGCCTCCGGAAGACCTCGCTGCACCTGGCTGCGCCCAGCCTGGCTCCTCCTATCCAAATACAGGAGACCTTCAAGTGACCTTCACGCCCGTATCATTCACGGGAGGCCGAGGATGGAGAGAGGGAACCCCCCATTGAGCCTGGGGGGGGTAGGGCGTTAAGAACCATGGGGCATCATGTCTGTCCTCAGGAACCCCCAATCTGAGGCCATCTGCATGCTACTGTTGGACATCCCAGTGTGACATTTACCCCCAAAGCCTCTGTGGATGTAATAAGCAGATTAAAACTCATCTTGCTAAGACACAGGTTCTGCCTGCACCAGCTGTGCATGAAGTGCACCCCTCTGATGCAGTGACCATGCAGCTCAGCCGGTGGACTGTGCAGTGACTGCGCAGCTCAGCTGGTGGACTGTAGAGTGACTGCGCAGCTCAGCTGGTGGACTGTGGAGTGACTGCGCAGCTCAGCTGATGGACTGTGCAGTGACTGCGCAGCTCAGCTGGTGGACTGTGGAGTGACTGCGCAGCTCAGCTGATGGACTGTGGAGTGACTGCGCAGCTCAGCTGGTGGACTGTGGAGTGACTGCGCAGCTCAGCTGGTGGACCGTGGACTGAAAAGAAGCAGCGGCTGGCTGACAGTGGGTAGAGCTGGCTCAAGGGAAGAGTGCCTGCTCGTCTGCGCTTTCGCAAATCGAAGGAGAACGCTGTAGCCACAAGTCTGGCTTAGAAATATGATAGGCTATTCCAAATTTGGAGTTTAAAAAATGTGTCCGTAAATAGATGATTTATGGACAAATGAACAGTTCGGTCACAGACACAGAGGGTTCTTCTCTGAATGTCAACGAAAAATGACACTTCCTCTCAGTATTACCATGTAACATAGCCTACATATCCAATTACAGCCTGAAATGGATTGAAATCTCTATGAGCAACATCTGTGTGTCTGCAGTGTAGGCCCAGGGAGAACGACTGCTTGGATGTTAACAGAGACACTACGTGATGTTCCCAATTCATAGACCTATTCCAGGTTCATTCACAAATGTCAACATGGCCAACTAAATACTTTCCTTGGCTAATTTCATGCAAGTACCCTTGGTGGCCTTGAATTCACTTGACCAAAATAAGCTTGCAAGTTGCCCTGGATCACAGCAGTACATGTAACAAGACAGGAACTAATAAATAAATGGAAACTCTAGTTACCATATTGAGACTCGGTTACCCTGCTGTGTAGTAATTGAGGAAATCTTCCAGAGGTATATAATGTTGTATGTATTGTTATTTGTTTTGTTCAACGACTGGCCAATGATCTTTCTCACCTCGGCCGAAGCTATGTATACAGTAGTGTTTTTATTGCGTGACAAGTGATTTATAAAACTTCGACGTGACACAATTTTAAGCGTTTTTAGTTTCCTCTCCGATCAGATAGACGTCACAACCATTATCGACAACAGACAAAGAAAGGTCGCATTTTGATGAGGTTCATGACAAGCACTGCATTTATAATACAAAAGAAGCCATTTACAATGTGCCTTATTAGGTAAGACCAAAAACTCACTCGAAACAGAAATAGCACCGTACAGCAACACAGTATTGTACATGATATCTGAATGAAACACACCGGGGATTCTCACTGTTTAAACATTCTTCATTGTCAGAGTGTGCAATAACCACAAATGCAAAAGTGTCGTAGTACTGGTGCCGTACTAATGGAGTGCGGAAGAAAAAGGAGGTGAGATTGCCCATCGTTTTGCTCATCGTTCTGGTAGATTTGCAGCATTTGCCTAAAGCCAAACACTGTACAGTTATATAAAAGTGGCAGTTTCTATATTTTTTGTTAACTACACACAAAAAGATAAAACCATAATACTGTACTTTTAGTAGCATTAAAGCATCTCTTTGATATACTGTGTGACTGACAAAATAAACATTTTTTACTGTAGCCACCACATACACTATACACCATGACAGCTATACACCAACCAAGTCTGAATCCAGCCAGCATGTCCTGTTCTCACAACCTTTCCACGTCTTTATAGGTGGAGCGGTTCCAACAAGATACGTCATGGCAACACTGCATGTTGGCCAGGGGAGTGTCAATGACCTTTCTCTTATCAATGCACAAATATGTATAGCCTATTCTACAGCTCCTGTGAAACAGTCCTTGTCTCTATATACAATTGAAATAAATAAATATATATATAACATTCAACAATGTTATGCGAGGTGGGTTGACTGACTTGCAGACCATTGATACGGGTCTGGGGCGGAGGTTTTGTCGATTAATCTCATAATTACAGGGCTGCGTTACTGGCAGAATGGCGAGGCCGTGGGGTCAAAGGTCTTGAACACGTCTTTCAGGGGTCTGTCGCTGGGCTCCCCGGCAGTGTCCCCGCCCTCCTGGGGCCCCCCCGTCGGCTGTCCCAATGGTCTGGCCTGTCGGGGATCAGCGTAGGGGGGTCGTATCAACCCGGCCAGCGCCTGTATCGGCAAGTTGTGGACGGCAGGGGCCGCGAGCGCCAAAGCGGGAACTGCCAAAGTGGGGGTGGAGGGGTACTGGGGCCTGCCGTGGCCCCCGGTGGGTGCCTCCGAGGGGTCGTCCGAAGCCACGTCGTCATGCGCCATCCCGTCCGCGTGCGCTAGCGACGGCGATGATCGGGCGTTCTGCTTGGCGGAGGGCTGTTTCAGGATTCCCGGCTTTTTGGGAGGCTCCGCCCCTTCGTCCCTGGGGGTCTGCGTCTGGTTGCGGGGGTCGTACAGGCTGATCCCCCCCAGCAGGGTGGTGGGGCTCTCCAGCCCCCCGCCGGAGGAGGAGGAGAGCCGCGGGGCGTACGGGGGCAGTTTGTCAGGCTCCGCCTTGACCGGCGTGGTGGGGGCGGAGGTCCCGCCTGTGCTGGCCCTCAGGAGCCTGGGGTCCAGGGCCCCGCCCGGGCAGGAGTCCCTCAGCGCGGGCAGCTTGGAGTCCACACTGCCGGAGCGGCTGATCCGGGGGTCCAGGGACTTCTCCAGGGGGTGCTTCGGCTCGAGGTTCCTGCCGGAGAGCCCGCCCACTCTGCCGACGCCCTCCTTCAGACGCGCGGCGGCCAGGCGCGGGTCCAGCGGGGGCACGGGGGCGGGCTCCGCCGGCGGGCCCCCGAGGCTGCGATTGAGCTGGGCGTCGGCGATGAGGGGGGGCAGGGGCAGGTTGATGGAGGGCTCCTGTTTGGGGACGAGGAGAGGGATCAGGTCTTCCGGGGCCCACACCGTGGTCTGGGCGAAGGCCGGGCGGGACAGGATGATGTCCACGCGGATGTGGCTGAACTGCTTGACCTGGCAGCGCGGGTCCTTCAGGGCCGCGCCCGGCCGGGGCTCCAGAGGGATGATGACGGCCTTCTCCCTGGGCTCCCTCTCCCCCTCCTCGTCCTCCTCCGCGCCGCGCGCTTTGTGGGAGAGCGAGGCGTGCGGAGGATGGGGGTGGTGGTGGTGCCCACCGTCCGTTTTGGGCGTTCGGCTCGGGGGGCCTCACCTTCCGGGGGTCGCGGGCCAGTCTAGGGTCCGAGGCGGGCTCCGCTCCCTTCCGGACCTCTGCCGAGCGTTGCCGGGGGTCCACCTTAGTGCGGGGGTCGCTGGGCGGGGCCCGGTCTTTGTGAAGACGAGGGTCACAGAGCCCCGCGGGGGGTGGGGCCTGGTGCACTGCGGGATGCTGCTGCTGCTGCTGCTGCTGCTGCTTAATCGCTTCGTTCTGCTTCTTCAGCGAGCGGAGGATCGCCGTCATGCTGTTTCCGTCCTCCTCGTCGCTGGAGTACCAGTTGGTTGTGGTGTCGTCTGAAACAGCGGTCAACACACGGCCAGTGACTGGGCGTGCCACCACGGAGACGTGCATTACATTTACATTTGAGGCATTTAGCAGACGCTCTTATCCAGGGCGATTTACACAGTTTTACATTTTCTTCACATACAATCCATTTATACAGCTGTATTTTTTTTTACGACAGTGTCCCCACCTGGGAATCAAACCTGCAACCTTTGCGTTACAAGCCCAGTTACTACATTATGCTAACACTGCCGCCTATCACGAAAAAAGATCAGACAATGTACTGCAATGGAATGGTTGCCCATTATACCTACACTGTCTAAAAGCACAGAGGTCACTAACCTCCCTACCATCAGACTGAGCATCAAAGTGCAGAGTGTTGATTAGTCACAATTCCTGGGTCTGGCACCGCCACTATGGCAGTACTACAGTACCTGCATTTTACACCACCTGTTTGCTATACTGTACATTTGCATCAGGTTTTGTGACAGGGGCCTGATTGAATGCTTGATCGATTCATTAATTTGCTCGTATATCCAGGTGTTTCTCACCTTTGTCTCTGCTTCCGGTCCTCTGCCCTTTCCCCTCCTCCCCCGGCGCCTCGCCCTCCTGCTGCTTCTGGCTCAGCCGCAGGAAGAGGGCCTTCTGGACTGCCGGCAGGAAGTCCGGCACCTGGACCGCCCCTTCCGGCTCGGCGCCGCCCTGCTGGCTGTCCTTTGCGCAGACGTAAGCCAGCTGGTCCTGGTGAAGGCCTTCTTTAGAGAGAGAGAGGGGAAGTTGAAATGAGCTGGTGCAGAAGTATTCCTTCAGACTCTGGGGGGGGCTCACCGTGTCGTTTCACACAGCGATTTAGGAGACACGTTAAGAGATGCCACAATTCAGAATTCCCACAATCTTTACAAATGGCCTTCCTCCTTGCAGTAAGGTTTCAATCCTTCAATCTATTAACTATAAGTTCACAGAGAAAATGTTTTTACACATCCCACTGTATGTTTTGATATTTGGCTTTGAAAAACAATTGGGGCGCCCCCTGGTGGCAGACGCACTAATGACCTCAGTGAACAAGCATCTCAATTAAAAACCTTCCCTGCAAACTGCACCCATCAAGGCATGAGGCAGGAATGAAGTGACAACGTGAAGTGATCGTGTGACACGTCCCACTGTGTGCTAGAGCAGCGTCCTCATCTTCAGTGGTAGGTAAAACATTTTGGAAAGCTGAGGAAAGCATTTTGTTGCATGTGGCCCCAAAGCACAAAGCACCACTCCACAGAATGGTTATGACTATCTACTGAAAGGAAGAATCTGCTGAAACAAACAAAGAAGAGTGAGTGAATAAATGTATTCATGATATCCTACCTCCTGGGCCCATGGCCTGGTTACTGTAGTAACCACCGAAGAACTCTGCGGGGTTCTGGGGCATGGCCGGGTAGGGCATATTCTGCTGCATGGGCATGTCTGGACCGGGCGGGAACGGGGGTCCCTGCTGGTTCTGCTGGGGGGGGCGGTTGCCGTGGAGATTTCCGTGGAAGCCAGGGGGAGGCCCCGGGGGTGGGGGTTGCATAGGGGGGCCCTGGTGGAAGCCGTGTGGCGGGGGCTGCCCGGGCGGGATCTGGGGGAGGGGTGGCCCCCCGTGGGGCGGGAGAGGGGGACCCCCCATTGAGCCCGGGGACCCCGGAGGGGGGACAGGGGGGCCGTTGGAGACCGGGGGCATCATGTTTGCACCTTGTGCATCCTCGGGATCCCCCCCAAACTGAGGCGGGGGCCCGTTCCCCTGGAACTGGGGGTCGGTCGGAGAGGAGCTGTTGTAGAAATTCGGCCTGCGACACAAACCCAAAAGAACAGTGTTTCTCTACTGGCACACTTCCCGTTCATTTCCTCCACCGAATGCACACCACCACAACCACAACAATGTAGGCTTGATTCCCAGGTCGGGAATTGCTATTTCACTTTAGTAAATATGCAGCCGTATAGTATGATCTTATGTGAAGAACACTCCCAGAATGTGTGCGTCCATCAGGTAAACAAATAGCAATCTTAACACAACACATTTCCCTGTTGTGAATGTGTTAGCAGTTGGAAGAATAGTAATCCCTGCACTGTTGAGCTTCCCAGGGATAACAAGAGGACTGCAAAGCACAGAAATTAATAAGCGAATGATTAATAAATGAAGAAAGGACATAAAGGAGGCTTAGCGTGAGCCACGGTGACGGTACCTGAGCCTGATTTTCTGCGCCAGGTCCACGGTGGGCTGGACCACGATCTCGAACAGCGAGGGGATCTTCTTGCCCTCCTGGGGGCTGTTGGGCCGGGGCGTGGGCAGGAGCCCCACCCCAGGGGGAGGTTTGGGAAGAGGGGCGATGCCTTGCTTCCGCAGCTCCTCCACCTCCTGCTCGTCCTCGTTCAGGGGCTCCCCCTCCACGTTCCGGATCTTCGTGGAGACAGAAACACACACACACACACACACACACACACACACACACACACACACAGACAGACACACAGACACACACACACACACACAGACACACACACAGGGGATTAGATATAACAGTGTCTGCAGCGCTCCATGTAGATCGCATATGTGTGCATGCACGTGATTATAGCTCTGTGTTTTCAATATCCTAGGAATTTCATTACCATTGTGTTGTTGTTTGTGCTGCACAGGGACCATTTAAACATATTTAGCAAGACCAAATTGAATTCAAAGCCATTGTGTTGTGCATTCAGGTCCACTTATAAGTTTAAAATGAACTGTGTTCATCGCAATGAGTGGGTGGGGGGAAAAAAACTCAAGGAGCAATGAAAAAATGCAAATCTTCACATTTGGTTTAAATATCTTTGTTCAAAGGTGAATATGGCCCATGAGAACTTTCTAGTCGTGTTGTGTACTGCTTGTGTTGCCTTTGCCTTGCATTCAAGCTGTGATTATGTTGCATCCATTCATTTATGTCATGTATTTGTGTTATTTTTAAACCTTGTCCAGAAGTTCCCTGGCCACGTCGTTCAGCGGCTCGTGAGAAAACTTGCACTTGTCTCCCTGAAAGCACTTGGCCCCCATGTGAAAGAATTTGCATGGGTATTCATGTGGATTCAAACATCAAGGAAACCAAAAAATCCAGTTTCAGCTAAAAGCACATTCATATAAAAGTTTGTTGTCATGATAATCCTACTGCTGTAATTATAAGTAATAGTTTTGTATCGATATGTCTAAACATACTTCACTTATAACTACTAAACAGCCATGTCATAGAAAAGATTACTTTACTAAAAAGTGCCCTTTTTTATTTTTGTTTCTGATTTTCTCCCATTTTTCTCCCAATTTGGTAGCCAATTACACCCGCTATTTTCAGGTCAATCCCCTCCCTCGTAGTTCGCTGCTGTAGCCCTGTGACCGGTAGTGACAAAGGCCTCCGAGACGGCACTTGTCATGCTGTTGACCGTAACTCCGGCACCCCACCCCAAGATGTGCGAAGCAAACGTCTTGTCAGTTTCCCTCCCCCCTCCCTGGGGTGGACAGCCAATTGCCGCCCCCGGTAACACTCCCGGCCAGAGCCGACTCCGGCGCGGCAGGGTAATCGAACCCCGGTCGCTGTGGCCAGCGTCGGACATCACCGTCGGACCACACGACAGGCCCTTAGTTTGACCTTCTTTAATAACATACATTTTTGTATGTAAACATAAAAATGTATGTTGCTAAAAGTTTTTTTTTCCAGTTCTGTGGCTAGTACACTTTTGCATATACACAAACTGAAGAGATTGTGGCTCGTACACTTTTGCATACACACAAAACAGAAGTGATATCTCTGAAAGGATATTGTGCATGTAGATACAGTGGTCTCCCTTGCTGCAGTACCCCTGTGTGTAGAATTTACAAAGCTCCTTCTTCTTATCAGGAACGACTAGGTCATGCTCAAACTTGCACTGGTCCCCCTGTTAGAAATCAGATAGACATGGTCACAAGGTTTGAACATGCATGGTCCGTTAACTTCAGAGCTCTGCTCTGCCTTTTCCCACATCTTCACCAACTCATATGACTGAAATGAAGTAACTCTTCAACTCTCAGCAAGAACCTTTCATATCAGAAATACTGTTATCATCCATATCTTTGACATTTCTGAGACATCATCTCTCATTTGTTTATCAATGTTTCATTGTTAATGTTTCTGTTGCTTGGAGCAAGAGAAAGAGGTTAATACCAACACAAATGAGTTGAAATGACTTACTTTGATGCATCTTCCCTCTAGGAAATACTTGCAGATGTATCTTCCATTGTGCTCGACCGTGTGCTGATTGATGAACTCCTGCGTCATGATTGGACGTTTTTTCTGGAAGGGGGGCGGGCCTTTCCCATCCTGTGAGAAAACATTTTACATTTTTACATTTTAAGCATTTAGCAGACGCTCTTATCCAGAGCGACTTACAAGATGTGCATAAATACATGGTAGGAACAATCATAGTTCGCGCACAGTTCGCAGAAAAGAGGCCGTATGCAGTGTCTGGACCAGCGGTTCCCAAACTTAGAGCTCACAACCCACTTAATGACCAAACACATTGTCTGTGACCCACCCAGTATTCAAATGTAGCCTGACACTGATGGAGGCAGAATGCTGAAACCTTTAAATTTCAGCCTCACCTTCAATAAATAAAAACAGTGAATGTGAATCTTTTACGAAGGCAATTAAATGTGCATTCTCATATTTGAGCCAGCGATCTGGGGAAAAAATGGAATATAAACTCACTCCATAAAGATTAGCAGCGCTTACTGACTAGGAACCACGTTGGGCTGAAAACAACGTGGACCATGCATGTGCGGCTCCTCACCTCCTTCATGCCGTCTCCGCCCTGGTCTCCCCCTCGGCCACGCCCGCGTCCCCAGGGCTTGCCCTTCTGCTTCTTGTTCTTGTTCATCATGCCCCGCCCCCGGCCAACACCCCCCCGTCCTCTCCCCTTCGGTCCAAGGTCTGCAAAGCACACCCCACACCATTCAGGAAATAACGCACTGGCATTGTATCGATCACGTCTGGCAGGCAGGGTGCGTCGCTAGTAAGAGCGTTGTAGCAGGACACAGCGCTTCGCCAAGAGGCCCCGGCTTTATTGCAATGCGGTAATGAGAGTTGGAGACCAGCGTTCAGCTTCCATATAATATATACGCCATTTAGCAGACGCTTTTATCCAAAGCGACTTACAGTAGTGAATGCATACATTTTTCAGTATATGTGGCCCCAGTGGGGATTGAACCCACAACCTAAGCGTTGCCAACGCTGTGCTCTACCAACTGAGCCACAGAGAGCCACAGGCAAGTAAGAGGCAAGGCAAGTAAGCTCTTGACCACCTCATAAAAACCCACACTTGCCACAGTATCAAGCCCAAGCTTACCAACATTAGAAATCAGATTGAAAAAGAAATGAAGTAAAAGGAGAATCTTACACTGCTGGTGTTTCTGCATTCCCTTCATGTTAGGCCTCTTCATTGGCTCCTTGGACGGCCCTCCTTTGCTGTGCACCGCGCAGTCCTTGCCCTGTCGGTAGTGGCCCACCTCGTCGGCAAAGTCGTCCTCCTCGGCCTCGTAGTCGTACTTGTCCTCGCTGTAGTCGCTGAACTTGTCGTAGTCGCTGTTTTTGTGCAACGGCGGCCTCTGGAGTTTGCCATGGCCCCCGCTGGACTGGCTATGCTGGAAACAGGCACACAAAGGACCGCAGCGTCACGTGACGGGCACGTGAAAACGGGTCGGTTTCCTACGCGGTGCGGTACGTGTCCACATGACACACCTCCAATAACGGAGAACCAAGAGCCTGTTCTATTTGAGCCTGAACCAAGCAAATCTCCTGGCACCTGTAGACTGGGGAAAACCAGGAAAGCAGCCCATCTCTCTATCTATCTATCTATCCATCCATTTATTTATTCACTTAATGTTAACATTAACATTTCTAACACTCATCAAACACTAAACACTCATCTAAGGTCAGATTTGTACTAACAAAAAGCATAAGATGAACATAAACATAAAATACAAATCGAAAATTATTTCTATTTTACAGTGTAGTACAGTACAGTGGACAATTGGCAGCGTTAGCTGAATTCAAGCGGTGGTCTAACCTGTGAGAATGGGCCATCGTACTCCCGGTACGGGCCTTGGTTCTTCTTGCTCTTGGGTCTCTCTGACCGCTCGTGATCGGACTCGTAGCTGTCCGAGCTGTCCGAGCTGGAAGGGGAGTGGTTCTGGGGGGCAATATGGCAGGGGGAGGAGGTAAGACATTGTTCAGAGACACCACACCTCACCCCCGGGTTGAGAAACGCCAAAATCCAACCATGTCTCTGCACATCACATTCATATGAGCATCCTATCATTTCACATGCTTCTAAAAAAAAAGGTACTCATCCTCCGAATCTACACGTGAGAATCTTGCTAATACAGTATCCAGGAGTCTACCCAGCATTTTGTAGCTTTGAAACACAGACTATTTGAGGTCATTTGCTCAGCAATGTGAAATGCAGAGTTCCTCAATCATGTAGCCATCCGCATTAATTAAGCAAAATCGCTCAATCGTTTTTTAAGAACTTTTATCCCAAATTTCCTTTATTTCCCCTGTTTTGAATGTCCGTCCCATCGCTGTTACATCCTCCTAACACTCTGGTGGGCACAGAATGTCATGCACAACATGTGGTGGGCACCAGCTGGGCTGTACAGGTGTTTCACTGGTGGACTGCACCTGCTGCACAGCTGGCACAGGCAGACATCCAACTGAGCAGATGAAAAAGGTGACTAAAACCTTCCCCACAATTGCGGCAATGGGCAATTATACCCCACGGGACTCCCAGCCAGAGTCAGCACTGGTACAGTCAGGATTAATGTACTGAAATGAATACAATTGTGCAATAAGAGCTTGGATGGAGCAACAAACAAATACATCTTTAGCATTTTATGGCAGAGATTGGCCATGCTTGTGTTACCCCCAAGTAAGCTGAAAGAATTAAGGGGAAGATGGCATGTTAGGAGAGGTGATGAGGCAGATAACGTCATGTTACTGGACTGGTGGCAGATAGGTGGTATGCTCACTTTTTGTCGGTCTCTCCTCCTCTTCTTAGACCTCCTCTTTTCCCTCACTTTCCTGGATCTCTTTCTCGAGCGCCTGCGAGATTTGTCGTCTCTCTCGCGCTCCTTCTCTTTTTCCTCATGCTCTTCTTTGATTTCTTTGCCTTCCTCCTCGATGCCGATTCCTTCGTCGTCTATTTCTCCATCCTCTAGTTCACCGTCCTCCCTTGAAAATCAAAACACAACAAAAGTATTTCAAGATCAACTCTACTGACTAGGTGTTACAACCATGTAACACAAATTGAAAAAAAGTTAAGAACTACAATAACCTGAAGTGAAAGTTAAGATTTAAGCACCTTCAAAAAATATTAAAGGCTTTCCAAATCCCATTACAATCTGTACAATAATTTAAAAAATCTTCACCCACTAGCAAACTTAATTGCACAAAGTGATTACCCCAAAACACATAACAGATAAAACCAATCACTTTTTCAATTACAAACTTTTATCTTCTGACTAAGCCATATAATTTTAGCTGTTCTTAATCAGTGCCATCAAACACAACTTTCAAAGATCACACCCTGAAGTCACTCCCATGGGACGCATCGATTAAAGAATAGTTTCACCATCAAGACATTTCCCTCAGAGGAAAGATTTCATCAGGGATCAACAGTCACGGGATTGTGCACCCTCAACACCACTTGTGCCTCCACAGTCACATGAAGTGGCACCAGAGACAAATACACTGACCCCCCAACATGCTGGACCATCATCATCATCATCATCATCATCATCAACTTCGATGGACGTTGTGGAAGAAGTGGAGTGTGTGTGTCTGCTGATTACAAGGCCACTGATAGCCCTGTGTTACTGACGGAACCATGCCCTGCTGGAACCCAGCCAAACCAAGCCTGGTAAAGCTCGTTTGCTTTTCCACTGCTAGAAGATCACATTAATTTGACCAGACTGAACAATGACGACAACGAAATAACTATACCATTTCTAATTATACAGCTTCCCCTACTTTATGTGATTAATGTTAACACAGTCATCAAAGCTATAGCTGACACACACCAATAATGCAAGTGAATGAACATTTTGATAAGGACAAACAAGCATTGCAGCATGACTTAGATGTGTAATCTTTTGAGAAATAAATTAATTGCTGCATTTCACGATTGACTGAAGCCTCTGGTGATATTTAGAGTACTCCTTCCTGAAAGCTTTGGCGCTGAAACTAAAGTTACTGTGACAATTCAAATATGACAGCTGTGATTGCCACCCTGTGTGTACATACCAAAGTCACACAACTTGACTAGGGAAGTGTGAGAGGGGAAAAGGAAGGCCCATATCTACCATGACATGAATGGGTTCACTCTTAACAGGGTAAAACATCAGCAAGTGACACAGCAGAAATGAAGCCAAGCTGGGCGACTGCATATCAGGTATCAAGACATACGGTAACAGTAGGGGTGGTGTGGAGATACCGTCTTCAATGAAATGTAACTTTTTTTCACCCGTGTGGAAGGTTAAAAACATCACCTCTGGTCAATTTGTAACCAGGCCGGAATCTGAAAGGTTGTGGGGCCAGAGTTTCACGGTCATTTCTGACTCAGCTCTACAAAAAAAACAATACACTGGAAAACCAGCCAGAACTGACCAGCGAGCCGAGATCCAATGTGACTGATGCGGTCATGTGGGGGCAGGGGGAAGGGCGCTGTGAGGAACAGCTGATTGACTTTAGTGTCATTACATTGGCAGCCATGTTTGAGCTGGGGCAGGTCAGAGTTCACTGGGCTTGCCTCCATCACACTATGTTGACGAGCAAAGAGGTATGGGTAGGGTACAGTGAGAAACTCAAATTAAGCTGGGGTTCGAACCAACAACGTTGCAGGGTACAGGTGAACAGTCTTCCCACAGGGGCACTGGTGCTGGTGCAACCTGAGCCCTTGAAGATCTCATGTGGAGACCTGTGCTCCTGGAGTGCATGGGAGGGGCTTTAGCCTAAGGTGAGTTTATATTAGCTCCCTTCACCTCAACTCTACACAACCTGCAATATACCCCAAACAAACTGTAAACACACAGCCCCACTCCCCACTATAACTCCAAATGGCAGTCTCACTAAAAACATGATTGGCGTAACCACAGCAAAACAAGCACATTTCAACATACACTGCCCTGACAATGGGAGTGCCCACTTCCTCTGTGTTTGGCACAACTTATGGTAGCATTGCCATTGCCTAGGATGTACACATTACAAGGACAGAGATCCCACCAATAGTCAAGAAGACCAAACCTTGACCCCACCCAAAACTATGCACAATTTGATTCTGGTATGGAAACACGAAGCAACAATCCCAGCCATTATTAATTCTCATAGGGTACATGCTGGGTTTGGGAGACTTGTGTGCTGACTGTTACTCTGCCTTCTCTAACCAATGAGTCAACAACCTTTTCTCTCCCAAAGAATGGAGATCAAATGCGAGAAACACAAGTGGACAATGGGGTGGGTCAACCAAACACTTCTAAATGGCAACATAGGTGCTGGGTAAGTGTGTTCTCTCTTGCTCTTGGCGGGGGGGGGGGGTATTATGTGAACGATGGCGCAATCAGTAGCAGTTTTGACCTGCCTGTTGTGGCAAGGTGCCAGGCCCATCAAGACCAGTTCTGCAATATATGTCATTTTGCCAGGACATAGGGAATATGTTGTGTTCTTTATAATGACAAACATGTTGTGAGGTACACGCTCCATGTTTACGGAAAGGGATGGGGGTGTCAAGAGTGTGAAATGGGTGGGAGCTAAACTGCTGAGAGATAGAGGAAATCTGTTTCTGAGTTCCTGGTCACATGACCAATGACAAACACAGGTAAGAAAGGTAACAACAAATTGAACGGGGGGATTAGCCTTTGGATCAATTAAGCAGAAGCATGCCACACCCAGATTTTTACAACTGAGAAATAATACTGTCACTTTGGCGTTTTCCCCAGTGGCCACTCCAGTCAATGTTGGCTAACGCTGACTATCTAACCTCTAGATAACTGGGCCTACTTTTGAACACTATATTTTTGAAAGGCAACTATCACATACATTACATTTTCTACAAAGAAAAAGAAAAGTTTAAAATTACATGATCTATGAACTGATAACTATTTCAGCAGTCTTAACAGGTGTACTGCAGGAGCCAACCTAACTTTTAGGGTCACGGTTGAAGTGTTTTCTCCCGGGGTAACAAGCATACTTGTGTCCCACCTAGAAACGGCAAAATGGCATGTTATATCTTCTTAATGTTTTGAATTATTTGCTGCAAAGAGGACATTATCATTCAGGGAGACTTCTTGCCATTTTTTTCTTTTGGCAAGATTCCACACCTCACTATTTTTACAACAGAGGAAAAGTACCTTGCTCAAGGGTACAATGGTCATGCTGCCCCAGGAGTCTAACCCATGACCATAAGCTGCACTCTTCAGTGCTGCCACTACAATACACTGCTGAACACTATGGTGGGTAGTGGATGTGTGTGTGTTGGGGGGGGGCAACCTTAATCTTCGCTATGGTGATGTGACATTACCATACATATCATCACAACTTCAGCGGTCACTGAAATTACCAACAAAAAAATGATTAAATACTTAAATACTGTCCTGAGATTTTTTTGTAACAATTTTTAAAATGTATTACTAAAAGGATGAAGTACAGGCTGGTTAAACTGAATGTCCCCAATGCTTCATAATACTTTTAACAGCACAGAATATTGCACCCTGCAAGGGTTAGCCTATTTGAACTTCTGGTGATTCCCATGATTACATGGGACACCAACTATAAAATGCCTCTTAAAAACACAGTTAGAGGGGCAATTACTTATTTCTACACTTCTAAACAAATTACTACAAAATGTCCTTTCCTCAACTGGTTAACTTTTCCATTACTGTTATAACCACTGCAACATACGAATGCAGAAACTGCATTTCTAAAATATTCATCAGTGAAATACTGAAGTACTGTTCATACAAAAGGTATGAAGGTTTTGTTTAATTCCAGGTAAGATATTTAGATTTTCTCCACAATCTTCCTCCTGCACTTGGGATCTAGCTGTCAATATACCATTTCTTTACAGTGGGGATTAAAATACTTAGATAACCAAATTGGCAGCACACACATCCACGTATACTTTCCGGGGAAACACCAGCACAACTTTAAATAAAAATAAAAAATGCAGATGGATAAAGGGGGCAGATGTAACAGGAAGCATAGAGGTCAATATCTACAGGTTCAACAGTACTACCGCTTTCCAACTAAACGATGAGCGAGTTCCGCACACTGTCTGACCAGCAGTGCTTCTGAAGTGCTCGTAAGGGGGTGGCAAAGCGCATGATTGTTGGGGAGGCTGTCCGACGTCACTCTCATTTACATTTAAAAAAATCTGGGCAACATGAAAGCCACGATTCACAAGACACATTTTCAAAATGGTCGACTCATCCCTTTCTTTCATGCTAAAGAAAACCACCACCAAGTTAGCGTGTTAGCGTGCTAGCGTTCCGCAACACAACGGCGGTTCGACCTAGCTAGTTCATCTCACTGGACTGCGCAACTTACCATTACAAGTGCATTTGTGGCACGGAAAGAAACTGTACTGATTTTTTGTAGCTAGCTAGCTATCGAGAAATAAAAATGAAAAGGCATGCAACATAACTAACTAGCTAGCTCTGTAACGTTACAAGAGGGACAGCTAAATGCTAGCTAGCTAGCAGTAAGGCCTGGCTTCACCCAAAACCAAGAATCACATCAATATATCCTTTACGTCGAGCCAAAAAAATACAAGCATTTACTCTACACGTACAGATAATCCTTTTACAGAAGAATTTTCAGATAAGAATGTTACTCGACCTTTCGTCCCCTGCAAGTTCAGAGTCTGTCATGTTTTTGTGAAGAACGGGGTTTGGGGGATTGTTGGAAAGGCTCGCGAAAGCCATGGAAACGAGATTGCCCTTCTCCCGACACACGAGTGAGTTGCATTCAGTCACTCAAGGAGACGTTGGATTGTGAGATGATGAAGGATTGCATTAGTCTGAAAAAACTCACGGTTACAAGTCTTTACAGTGAGAGACAGTAAACACAGACTTTTATCCAGTCTCTTATCAATGATGTTTTAAAACTGTAAACACAGTTTTGATACCCCGCTTTTCTAATGTCCCGTCGGTTGACTGTTTTCTTGGTGAAATATTGGCGACGGAGGGTGAAACAAACAGAAATGTAATCATTTTCGGTGGATTCTATTCCTTCACAAAACATGGCTCCCGCAACGCATTCTCAAAATGGCTGCTGTAAACCTGAGGAGAGCAATCGTATCCTTCCTCTTGAAGAATTGGACCTATCAGATCAATCTAACCCTATCAGTTGGTAGTGGGTGACACTAGGGATTGGTCAATATAATTAAATTATGCAAATTAAACAATGTCTATTGGCTCTGTAAACTGTCAATAAAGTAGGCAGTTTTAGACAATCAAGCTTGAAAGGCTGGAAAAAACTATCCAATAAAATTCAATGTTACGTCATTGCTGCGGAATGATTTGTTTGTCGGCAAGTCTGTGATTTCGACAGATGTTTACTTTGAATCTCAGTATTGTTCATTTATGTATATTAAGCTCAACGATTAAAATGACACCACAACAATATAATTAGTTGAAGTATAGGCATCACTCTCGCTCCAACTGTGTGTGTGTTTTCATGAATGTTGAAGCTCAGTTTTCGTAGGATGCCTTAACAGATACATGTACAGCACAACGTAATCCTATCCTTGTAGTATGTGTGTTTTTGTGTTATTCCTAAACCAAATTGTTACGATTACTTAAACGTTAGATGGCGCTATATCACCACAGAATTCGTAAGACTTAATTTAGTTTGTTAAAAGAATTCCAAGCTACCACTTTTGCTCTAGCTGCTATTTAGTGTTTCAAGGAGGTAAGAAGTGTCTTCCGCAACAAATTGTTCAATATTGAGGGATATGCAGGTACATCGATTTTAAAGAGAAATGGCCAATACACTATGTATGTATGCATATAGGCTTCTAAACTAGGCCTTTTGCCAAGACTTCTCACCACCAGGTAGGTTTGTATGTGCAAAACACATTGACCCATTGTGGAATCTACTTTGCCGCTTTGGCGGGTGTTTGAATGGTTTTACACTGAAAAAACAAACTATATATATATATGCCATTTAGCAGATGCTTTTATCCAAAATGATTTACAGTAGTGAATGCATACATTTTTCAGTATATGTGGTCCCAATGGGAATTGGAGTGTTATCAATGCCATGCTCTACCTACTGAGCCAGACAGAACCACTGCATTCACTCCCATAGACACACACAGCTGAAGCCAAAAGAAAGACAGAAGTTGAGTATCTCAATTAAACAAATGGTCTTTGGTCACATGCATAACTAAGTGTGTAGCTATAGCACCAGTATACTGTAGGTCCTAACATGGGCTTTCATTCTTAATCCATTTGTTCCATAACTCTTATGAGTTAAGTAACCATGAAAGTACCATTTTGTATGATTCAAATTGCATG
This sequence comes from Aldrovandia affinis, assembly GCA_029706075.1. Classification (NCBI taxonomy): domain Eukaryota; kingdom Metazoa; phylum Chordata; class Actinopteri; order Notacanthiformes; family Halosauridae; genus Aldrovandia; species Aldrovandia affinis. The sequence goes on from JAINUG010000002.1 coordinate 2,672,975, forward strand.
ACAAAATGTTAATGCCTGGGACAATGAGCCATGTAAAGTATCATAATCTTCATCCCTAATGATGAGCATGAAACCACAACTCCATTATTGTGTTACAATTAGGGCTCTGGACTCACAATTTTAGATCTTGAAACAGATATTTCATAGGTAAGGGCATGGGTTTTTCACCACCTCTGTCAGGAACTTGCAGTTCCGTCCACAAACACCAAGGTGGATGGAGGACATTCTGAAGCTACTTGTTAAGCAATCAAAGCATTACAATTTCAAGCAATCATTCAATTACCACAAATGAGGTGCGTATTGTAGTGTAGTAGACTAGTCAGCAATTGGCGCTGCACATACCCACATGTAATCAAACTGATTGATTTGTAAGTAGGTTACTGTTTTCAATTGTGAAATATCTGTGTTCACACTTCTGTAGGACATCATGTCTGTCCTGGAGCAAAGAAACTGGTACGTTGAAATGAGTGGGCGGATATTTTTAAACCACACAAACTTATAAAAACAACTGAAAGCAAAATGAAAATGTTTTTTTGACAGCCTAAAGGCAAAATACATAATCAGTTCAGGGAGCACAATATTTTGTATGTATGGTGTTGAATTTAATCATTGTCAGATAATTTGTTGTTTCCTCTTTCATGAATTGTCTCAGAGGTGTAAAAACTTGTCCATAAGAGGAAACTCCCCTCTCTGAAACAACGTCAATTTGTAGACTTGTGCCCTTGCACCAGCACTCAGATTGGCACTTAATTGTATAATTAGTCACGTTCATTTGAGTAATTGGCACTAATTACTGAAAATGCCTTGAGTATTAGAAAGGAATTGCAGCTTCTTGAGAGAGGTGGTGAAAAACACATGGGGTTAACCATGAATAAGTGAGAAAATACAATAAGCTATAAAACTGAAACATGAAAGTTAACAGTGGTCATATAGAATTCAGATGAATGTAGTGGATATCCTCACCATGACTCTATGCTGTAGATCCTGAAGTTCACATTGACATGGCTTTGTACTGGAAGTGGTGCTGCTCTCAGATATTGTTTATGGAACCAAATAACTTTGCACATGTTTACACAACTACAAATAATATTTTGGATAACATATGGATAATCATCATCATCTATTAAACAGTAAGGAGTTGGGCCACCCTCTGCCCTCAGTTTTTAAATGTTTCTAGTGGGATATTGGTCCATTCTTCAAGAAGGGAGGAGCAGTGGGGCTGGTTCTCCCGCGCCATCTCTAAGACTGCCGTGGCAGTGTTAGGGAGAAGAAGAGGTTCCAACAAGGAAAGATGGATATCAGATAGGACGTGGAACTTGATTGATGAAAGGAAGATGGCTAAGATAAAAAGAGAACAGAAGAGGGGGCTCCGGAGATGGAGGATGGAAGATGAGGAGTGCCAACGCCTGGACAAGGAAGTTAAAAAGAGCTGCAGGAATGATAGGAGAAGGTGGCTAGAGGAGAAAGCAAGCGAGGCACAGGAGGCAGCAGAGAAGAACGAGATGAAGACGCTGTACAGGATCGTGCGGTCAGCTCTAGAAGCATGCCAATCAGGAGCAAGGATGGCAGGGCTCCTCTGAGCGACGAATAGCAAGAGGCAAGGTGGGTGGAGCACTTCTGTGAAGTGCTAAACCAGCCAACACCTCCCACGCTTTTCAACCTTGACCAGGAACCACCAGCTCCAACTCTGAACATTACTTCAGATGAGATATCAGGTATTGAAGTTGCCAGAGCAATCAAGAGCCTCAGAAACAGCAAGGCGCCAGGACTCGACGAAGTATCCGCCGAGTTGTTGAAGCACGGTCGAGAGGTCGTTGTGGTGAGCCTCACCCACTTCATCTGGCACTCCGAAGATGTTCCTGCCGACTGGAAAAGTGGGGTCATCGTGACGCTGCCCAAGAAGGGAAACCTCAGTGACTGTAACAACTGGCGGGGCATCACACTGCTGTCTATCCCTGGCAAGGTGTTCTGCAGTGTACTGCTCCAACGCCTAAAGACAGAGGTGGATAACATCTTAAGAGAAGAACAAGCTGGCTTCTGGAAGGGAAGGTCCTGCTCCAAACAGATCTTCACACTTCGTAACATCATTGAGCAGTGCCTAGAACTCCAGATGACCCTCATAATCAATTACATCAAATTCAAGAAAGCTTTCGACAGCATCCACCGTGAATCACTGTGGCAGATTGTCCAGCTGTACGGCGTGCCATCCAAGTACGTGAACATCTTCAGAGCCCTGTACCGTAACTCCACTTGTCGAGTCAGAACTAGCAGTGGCACTACCGATGACTTTAACATTGCGACCGGTGTAAGACAGGGTTGCATCCTGTCACCCTTACTCTTCCTTATCGTCATCGACTTTGTGATGAGGAAGACCCTTGCCAGGACGAATTTTGCCATCAAGTGGGGACAGGACAGACGGACCGACTTGGACTTTGCAGACGATCTGGCTCTGTTTAGTCACACCCACCATGCATTACAAAAGATGACCAGCAATCTCCATGAGCACGGAGGGAAGGTTGGTCTACGGATCAGCCACGAGAAGACCAAGGCCATGATCATCGGGCAGGACCAACATCACCCACCACTCTCTCTACGCGAGCATGAATCAACGTCGACAACTTCACGTACCTTGGCAGCAACATCTCGAGCACAAGAAACGTGGAGAAGGACGTGCGAACAAGAATTGGCAAAGCTGCAGGAGTGTTCCAACGGCTCCGCAACATATGGTCGTCCAATGCCATCACTACGGCCATCAAGCTACGCCTCTACATGTCAGTGGTCATTCCAACAGCGACCTACGCCTGCGAGAGGTGGATGAAGACAGCCAGCATCACCAACATGTTGGATGTCTTCCACCGACGATGCCTCAGAACCATCTTGAAGATCTCATGGCGAGACCACATCACCAATGCAGAAGTGATGAGAAGGACAGGGGTGGCACTACTGTCTGACATGGTCTCTGATAGGAGAAGAAGACTGGCTGGACACGTACTCCGACTGCCAAGAGAACGACCAGTGAGTGTGGCAATGGACTGGGTGCCAGAGGGTGGCAAGAGGAAGAGAGGGAGGCCAAAGAAGACGTGGAGACACACGTTTAAGGAAGACCTAAATGAGATGGGTGTCAGCTGGCATGGTGCATGGAGGGTCGCCAGTGACCGGTGCAGATGAAGGGGACTCATCGCCCAATGTTCCAATAGGAACGGGAGGAACTAAGTCTAAGTCTAAGTAAGTCTTCAAGAAGGTGGAAATCCACTCTGCACTCTACCTTCCAGAACTTCCCAAAAAGTTTCAATGATGTTTAGATCTGGTGATTGTTGTGGCAATGGAAGGCATTTGATTACATCCTGGTGTTCCTGAAATCACTCATGATTTATCAGTGTGTATTGGGGCGTTATTGTTTTGGAATATGGGAACATCTTGAAGAAACAGTGTTTGCACCATAAGGTGCGTCTGGTCACCTAAAATGGCTTTGTATTCCTTGGCTGTAATTCTACCATGCAGAGTATTAATCAGACCCAAGGATGAGATGGCTGGCCATACCATAACAGATCCACCACAGCTGGGAATAGGCAATGTGGGTTGAAGACTTCCTTTGGCTTTCTCCAAAAATAAACCCGTCCAGATGTAGGAAAAAGAGTAAAAGGCCACTCACCAGACCATATTACCTTCTTTGACTGCTCAGGAGCCCAGGGTTTGTGCTCCTTACACCAGGTTATGCATTGTTGTGCATTGACCTTGGATACAAGCAGTTTACAAATGGCAGCCCTACCATAAATATCAGCTCTGTGATGCAATTGTTCCTTATTTGGTGCATGTCGTCATGATTTTAGACACTGTTCCCCATGACACATTAAATAACTGTAATTCAGCACCACCTATTTGACCTCTTTCATAATCTGTTAGATCTCTCATGTTATAAACTCTCATACTAGTGTTAACTTCAACACGTCTTTTATGACATAAACATATTGGTATTTAGTATTGATATTAATATGAAACACGCATAGACTCCTTTTAATTGTTGAGACAATTGGTTTAGATTCAATAACACCCACATTTGACTATTTTAAAAAAAATTTGGACTGTCCCGTCAGTTCACTGTCTTTCTTTCTCATTCTTTAAGGTAAGAACTCTCCGCACAGTATTTTTTTACTCCAAGGATGTGATGGAAGCTGTTAAGTGAGCTAATGCTTTATACAATTTTAATGAACCGTGCCTGATCATTACAGTAATTAGGTGCAGTAATTACTCAACCCAAGGCTTGAGTAACGAGCATTGCGGTCGGTTCTGCTTCGTGAAATCTCTCGTGTCTACAGTCAGATGATGGCGACTTTCCGCGTAAAAGAAGAACATTTTGCAGTCTGGATTTAGCTCTGCGCTGGGGTGTTAGTGGGAGGGATTATTACTTCCATTGCTCGTGGGAGTCTGGGGGACGTTAGGTAGCAGCTTCAGCTTTCTTCCTGGCTCCCGGAGCGCGCGGACACGAGACCGCATCCCAGCTGTTGCTGCACCACAACCCAGCCGATGAGCATCGCCCACCTCAGGAGTCTGACTTAGAACTTGTTGCTCAATTGCATTGACATCGCATCGCCTTGAGTTTACCGCTTGGAATACCCCCGGCGCGACATTTACTCACTATAAGCACCTGGCGATTCTCCCTGCAGGGTTAAAAACATTGCATAGGACAGCATCTTAATCGGACTTTACAACATGTCCCCGATAGTACAGTGCAGCTGTCTGCTGCTCCTATGTTTGACGGCGATTGATCAATGTCATGGTGGCGCGCAGGTGAGTAACAACTTTACTTTGACAAGCTGTAAATATATTCGTATTGACATCAATTCTAGCGAGGGATTTTATGTATACAAATCGTAAAAGACTGCAATGCAGTCTATATGTCTCCATACAATATCTAATTTTTACTTCAATCAATAATGACGAAGCATTTGAGGTGTGAGTATTTATTCATATATTATATCCAAAACAGTAGCTAATACATGTATATGATAATAATAGGTATAGAAATATATTTTTTTTAAGTCATGTTTGTTAAGCTTGTGTGTTTTCTTTCTCGTAATCACGTTTTAGCCTTGTGAGCAATTTAAAATATATAAAACTAAAACGAAATTCCAACTTTCTTCTCTACTTAACGATTAGCAATAGAAAATGTTTTTCTTTCACTAAATGGAGGAGTGTTCCAAGGTATGTGGCTTTGCCCACTAAGGAGACGAGAGAGAGAGGCCAGAACTGAAAGAGAGAATGTCAAGGCATAGCTGAGCTGATTAGCGAAAGAATGGTCGCATGCTAGCAAAGCCTTTTCACATATTTACACTGGGAATGCAAATCTACACGAACATGACAACTCTGTCACCGATTGGGTTTTTCTTTTTGTCCAAAAGGGGTTGGGATTTTATGAAATAAAAACATATTTTGATTCTGTTGTCAGGTAAAGAGGGTAAAATATTCCACCTTATTTTAGTAAACTGTGTATGTGATTTGTCATATTGTCCCATACAACCATCTGGATGGTATTTGGTTTATACCTGGCTGACTCTAACAAAGGAAAGCTGTTGCAGTTTGATGTTTTTGAATAGGTATTTCTGGTGGGTAGTCAGTTATCCATTAAAAGTTTATGCGCAGAAGGTATTCAGACCTGAATACCTTTTTGGCATCCAAGATAGGTGTCTAAATGTATCTTGTTCCACCAAGGACATTTTTCCTTGCCTTTGTTGCTCTAGGCTTGCTTTGTGTGTGTTCAGCCCAAGGTCTGCTGTAAAGTGTATTATGATAAATGTTTTATGAAATACACATACAATTTTATTTTATTTTATTTGAGTACTTTTGTTTTTACTATTTTTTATGAATAAACACTGCTCATTGTATTTTTATGTACAGCGCATTGAGTTGCATCCATTGAATCTGCTATACAAATATTATTATTATTATAATTATTATTATTATTATTATTATTAATAACAATAATAATAATAATACAATTAGCCATTTCAGTCAGTGACATGTTCCTCTGCCCCCGGGTTATGTTAAAATAACACAAATAACCTGCAGAGGTGAACTTGAACTTCTAGACATTTCCACAGTTTTTAAGAGTGGCCCAGCCTGAGGGCTGGTTGACAGCCGGTTCTTAATATGAGTCTCAAACGCAAAAGGCGAGAGACAACCAAAAGTCATCTTGACGCTCTGAGGCTGTTCCAGTCTCCATGAGAGAATGTGGAAAGTTATTTTTATTTCATCCTTAATTGGGAGACTCTCGTTTTTATTTGTGATCCAGCTGTGGCGAGTACAAAGGCATGCTTCTCAGAGCTTTCTCCAGTGAGCCTGAGCTCCCTGCCATCCAAAATATACAGGAGACTGGCTCTTTGGACGGTCCTACAGGCATCTGCCGCACAGCTTTCGTCCAGCTGTGGCCCCGCCAGACTCTGTTGTGGAGGGGGTTAAAGAGAGAGAGAGAGAGACAGAGAGGGGCAAGCCAAGGGCACTCACATGCAGACCTAACCTGCTCTAGTAAGGAGCGGGAGCCAACCAGAGAGAGAGCAATATGACCCTGGTGAGGTTGCAGAGTGTGTGGAGCAGTACGGGTGAATGTGCGTGGGTGTATGTGTGTATGGGTTGTCTCACCTGGACAGTGCCTGCTTTAAGATGGCAACCGTGTAAAAGGCCCCTTGGGTGTGTTGGAGAAGGTCAGTATTTTTCCACATTAGGTGCGCAGGCAGAGGAAACATCAGCAACAATGATCTCAGGCACCTGCTTGTAAAGCTTCTTGTAATGTAGGATGACATCACCCACTTCTGTGGGTGCAAGATGAATCAGATTAGCACTATTCATATTTAATCATTGCTGAGTTATGTGTTTTCAAAGCTCAGTGCGTTCCCTCGTAGTGTCACCATTTTGAACAGCTTTTGATCTATGCTTTTGTATGTATATTTTCATCCGTCACTTTGAATGTTGAATGTGAAAAAGTGACTGCATTGGACCATATTTATATATATTTATATTTTCATGATCAGTTTTGGGTTGTGGAATATATAAGCTATGGATTGAGTGTCTCCAAATGGTGCTCTTTAGAAGCAAGAAACACCCAGTGAACGTTTGAAAAAATTGACACTTTGTCAGGCCACCCTGAGTGATAATATTATAAAATCCAATTGGCAGATCATCCAAAGTCAAAGACACTCAAAGCAAAGAGGCAAATGTTACAAATGGCTTCATTAAATGGACTACAAATCTCTAACTAAACTACAAATCTTTTCTTTTGCCACCTGTACCACCTTTATTAGCAAAATATAATTTGTTTCAATGATAAACTGAGTGTGCTTCTTGTGTTTTTTTGTGGGGCGCGGGAGGGGGCACAGAGCTGCATGGACAGACACCAGATGGTGGGAGTGCTGCGTCAGATGGAGAAGTTCCTGAAGGGACAGGAGGTTCGATTCACCGAGGGACTACGGATTACAAAGTCCAAACTGGCTGCTCTGCAAAACTCTGTCTCCAAATTCCCCCAGGCCGACCAATACATGGGTAAATACACCGGACCAAACGGGCACCAACGTCCCATCAGCCAGCTGTTAGAACCGCAGCTATTGTGCACAGAGAAAAGACCCTGAATAATGCAGGCCTCTGTTTGTGGCATACACTTGGCACCGTGGTATTACTGTTACCGGATCACACTTTTCCAACCATGACCGATGGGGCATGAAAAGGAAACCCTGTATCTTAACCCAGAAGCATTCAGTCTTATTTTTTAGCATGAAATAAAATAAAATTAATAACAGAACAGTCATTTTGCATATTTTCAAAGTAATAATATATAATAACTAATCTTGCAAAATGATAAGTATTTACTAAAGACGGATAGACATTTTGGTATAATGTATTTAATTTCTAATCCCTGGTAGCTGCCTACATAGGTTAGAACTCATTCTCTAGGAACTGATCTATGCAATCACATGGGAAAGAATACAGCCAAAGGTTCTCTAAGGGGTCTCCTTGTTCTCTGCTATCACATTCCATGCGATTTTACCGTCTATGTCAGTCGCCTGTCTCTGGGATACATTACATTACATTATTTATTTGCTTAGCAGATGCCCTTTTCCAGAGCGACTTACACAGCTTACCTTTTAATATACAGCTGTAATATACAGCTGGAGATTTTACTGAAGCAATTTGGGTTAAGTAGCTTACTCAAGGGTACAACAGCAGTGCCCCACTTGGGATTTGAACCTCTATACCTCAGTTATGAACAGCCCTACAGGGCTGGCAGCTACAGTCCGCACCAGCATGGTCAGGATTCAATAAGAGAGCGTGGGCCGCATCCACACACTGGAGCCCAGTGTCTTAGCAGGATGAGTTATTTGGATGGAGAGACAGGCTCAAGGGGCAGTGTCAACATGTCTCCTGTGCTTTGAACCCATAATCCTCTCATCTGGAGTCCTGGCCACAACTACCCTATCGCACAGCTGCCCGGGATGGCCAGAGATGAACTTGATGGCTCCTTCAAAGGCGTTTTATGAAGGATGTAAAAGTTGAAGAGCATGAATCTGGACCAGGTTTTAAAAGTTTATCCCTTTTTTGGATTCCAAATATTAATCTCCTGAATACCCTAGTGAGAGATATTCAGCCTAGCCGTTCCTGGGGATGTGGGTGGGGTTGCTGTGGGGGATGCATAACCTTAATGGAATGGTGGAGGATTCCGATGGGAGCTTTGCCCTTGACATGATAAGAAAGCAGTGAGCAGTGCATTGGCGCAATGGCCCACAATCTTGTCTTGGGTGGGGCACAATTGTTTTATGCTTGATTGTGGTAGTCCTACGTATTGCTGGCATCTGGATTGGCAGAGCAAGAGAGTTATTTTTGTCTTTCTGTAAGTGAAAACCTTGCAGGGACAAGAGAGAGTAGGAGATTGCCTTGCTGCCCATCTTTAGCACATCTCTCATTGTTCAGGCCAACTTCCTGGGAAATAGTCTGCCACTACCTGTGATAAAGAGAGCAGGGGAAATATGCTAGATTTACAGTGCTGAGAAGTGCACAAGCCATAGATTATTTCATAGTTTGCCATTTTCAAAGTCTTCAGAGTATATTTTACAGCATTTTAAGGACAGATGCATATTAAAGGAGCATGGCTCCGAACTGAGGCAAATGTGGATTATAAAATGAGTAATAAATAGTAGTGGGGCTCCCGGGTAGCGCAACCGGTAAAGGCACTTGTCCGGAGTGCATGTTGCCCACTGTGGCCGGGGTTCGATCAATAGAGGGTACAATTGGCCCCCAAATTGTGAGAAAAACAGGTAATAAATCAGAAACAAAATATATTTAGAAAATAGTAGTAGTAAACAATTAGAGAGATTCTCCACATCTCTGTCTTTTGCAAGTTTGCAGGGAAATGGGAGTGTGTTTCTCACGACACGCTGAGGTAATTAAAACATGGCCGTGGTGTGCTGCATGTGCTCGGCTGCGGAATGGTTTTCCACCTCATTACATGCGCTTTGATGTGATCCACATTCCCTCCTGGGGATATAAATCAACAGAGCTGGAGGACATGAACCGAGTCCTTTTCAAATCTCACCCTGCCAAACGAGTGGAAACCCACGCTTTATATCGCCTCCTAAGGGCCCATAACTTCAAACTGATCTCTGGGAAAATGAAAGCGGGACGACATGTTTGGTTGAACCATCAAGCGTTCATCAGCCAACCTTGTAAATTGAGGGCCAGGTTTGGGAATCGCTGCAATAGTGCATTGACTGTGAAAACAGTGATTTCGAAGACTTAAAATTAGTCAGTGGTTTTTGTATTGGTACATTTGTCTAAGCCAAGAGACACATGCAAAGATACATGGCCCATTTCTTTGGCTGCATTTCTTTACTTTTACTTTTACTTTATAAGCATATAGCAGACACTCTTATCCAGAGAAACTCAATTTACAATTCTTTACATACAGTCCATTTATAAAGCTGGATATTTACTGAAGCAATTCAGGTTAAGTACCTTGCTCAAGGGTACAACGGCAGTGCCTCACCTGGGAATCGAACCTGCAACCTGTGCGTTACTAGCCCGGTTCATAAAAATAATGATTCCAACAGGAGGTTATTGGAGTGCACAGTCGCTCATGTGTATAAATCTCCCAGGCTTGGATTGAAGTCCAACTAATCATCTTGCAATTTCTTGCAGTGTATGGTAGGATACACCACCAGGTGATCTATTCAATCTCGGGTCAAAGGTCAAAGCAGGCAGGTCACTGTTATGATGGGTCTATAAAATCCAAACTTGGATTTTATGTGGAGAAAAAGGACAAGTGAATTGAATGTATGTATGGTGCATTCAATTATTAGAGTGAAACTATTTATATGTATTAGATTACAGTACTGTCAGGAGGCATTCATGTCCTGAAAGGAATGTTTGCTTTTATGGCATTTAACATTATGTTTGACTGTATTACCTCTACTCCAGTGACTGGAAAGAGAGCGATTTTGAAAGGTTGCAGTTGACTTCCTCCCTTCCAAAAACATGTCCTGAATCGATCATTGGTGTGAAATTGAAGTGGATGTACTCTGTTACACATCTGAGTGCTTGTCAGGTGCCAGAAATTGGAAAGGGGATTGTGCTATTTGGCAGAGAACCCTGAAGCTGTCAAACATTTGTTCAGCAGGTCGGGTGTAACAACACTGAACACAGACCCACAGACAGTTCTGGGCCGAGGAGGAAACAGGTTGATGAGTGTCGGTTGAAGTAGGAAGGCATATGGACCTAATGTATGAGACAGATTAGACTACAGACTGTTTTACTCCAGTCTGGCACATGAACAGTTCATTGTTATTTTTTCTGTGAACATAGTATATTGTTAAAAAAATGGCTTCTCTTTCTGCAATTAAGGCGTGGTCGGGGACTGTTGAAAGCTACTGTATGTGCTTCAAACATTATAAGGTCTTCCATCTATTACTTCTAGTTATGTACATTTACAGTGGGTATAAATAAATATTCACCCCCTTTGGCATTTTTCACATTTTATTTTCTTACTTCATGGAATCAAAATGGATTGAATTAATTCAGAAAAAGCTTGAAAGTTAATTTTTATTTGACATTATAGAGTATTTTGTGTCGATCAGTGGCAAGAAATCCCAATTAAAACCATTTTGATTTCATGAAGTAAGAAAATATAAGAAAAATGACAAAGGGTGAATACTTTTCATACCCAATGTATGTTCTGCATATTACAGGGACATTTTCCTAATCTTTTTTTGGGAATAGTTATGCCATAAAAGGGGTGCTTGTCCAAAAAGCTCTGGGTGTTAGTCGACTAAAGACCTGCAGATTTGGGTAAACCATACCAGATTTTTCAGAATACCAATTTTGCTATACATATTGTTGGTAGAACAATGCAAAACCAATGGACCTATTCAACATCTCAGGGCAATCAGTTCCCATAAATTATGCTTGCTGGCCCTGCAAAGTTGTATACATGATTTTATTACAACTGAATAGAACTTTTTCAGTCATTGTCCATAAACTTATTTAAAGTAAATATACTCAGTGATCCACATGCATGCCCCCACCCCCCACAACACCCCCCACTTCATGAATACATTCCACCCTCAGTAATCTGCTGGGATTAAATGAGGCATTTCAACATCTTTTCCCATGAAATTTCCTTGGTTTTCAGTCTTTGTAATAACGTGTGTATGTCCTGCCAGCAGACTACAATTATCTCTCTCTCTGTATCTCTCTCCCTCCCCCCCACTCTCTCTCTCTCTCTTTCTCTCTCTCTCTCCTTCCATCCCTCCTACAATAGCGCCCTCTACCTGCCCTGCCCTTGACGCCCCAGCTAATGGGAAGAAGTTTGGCTCGAAACACCTGGTGGGCCATGAAGTTCACTTCACCTGCAACACTGGGTATCACCTGGTGGGTCTGGCGACGCGCCTGTGCCAGGAGAATGGCAGCTGGAGCGGCGTCAACACCGTCTGCAAAGGTAAAGCATCGCCAACCTGACCTCTGTCCACCAATCAGGAGAGAGAAGAGGCAGGTAGACTCTGCATTGCTGCGTGTTTATGGAGCTGCTTGGTGCCTCATCTCATTAATAATAATAATAATAATAAACTTTATTCATACAGCACCTTTCATGCAACGATTTGCAGCCCAAAGTATATACAGAGAAAGACAACTGATAAAACACAATAACAGAGGTAACTTTGACAAAATAATTAAGCAACATATACAGCAGATAAAAGATAAAAGGTCCGTTTTAAAATGTTCGATAGATGGAGCCTCTCTGATCTGCTTGGGTAGGGAATTCCATAATCTAGGTCCATAAAAACAAAAGGAAGCCTCCCCACTTTTTTTATAATGTACTTTGGGAACAACAAGAAAACCAGCATCTGCAGATCTGAGAGAGGGGGCTTCCAATGCGCATACATTGGGTTCCAGTGTGCATAAGCGCACCATGGTCTGGTATCAATCCTGCCCGCGCTGTCCATGGCTGGCCAGCTCATATACACGCACAGACATGTAAACACCCTGACAAACACGTTGTCACATTCACAAACACACACAACACACACAACACACACACACACACACGTGCGCGCGCGTAGCCTCTAACAGGCATTTAAGTCGCGCTACGCTTGCAGATAACTGTGTAGCATGATGACACTGTGATGTTCCATTTGAAAAGGAGAGGAATGCTGTCGCTCACTGAGCGGAGTGGAGTGTATCTCAGAGGATTAAGAAAGAGAGGCAGAACCCCCACAAACACCCCCATCCACCCCCTTGAATCGGCAGAATTCCTGAGCCTGGGCTGCAGGGGCTGCCACATTATCCCCCGGCCCTGGGAGAAATCCCCAGGCCCATTCAGGGTGACCTTGACAGTGCAGCCTGAATAGCAAGCTGAAAGAGGGGGAGAGAGGGAACCAGGGGGGCACCTTCAGCCAATGGGAGAGGCTCCTCACTGCACAAACGTAGATAAGGGAGAAGAAAGGAGGCATTCTTCAGGTTGATGGGGGCTCTGATTTCTCCCCCTCAAATAAAGCTACCATTAAAATGCCATTAATAGTCCCAGGATGCAAAAACACCTGTACTGCATTCCACAGTGCATTACCACCCCCGCTGCCACAGCACTCTCTCTCTCTCTCTCTCTCACTGTCTACCGTCAGACAGCCTGGCCCCTCTCATGTTTCTCTCCCATGTCCTCTCCAACACTTTGAGCCATGTCTTTGTCACTGGTTCCAGTAGACAGGGGTTAAGTCCGTGCACGTTTCATTAAATGGGCCCGTGAGCTAATAGCGCGCAAGCATGTAAGGCATGCTATTGATGGCTTCCTCCGTCTGAGCCATTGGCACTGGCCTGAACATTCCAAGCGGTACGAGAGGGAGCCTGCGACAGCGGGGCGCAGGGGAGGTGAGGGAGCTGGTGGGGGGGAGGCGAGGGGGGAGTGCCATGCAGCCGGCACAATATTACCCCTGTGGAGGTTTCCGAGGGGGTGAGGCACATGAGGCCGGAGTCTAAATTCGGACCGTCATACAAAGGAACCACTGAAGAGAGAGGGGGAGAAATGAAAAGAAATGTTGACAGCGTTTAAAAATATCCAGCAGAGCGGCCGAAGAGGTCCTTTACATGTGCGAGTCACGTGCGGGCGGCGAAAAAAAGGCAAACAAACACACGAGGGGGATCGAGAACGAGCTGCCAAACACTGCCCGACGCCGGCCTCCCACTCGCCCCCTCTCCAGAGCGAGATTTCAGGTGCTCATGATCTCCCTTCCCTCAAAGGCCAGGGCTTAGAGACGGGGCTGAATAGGGTAGGAGTGCTCAGGTGGCTAAGAGTGTGCGAGCTTGACATTACTCAGGATTTTAGTCCAGCCAAGCCTAAGGCAGCTTTCGCATTGTTTCGCAGTTTAAGTGGTTTGCCGCTCCGCGGCAGCATGTGTTAACCCTTAGACCCGTCCCCGGTGTTGTTTGTGTTCACATGCTCTCTGGGACCCGGTGCTCTTCTTAAAGTGGAAATGTTGAAAGTAGAACATAAACTGCATAATACTTATAGCATAAGCAACGGCAATAATTTTCTGAACTTGAACTTGGAACTTGAATTCCACACTGATTGGATCCTGGTTTGTGTTTTTTTGTTTTTGTTTTTTTTGTGCATACAGTCGTAAAATGAAATGTCTTCTTGTAAGGCCCAGTGTGTTTGTTTATGTAAGTTTAGTGTGTACCGTGGGTTCATCAAAGGACCCTCAGAAAGGACGCTGTGAGGAACAGACAGCCGACAGTTTACTGTAACATTAATGAAAGCTATAAAAAGCGACCCCTTGCAGATGAACCGATGAATCCCAAGCCCCCCCCCCCCCCCTCGGCCTGTTGCGCAAACATGGCCCCCACTTCTACACGGCAGCATGTGGTAAATATTTCTGTCTGCCTCCACGACCCTCCCCAATGGCCTGACTCCTGATTAAAGGCATTTACTGTTAGTGCAGTGAAATCTCCCAGCTTCATTAGCTCCAGTACTCTCCCAATCAATGGGGCTATGATGTAGGATTACAGTCCCCGTGTTTTAGAGCAGGGGCTCCAAACTGGGGTCCAGAGACCCTCGCGGGTCCATGAAGGAGTCCCACTGGGTCCTCAGAAAAATGGGGGGAAAAAAACAATTTTAAGAATATTTATTTATAAATTTTTATGTTATCCATATTTCAATCACACATGGTCCTGTGTTATTTGTCGTCTTATTTTACTATTTTAATTGATGGTATTGCTGTGATTTATTATGTGTTTCTTTTCATTTTTGCACTGCAAGACTGCATGAAAGCTGCTGTACTAAATAAAGTTTATTATATTATAGTTCCATAACTGCATAATTTATGTTTTCAGATAAAATGGACCTTGTTTGATTTACACATCCTTGATAACATTTTGATTGTTGCAGTTATTAAACATTTATATTGTACTTAATAACTACATGTATTATGTAAATACACAATATAATGACATCATGATTAAGACATGTTGCCATGTCTGTTAAATAGCCACTGCATTGCAGTCTATAATGGATGTTACATAGGTGTTAAAACTTAAAAGTCTTATAGAAGCGGGGGTCCTCAACCACACAGTAGTTAAAAGAAAAGTTTGGCTACTCTTGCTTTACGGTACAGTAAACTAATGCAATCCATTCCATCGCCTGCAGACGTCAGTGAGTGCGCCAGTAACCCCTGTCAGAATGGAGGGACCTGTGTGGAGGGGATCAACCAGTACAAGTGTACCTGTCCACAGAACTGGAGTGGGTCCCACTGCCAACACCAAACACAGACAGGTGTGTCAACGCCCCCTCCTTAGGTCCGGGGTGTCCAACACCAAACCCAGAACTAAAAAAGCCTGATTCAACTAATCCACCAATCGTGGTCTTCAATCGAGACCTTCATTCGTCGAATCAGGTGTGTTAGTGCTGGGCTACAACAAAAGCCTGCACCCACACTGGCCATTCTTGGATAAGATTGGACATCCCTTAGGTGCTTGCTCCCTCCACTGCTACTCTGTACCCAGTCTGTCTATCCACCACAATTATGTTAACATCCAATCCCAGACAGGTCTCACCCCAGCCCCTCCTGGCGATAAGGTCCTGCCCTTTGTGTTTATATGTGGGTGGTGTTGTCTAGTGAGGGGACCTGAGTGTGGGTGGGTGTGAGTGGTGTTGTCTGGTTGGCATCCAGTAAGGAGACCTGAGGGGCCACAGGTGAAAGTGAAGCTTCCTTTCCTGGCCTCTCACCTCCAGCACCGCCTGAGTGGAGCGTGATGAACGACCCAGCCTTCAGTAGGAAACCACGATGTGCCAAGGTGGACCACGCCCAGCACTGCAGCTGTGATGCCGGCTTCCACATGAGTGGCACCTCCGACAACAGCATCTGCCAAGGTACACCCTAAACCTGGGCAAACATGCTGCCAGGGTACACTACACTTGTACATGACCACACTGCCAGGTCAGGGTTGTTGTTCTGGTACCTAGAGTCACATAGAAATAGCATGCTTGCAAGAGTTGGCATTAAGTGAATAGAGAAAGAAAGAAAGGGTTTTGATCAAATTGCACTGGCTGCTGTTAAAACAAATGTCATTCCAGGACCTGTTTGATTGTCAGGCCAGCTAATCAAACTTAAGCGGTTAAAGGCCTGGATAGTCAGCGTGCAGTAGCCAGAGCTACTGAGCTTTAAAGCAGAGTAATGTGCTGTGAGCTGGATGTGGGTGTCAGTGCAGTTTCTGGGCAGCTTTGCCTGTTTGAATACTGTAGCATAACTGAATAATGGGCAGCAGAGAAGCAGCCTGTGTCTCACACATTGGGCCTTGTTTTGCCAGGGATGTTAAGCTCCCTGACTCTCAATAAGCCATAGAATGCATGATCTGGGACCAAGGGAGTTTGAACAGATGAGAAAGGAAGAGTCTCTCTCTCTCTTTCTTTCTCTCTCTGTCTCTCTTTCTCTCTCTCTCTCTCTCTTGTTCGCTGTATCTCTCTCTCTCTTTTTACAGTACAATTCTATCACAATCAGCTTTACAATATCATTCTGCCTTCCTCCACGATACTCTTTCTTCATCCCTTTTCATAACTCCATCCATCCTTCTCTTTCTTCCTCTCTTCTGTTTCTTTCATTATCTCTCCATCTCTCTCTCTCTCTGGCATTTTCAGAGCTTTGTAGTAAAATGTTTATCTGGGCAGTGTTGTTCCCATGTGTTGGGCATGTGTTCCCATAGTTAGCGCGCGCGTGTCTGAGCGCGTTGAGCCCGTGTGTGCTGACCGTGTCATTCCCATGTGCCCGGGGGGGGGGGACATGCGTTTTCCTCCTCGCAGACGTAAACGAGTGTGAGGTGTACAAGCTGGACCGGGGGGTCAAGCTTTGCGTCCACACCTGCGTCAACGTGCCGGGGTCCTACCACTGCTCCTGCCCCAGCGGCTACAAGCTTCTGCCAGACGGCCGCAGCTGCGAGGGTGAGTGACAGGGCCGGACCGTAACTGGAGGGGGCGGGGCGGGGGGACTGACCATGACTTGGGACAAAGGCGCATTCATGTGCCCGGACTTGGGGCCGCACATGCACCATGAAGTGATTTATCCGCTGTGGGAATCTGTGAGATCACATGAGCAAGAGGTCGAAGAGGTACATAAAGAGGGAACGGGAGAATGGAGGAGAGGAGAGACGAGAATGCTGCCCACCGTCGCTCAGGGAGGGGGGCCGGGTACAGCTGTATCGGAGGGTTAACACGGTCAGTCAAGCAGAGCAGAGGGCAGTGGGGTGGGGGAGGGTTGCGGAGGTTGATCCCCTCCCACCCTGGCCGTGGCCTATGGCCACACGCGCTCACGCTCCGCTTGGTGGCAAGTGGAACGAATGACCTCAGCACGCTCTCCCGCCGGAGGAATGTCCAGGATGTGAGGCCTTCAGGGAAACTAAAACAAGGGGAACCAGATAAACAAACGGAGCCCCGGGCTGTGCCGGGCCCTTACCAGGAGGCAGGCCGCTGGGCAGGCTGGTGTCTCTCTCACGGGGGTGTCCACGCCACTCGAGTCACGGCGCCCCCTTGTGGTTCCAGACGTGGACGAGTGCCTTTCCCAGCAGCACAACTGCACCCGCGGCACCACCTGCATCAACACGGGGGGCAGCTTCCAGTGCGTCAACCCGGAGTGCCCCCGTTCCCACGGCAACATCAGCTACGTCAAGACATCATCCTTGTGAGTAAACCCCAGTGATTAGATTTATGTTGGTTATGCCTGATGGGGGGGTGTACCTTTCCATCTCTGGTGTCACATTGCTGCAAGAAAGGTTTGCTCAGAAATAAAGATTTTTTTCCTAAAATGCATTATCTTTTTCTCAGATGAGGTCTGGTAAATGCTGTGAATTGCTGTAGCATTGTAATAATGTAATACAGGTGGGGGCCTCGGGTGGGGTAACGGTCAAAGCATTCGCCTGGAATGCAAGATGCCCACTGCAGCCGTGGTTCGAGACCCGGCTGCCCCAGTCCGGCCTTGGCTGGGAGTCCTGATCGGGGGCGGCGTTCTGAGAAAGTAAAAAAATATAAAACGTGTTTTGAGAGGGCTCTTTACTAGTAAGGTACAATATCTTTACTGTAATTTTGCTAGTCCAGCACAACAACAAGACAACAACAGAAGTAAACATTAAAACAGTAAACAGTCATTAAAAGGGCAGTGGGAGACATACACATCATACAATATAAGAATAGGGTCAGGGTTACGGTGGGCCTGGGCGTAATGGTAAAGGCAACTCGCCCAGAGTGTAAGTTGCCCACTGGTTCAATTCCCCGGTTGTGCCAGCCCAGCTCTGGTCTAGACTCCCATTCGAGGGCAGCGATTGGCTGTCCGCCCCAGGGGAGGGGGGAAGGAAGCTGGCAGGAGCTTGCCGTGTATAAGAGTGGCTCTGTGTGTACCGGAGTTATGGTTGACAGCAGGGCAGGTTCCATCTCAGAGGAGGCGGTTCATTTGCCTTTGTCACTGCCGGCCCCAGAGCTGCAGCGGCGAGCACGTAGTGCGTGAGGGGGGGATAGCTGAAGCAGAAAGAGTGTACAATTGGCTACAATTGGCTAAATTGGGAGAAAAAGAGGAAAATAAATCAGAAACAAAATTTGAAAAAGTTCAATTGTAATTGTTAATTTAAATGTTTGTAATTGTCATTTTCAAAGCATGGAGCTTGAATTGAGTGGAATCTAGTGGAATACGAGTTGGCGATGGCGCCGGTCTTTGGCACGGCGCTAGGCATCACCTCCACCTCTGTGTCCCTCCGTCTCCCACAGCCAATGTGAGCGCAACCCCTGCCCCATGGAGAGCCGCTCCTGTCATCTGGCACCCAAGACCGTGTCCTTCCACTACCTGTCGCTGCCCTCCAGCCTGCAGACGCCCGCCACCCTGTTCCGCATGGCGACCGCCGCCGCTCCGGGCCGCCCGGGGCCCGACAGCCTGCGCTCCGGCATCGTCGGGGGCAACGCCAAGGGCATGTTCGTCATGCAGCGCTCGGACCGCCAGACGGGGGAGCTGATCCTGGTGCAGTCGCTGCGCGGGCCACAGGACGTCGCTGTGGACGTGGACATGTCCGAGTACACGGACCGCACCTTCCAGGCCAAGCACGTGGCCAAGGTGCACGTCCTGGTCTCGCCCTACGAGTTCTGAGCTCCGCCACGCCCTGCCCCAAAAGAAGAAAAACGGCCCAAAATAATAGATATTCCAATGCCTTCATTCATTGATCACCCCCTCCCCCCTTTACCCTCTCACCCCCACCCCACCCACACACACACACACACACACATTCCCATCTCACATCTCACAGCTCCATGTTTGAGAGGTTGAGACTGAAAAGGTCTGGTGTGCTGAGGCCAATGGAGATGTGCTTGTTCTGAGCAGCTCCAGAGGACCGAATCAGGACTGAATCCAAGGGAGAGGGCGCAACCCGGTCCTCAGGTAAAGCCAGCGGAGCCCCCATGCCGTCATGTGACCACAGTGAAAGTGAGATCACTGGCGCAAAGAAGTTGGCAAGGCCGATGAATCAGATAACGACATAGAATTTACGAATATACGAATGAATGTATTATCAACATTTTTTTGTTCCTAAGAAACCAAACTACTCTTTGATTGGCTCAGGAGTGGGCCATGGGGTCGCCTTGGCGACCATAGGTCCTTCTCTTGAATGTGCACTGCCGTTCGTAGACCCAAGAAGTACAGACCCTGTCTGCCCACCCACACATAAATACACATATATAAACACCACAGCCCCTATTTATCTAAATGTTGTTTTTTACATCTGTAAAGTGTGTTGTCCTTGTCTTTTGTCATGTAAGCTTTGTATTTTCTTTCTTTTTTGTAATTCAACCAAATTGTAAAAGCAGATTATGTCGTTTAAGCGTTTTATTGTAGAATTGTATTGTGGAAACACGTCTGTTATATTTTTCTGTGAATGATACTGTAGGTGTTAGGTGTTATTTAAACAGTAATTCCATGGTAACCACACAATCTGAGGCCCTAGCTAATGCAGTATGTATCAGGTATCTAACGTCATAATCCATCTCTTAACCCTGTGCCTTATAATAACTCTATTCTCTTTGTTTCACTGGAATGTTTCTACATATGTGAAATAAAGTCAGCACAATAGTTGTTTTTAACATGAGGCTCTGTCCTTTTATATGCTTGGCCATGTGTCCTTGTGGGTGTGCTGCTAGTCCTTGTCAGTCATGACATCACTTCCACTTCCTGTTAATGACTTCAGATGGACATTACTTCCATTACTTACTTATTTCTACCTCCTCTGATACGATTGATGGGACTGGCTACACCCCAGTGCCTACAGTGACAGACAAATTACCTCAAATTACACACATCTCAGTGAAAAAAATATTGTTTTTTTTACATTAGGTTGACCTCTTGGTTCAGAGGTCAAATGCCACAATCTGCATTAAATAGCCTAGAATACCAGAGGTATTTCATATTGACTGAAACAATAAGCATCAGGAAATGAAAGATATACCTTGATGTGTTTTTCAATTACATGTTTGTTTGAGAAAAGAGTAATGTCAACCACATGTGTGCTCTCTCACGTTCGTTCCCTCTGTCTCTGTGTTTGGGTTTAAATTGCAATAAGAGGATCAAAAGAACCACAAACTATTACAATGGGGGGCAGGGAGGTACATGCCTGGACCGTAAGGTCAGATCCAAAATGGCAGTGTGCCCTAATGCAAAACTTCCTTCAGTAATTATCCGTAACATGCCAGCCCTGGATCGTCGGGGTTATTTGATGTCTTATTCACAACCGACACTCAAACAGCTGTTTGCTGCACACGTTTCAAAAGCTCTGAGCGATGGGATGTTGCTTGAGACATGACTGAATGAAAAAAAAATGGCCGTCTCACTGCTGAGAAGAATAATAAACGCACTAGCATTCCTCAGCACATAGATCTCTGGGCCTGCACAGAGGATTCTTAGAGGTGAAACCGCTCCCCAACATAATCCAAGCGAACACCCAACGTTCTTGGCCACGCTCCAGCAACGTTTGTGATAACATTGTTACAGCGTTGTGGAAACGTGGCACCGCCGTGACTGCATGTCGAATGTGCGCTGTGGATCAGCGGATCATGTGGCACCTGCAGCAGGCACCGTCTTTCAGATGAAATGATTAAAAAAAACATCACATTCCGAATTCTCGAAATTCCTGCCGGCATCCGCTCCACCAAACGATCCCGGTCCACTTGAAATAACACAACCGTGCAAGGTTTTTCCCTTTTCTTTTTTTTTGTATGTTTCAAAAGGAAGTTCACATTACAGGAAATCATTAAAAAATATATCCAATTGTTGAGAAAAAGCCACACCCAGCGTAATAAGGAGAGAACACATTTCAATTCCTCAAAGAAAACATAAAAGCAGCAGAAGCATGCAACTTAATGAATTGGTTGGATTATTTTTGGAAAAGAAGAGAAAAGCCCTGAATGGAAGCACTTCTATTCTGGATATATTGTGCAGGAAAAGGAGGCGTGTTGTGGCAGAGCAGGATCATTTTCCACATGGGGATATGTATATGTATTTGGAAGGTGCCCAAGCCCTGGACGAGAATGAGAAGAATGGGGATCTGTGTGCGTGTGCCTGTCCCCAGGTACCTATCAGTCTCAGGGAGAATAGGCCTCTGTTGTCAAATCTCTCCAAACACCAGTCGCACTGTTCCACCCCACCATACCCACCACAGACCACGATCAATATGACCCCCCAACCCCTGAAAAGCCTTCTAAAGATGATGCTTATTATCTGCCACACCTTTTCGACAAAACCCACACCCCAATTTTCAGCATTACGCCCTCTCCAAACTGCATCCCCAACCAGCCAATCCCACTTTAGATTACGTTCAACAGTTTTCATGATGCATTGCCCCCCCTCCCCTCCTCCCCACTCTCCTGCCGCCCCCTCCCACTGCAATGCCCACCACAGTTCATGCTGCAGAATTGATTTTACAGTCAAGACTACTTTCTTAACACCAAAAACATATTTTCTTGCCAATTTATGGTCTTTATAACTCATCTTGTTCCAGAGGAATGGGAAAAGTAAAATGTGATATTAGTTCATTCCATTTATTTATTTTCAGTCTACCCACAGTCTGACTGACTGTGTTTTTCACAGGTGAGGGCTGGACTGTTGCAGGCCTCTGGAGGAGGTACTGTCCACTGTCTGTGTGATGGATCTTCTTCACAAGCAGGACCAGAACAGGAGAAGGTCATGCATCATTTTCACCACACAGATAGAGGGGGAGCAGTAGGGGGAAAAGAGAGAGAGAATGAGGAGTCTGTGGGCATCCAATCATAACAGAAAAGCAAGAGGGGCCAGCTGCCAATCACTACCACAGTTTGGCTCACAGGATGCAGGCCATTCAGAAATGAAAACAAATACAACTTTCATCATCAGTTACATTTCTCAGTTGATTGGTTTTTGACATCACACCATCTCTATCTGTCTCTATATCTCTCTGAATCAATCGCAGCTTCATGGAGACCTGGCATCTGGCAGGCAGGCAGGCAGGCAATGCTGTCATGTTTTCATGTTTCCCCCAAAGTCCCGAAGATCAGAAAGACCTATAAGGGGGCATGTTTTCTCTCAGTAGCAGCTGAGCTCCCTTGAGCTTCTTGATAATTGGTCGAATGCAGGCCCTGCATTCAATGTGCCCGCCACATTCACCTTATGTTGATGAGAGTAAAGAAGGACATGGCATTCAGAACAACGCCAAGGTGCGGTGCAGCTGCACCTCAGATCCTCACTCTATTGGTTAGCTCTGCAGTGAAACACGACACTAGTAATTGCACGCACTGACTGTTTTCAGTGAGTCTGAGAGAGTACAGTAATCTTACATGTGGTTTTGATATGAATCTCTCAGCATGCTTGGAGCAAGACTTATCAAAATGTAAAACAATCAAAACGAAACAACACACGCACACACAATTACTTTCACCCCCGTGCAACTGCACGCTTCAGTTGTATTTTTTCCACATACAAATAAAAAAACATTTGTGATTGTGAATTGAGGAATAATTAGAACCTTTTTCAGTGTTGGAAAACCTTTTGGGGAATGTCAAACCAACAGGTGGACGGTGACAATCAGACTCAGAACAACTTCATGTTCTTCCTTTACTCAAGCGTCGCTTTGTGGAGAAACCGAGGACATGTTTGGTGCACACACTGGCATCAGATGATTCCCCAACTGAAAGCCTTCAAATATGCTTTTAGGTGACAGTGGAGGGATGCTAGCAATTAGACTCAACATATTTTGAGCAGATTTTTGAAGGCATTCCCAAGTGCATATGTGCACGCACACACACACACACACACACACACACACACACACACACACACACACACACACACACTTTCTCACACACAAATTGACTGGGTTGGATTTTTGGAACAAAGTTATGGGAGCAAACAGATGCGCACAAAGGGAATGTTGAGCTGGGATCAGCCGTGGCTCAGGAACAAGAGCGAATGACACTGGGGTCACCAGGGCCTGTGCTGTTAGTAAACAGGGGTGGCCCATGCTATCAGTGTGCCATTGCTGAGGTACATGCCAGCATGTCACATTCCCTCTAGCCCCGATCTGCTCACTCAGCCAAACACCAGAGAGGAGGTATCATTACTTGTGTGCTCAGCGCACATGGGCCGGCACACTATTATTATAATGTTGCTGCGTTCATTTGCTGAGGATGCATCCTTGTCTGACATAACTCATATGAACTTGCATGACTTGATAGTGAGGTGATTCAGCTTATGTACCTTGGTTATGGATACGACCGCAATGCCACTCAGCTGGATTTGAACCTGCAACATTCTGGTCACAGGTCCCAAATACATCTCTGCAACGCTGTTGCCCTTAATGCACACGACTCACCTCTGCATTACTGCATATTATACACACACATATACTCCTGCATTACATAACAGTGTATTTACATAACAGAGCACTTCAAATAAAGTAGCTTTTAAGGGTACATCTTTAGAGCCCCAACTAGGATTTAGGCCTACAACCTTTCAAATATAGGCCCAGCTCTTTGCAAAGAGCTGGTATAGGTTTTCCACTCAAAAGACAGGCGTTTAAAAACATTACACTGGACCATATATAACATAACAAAAATGGTTCCATCTAAAATGAATGAAAGTGTCTTCACTACAACGATAACTATAAAAATGAGTTAGAACCGTAACTTATGCAATGTGAGCGATTTGTAGAACACATCTCCAATGATGTAACATGTAACCAATTGCTGTTGAGCACTATCTGTACCCAGGGGAAGCATGTGCGTTGATTGACAGGTGTGTAAAACGATATAATGTTCTTTTGGTGTGCACGCTAGGGAATGATTTATAGTTTAGCGTTATAGTAAGTTATTGTTCCCAGTGGAAACAGGCCTTTACACTAATATTGAACCATGGGGGACTGGACCCCTGTAGCTGCCTCATTATGACCCCAGGGACTGCTACACATGAACAAAACGTCTGTATTTTCAACCCAACATCAGGTACTTATTGATGTATGCTATTTCAGTACTGAGCATCTTCTATGCTCCCATATCTTCCATTTGTGTTTTAGTATCACATATTTAGTATTAATCTCTGTAATATAGCTGACAAATTGGCTTTCTGTGTTTCGAAGATATATCCGTAATGCACCAATTCAGCCTCCTTATTGACTTTTTGTTTTTGTAATGTGTTGTGTTTTTGTGCACACAATGTTATATGTAAGCCATCTACTCTGGGACCACCAATGGAAAAAGTAGATAGCTAACTTGGGACACAATGCATTGTGTGCATGAATGTTTTTATATACACTGTGCCTGTGATAAATGTTTAGAAAAGAGAGAGGGGAAAAAAAAGAAATAAAACCTTAAGACCCACACAGCCCAGCAAGCAGGGTATTGTAGTTGGTCAGTCTATGGATCAGATCAGAGGTCCCAGTCCCGAGTCCAGTACAGTACAGGCGGTTTTTCCAAGAGGGGTCAGGAGTTTTTTCACCGCTGACCTCTGGGTCTCCTCTCGCTTCGTCAAGGCTTCTCTTGTTCTGCAGCTGTTGCGTGGCGTCGGCGACCAGCGCCTCTCGCCACACGCAGGAGTCCTTATCCACCCCACCCCACCCCACCAGATCGTTCAGCGACCGTCTGCGGCATTTTTCAAAGGGGGGAAAAATGCTGTGTCACTGGATTTAAGTAAAGTAACCCCCCCCCAACCAGGAAGAGAACGTCCTACATGCATTTGAATTAATCTTCATAAATTTACAGGAATGGTGCACTGCAACACACACACACAGGTCAATCATAGCCAATTAAACATGAGGATGATCCCTCTGACCTTCATGTACAACGTGTATGCCTCCTACCTGCATGGGTGAGAAACTGAAGCCACATTGATTATTTTTCTTCTAATGCATCGGTGACAGCTGTGATCAAATACTGCTGAGCAGGTTTTTGGTATTTGATATTGTGGTTGCATGTCACATTGAAGCTTTGACTCATGTGGCAATGTTTCAAAGTTGTGCTATAATGAATATAAATAAACCAATAAATATAATCTGTAAAGAGTTTTAGGCCTCGCCTGCCCCCTGGTGGCATGTTGTTGCACAACTCATTTTAGAGAAATGGTCAGAAAGCCAAGGACATTGGAAATTCAGCCCAGCACACGCTTTTGAATGAGCCACTAATGTTCTTTTGGTTGAATATCCAGACAGGCATTGCCACAGGTGCCAAAATGTGAGAAAAGCAGAAGCACATAAGCCCAGGTTCTGGTGGTAAGCCCATTTGAATGCAATTTACAGTTCTAAACCATTTAGGGCCATGGAAGAATGCAATTTATGTTGGGTGGAGGAAACGTAGCATTTGGACGAAGAACGCAGATGAAATGAGTTGATTCCAAAGTGCGTCTTACCACCTGTGGAGGCAGGACCTCAAGGCATGACTGAATCTTGTAACAATTGCATAACATCTTGCAACAATTGCGTCACAGCCGTGCTCCTGATCCTATCACTGCCCACACCCCAGGGCGAACAAACATTAATTTTCCTCTTACTTGCATAAAAGAGGACTCCACTTTCTGTTTGCGTTTTACATCATGCCATCGTTCCCATGACCAGTTATGAACTTTTCCGGCCCGCTCATGGACATCAGGCCCATTTCCTCAACAATATGGAGATTATCCATAGAAATCCTAGGACGGCTAATTCTTGTTTGCACCAATTTCAAAGGAATTTAATTTATTTAAACATGAGAATTTTACCCTTGGTCTCCAGGGAATAAAATAGTCATTTTTTCGACAATGAATGATAACTCACTGCAAACTACAGTAAACTGTCAATAAAAATAAAGGATTTTTATTTACAATTAAATTAAATCAACCAAGTATTGCAATTTTGGAAAACAAAGACAGCAGTTCGTTGAAATCAAGAGATCATCATTACAGACTTACAGGTTTATGTAAAAACTAAATGTACAGTGCCCGGTGAAAAGTAAACCTGAAACAAGAAGCAAAAGCAATGACACCTGCACTCCCCAAGACATGTGAAATCGCTTGATCCTTAAAGTTAACAGAAAAGATTATCGGAATATATACTCAAACGCATTGTGAACGGAGGGAAAAAACATACCACTTTACATATTTAGATTTAAACGTGACACATTCACATCAATGAGTCATAAGAGAACACAGCCTCATACACATGCCAACATTTGAAGTATAGGATAAAAAATGGCTTTAAATATTGTTCAGATACATATTCCCGCTTCTGCTATATATTGCTCTGAATCTTATTTATGCTCCACTTCATTCATAAATGTTTCATTGACTTGGCCCAAATCCTGCCCTGTACACCATGATGTGCATTTCAAGTGAACGTAACAGAAAGAACGTCTTGGAACAAATCAACACTGCCCACACCAGCACCCTTCTCAGATGAAAGTCTGTTCCTCTTTGCGAGACCACCAGAGGAAGCACACAGCACACATAAATAATGACATTTCTTCTAAAAGGTATTCCTGTACTAAATGTTCTGCAAAAAAATTAAATAGTAATGATAGTGTTAAGTATTCAAGATGCAAACTTGAAGACAAACTAAACACCGGCAGATGTTTCCAACTTGTTGAGGAAAGGCTTTGTGAATGTATGATCTGGTGTTACAGCACCAGGCCATTCCCTACTCAAAAGAAATGTGAGAAACAAACATCCTGAATGGGATGTCTTCATAGAGGGTTAAGTACACTTCAACATAATGTAAATAGCAAAGCACGGGTAAACAGACCTCAGCACAGAGGAGTAAACCTTGTTAAAGGACGTATATTGCTTCTTTTTTTTTTAATTCAGAGGGAAAAAAGGTGCAGTTTTCCAACTGACTCATTCAGACTGGAGAAATGCCACAAAACACACCGACTCTACAGCAGCAACCAAAATAGAAATCTGAAAATCCGGTTACAAAAAAAATCCAACGGCATTCTCAATACTGCAACAGAGCAGAAGTGAATACTTCCGTTAGTACTGCTTTACTGTTTCACATGAATAACATGGAGTATACCATAGCCTGGTAAACACACACACACGCACACACACACACACACACACACACGCACGCACACACGCACGCACACACACACACACACACACACAAACACACACACACACGCACACACACAAATATAACATACTTTCAATCGGAGATATCCCCTGACCTGCTTCACAAACACAGTGGGATAGCGCACACACGAAATACAACCTGAAAAAAAAAAAAAAAAAAAAAAAAAAAGAGCCAAACTTTGGTCTTTTCCAGCTTAGCTTAATTTTTCCTCCAAGACAATTCAGTTTTTTAACAACAATGTACATACACTGATTGGAATGTAAACCCAAATGAACACAGACAAATCTACCTTCATGCATCCCATTTTCTTGGAATCAAAGTTTTTTTGATTTCACTTTCCCAGAAACATAATCTAATCTATATGTAAAGCTTTTTTCTGTTTTGGGTCAGTGACATAAAAACTCCAGAAGTGTATAAACCCCTTCAAAGGCTTTAAAAAAACAAACATCTTTTACACTGTCCATCTGCAGCCAGGTTGAATAGCTTAGTTCTGGTCCTGGGTGGTTTTCCATTATCTTTTGCCAGCTAAGGGTGCCTACAGACAGGATATGGCAAATTGTGTATCCCTTGCCACATTTAAAGTTTGTTGGGGTGTGGTGAGTGGGGGCACAGAAGTTAAGTGTTTTGAAAGCTTGGCATCTGGTCTAATCTGCTACCAGATACCAGCATCCAGAGTGATGCCATGTGCTAGATCTCAGTTGTGGGTAACAATGGTAAAGCATCTAACCAGGTCAGCCATTTTGGCTCCAAACCATGCCAGTCTGGCTTCAGCTCTCGAGTGAAAAGGGGTTGTTTAATGACAGATGACAGGCTGAAATAAATAGGTTGAACGTAACTCAGAGACACTCTGGAATCACCGACTCAATAAACAAGGCATAAAAACGTCTGCTACTCTGGCAGGAGATAGCATTTCAGTGATGTTTCTGTTGTTTTCTTTTCCCCAAACCAATGACAACCCTGAGCGATGACACCCTTGACCTCTCCCTCCGTCCAGCAGGATTTAGACGGGCGGCGCCACCACTGGCCGATCCCACCCCGAAGTGTGAAGCAGCGCTTTGACCCGTCACTCCATCTTTGACATCTCGTATTTCGTGGTCATGATCTCCTGCAAGGTCGACATAATAACATAATGAGGCCCGTACAGGAATCAAGGCCTTTGCTCTTACTTACTTTTCACCACTGATATGACTGGCCTCGAAACTCATTGAAAATATGTTACTATTGTTTCAGTAAATATTAAAAATAAATAAATACAACTTGGTCTGGATGTGCACAGTTGCGCATTAATTATACCAGGTCACTACTAGCTGCCCTCACATTCTACTGTGAAAAGATTGGACAAAGTGCACATGAAACGTGAAACGTGAAAAGGCTAAACGCCTGCTCTTACCTCATCAGAGTCCAGGAGAATGGGCAATGCCCTGCAAAAGAAGGAACACTAATTACATTTTGCTTTGAACAAAAAACCATTACATTTATTGCAATACAAAAATTATTATATTTAAATATACATTAAATATATATATATATATATATTCACATTTTCTCTTTTGTTCTTTCCCCCATTTTTCTCCCAACTTAGTAGCCAATTATCCTCTCCCTCATATTTAGAGCTCTGATTGAGAGTTGCTGTAGTCTTGAAACTGGCAGTGACATGTGGCCCAGCACCCTGTGCAAACAGAGCCACTCCTATATGTAGCGAGCTCGTATCGGCTTCCCTCCCCCCTCCCTGGAGCAGACAGCAGATTACCACCCCCTAGTGGCACTCCCGGACCAGAGCCGAAACTGGCGTGACCTGATGGAACTGAACCTGGTCGCAGTGGGGCAGCGTCAGATGTTCTGCCGCTGCACCACCCGGGGGACCCTAATATACATTAAATATTACAGAATAGGTTCAAAGACCCTTGAGTGAACACAATGCAGTAAGTGTGTTTAGTTTGGTTGGTATCATAATCAAGTGTTTGGCTTGTACAGACAACAACACTGCAAAAATAATTTGAGCAGTATGTCCCACACAGGGTTGGTATGAACAGTAGCCGAAATGGCTACTATGTTATGTTGATATGGCAACGGTGTGTTGCCATCATAACTGGGTGTTTGGCTAAAATCTTCATTCCTGGTTTGGCTGATATGAGAACTGCAGGGTTTGGTCAATATCCTGAGCTGAACGTTGACTTGGCATTACAGACACTAGATAATGTAATGTGGCGTGAGCCTTACACATCCGTCAGGGAAGCAGGAATGTTCTCTTCCACCCACTTCAGGTCTTCATCCTGGAGAGAGGGTACAATGTTTGCATCATTCAAACAGAGAAAGAAGAACCTCACACAGGCATATGGGGGGCAGGGGGTTTGAGTTTCTGTCTCCGCTGAGGCACCAGTGATTTCAGCCATTTAGGGATATTTTGTAGAACTGTTGTCATGCGGTGGCCATATCTGGAATGAGTAATCAAGTCTTTGAACATGTGGCATATATAGATGAGCAACTGGTATTTGTGGATTTGGGATTAATATATGTGAATGTGTGCATTACGCTTGAGCGATATGAAAATGTCCCTATTGACAACATGCTTTTAATACAATAAACGATACATGATATTATCGTTCATACAGCAGTTGAGAAGAACGCACAAAGCTAGCCTGTTGTCTTAAGATGGTGCCATTGAGCTATTACACTATAGGCTTCTATAACAAGAAACTAGAATGGCTTGCGTGTGAGTTCCCCTAAAAGAAGCCTCTGCGCTGTGTGGCAGTATTAATTGTGTAACTGTATTAACCCAGTAAAGCAACTTCACTGTGCGAGTTGTACTTTTGACGCTTAGCTCATACTGTAAATGAGGCTGCTATAGGGATACTTACTGGGTTGGCTACAGGCTTCACTGTCCCATTCGATTCAGTCTTCGCCCTTAACTTTATGCCATCGGCTTGGAAAAAGAACAAAACATATTTCTATAAAGACAATATTAACAGATATTATGTGTCTGTGTATGTAATATTTCAATAATGTCACAATTTTAAATGATCATTTCATTTCAAACTCAACTTAAATTCAACAGAAGTTGAATCTACAAGCATGACTGGTTGACCTTACACAAATTTGAAGAAACCAGGAATTCTTCAATTTCTTCATCGTCCGAGTCATCAATCAAAGGAGTGAAGGCATACCTACAGGAAGGACAGTAGCACCAACTTTAGACAAACGTCAATCAAGATGAAAACACAAATCCATTCCTTACTATAACATTGAGGACATTTCACTTGCTGCATCTGACCAATAACAATACAATCAGAACAATGAAAACAAAAAAGGAGAAATGTTTGGTGTCTTGTGTTTGAATGCTTAGGTAGGTTTTACTGACAATGGTTTAAAAGACCAGAAATCAAGGACTTCAGTGGCTATCATTGTACAAGTACTGGGAACATTTTTAACATAGTTTTAACATGTTTACATTTACTCATTCAGGCAGTAAACGACAGTAAACGTATGACAGTAGACTTATCAAATCAGTTGTTTGATCTGTCAATACTGAGCCGGAACGGTCTCCCACCTCTGGTTGTTTGCCGACGGTCTCCAGAGAAACATGATGACGAGCAGTATGATGGAAAACAGGAACCTCCAGAAGGCGTCGTCCACCCAAAGTTCCATCCAGTCCTGTGGAAACAAAGCAAGAGAAACGTCCACAATCGTCTTGACCAACATCCCTGTCCAAATTTTCAATATATGTTTTATTTCCTTTTTCAAATTTGCCAGATTTAAATTATACAGAAAAATAAATATATAAATATGGCCTTTAACTTTGGAATTGGATTTGGGGGGAAAAATGGATTTCAATGAGAAACAAATCAGATAAAACATCCTCGGAGCATACTCAGAACATGACCAAATATCCGAGTCACTCAGGTAACCAAATTTGGACAAAAATTATATCCAGAGTCTATTTTTCTTTATCCTTACAACATTACAAAGAGGTACGTAAAAGCAATACTCACAGACTGACAGTCTGCCAACCGGAATTTCTTCGTCGTCCATACCATGAAAACTATGGAAGCTGCAAAGGAAAGAACCGCAGGAAAGGCCACGCTTAATTTTGCAGGCCCGTAAATATTAAGATATCCAAATGACTGAGTGACTCGGGAACTTACTGACCAATAACAGCGAAGATGAGCGTGTTGGTGAAGTGGCGATAGAGGGACAGCTTCACCGGGTTTCTCCTTAATTTCAGAGTCTTTATGGTCTGCGCCAAACTGACAAATATGTTCGAGGCCGTCATGGAAACAACGAGCAGATTCAACAGCGGGAAAGTGGCATCAACTGTCACTCACACATTGGAAAAACACGCAAATAAGCAAACAATGTGCATGTGGGAAGACACACAATACCCTTTCCGAGCCAATTCCCCACATTATACGGAGGAGAGACAGGAGTGTAGCCATGTAGCCATGGACAGAGGAATGGTGGGGAAACGTGAGCAGCTAAAAGGCACGGAGAGGTGCCGTGTCAAGGATATCCACCAGCAGAGAGAGGAGTCAAGCAGAGCCAGGGGAATGTTAGCCAACAGGGCCACGTCAGAGTCTTTCACCTGAGAGACAGGGAGAAGAACCAGGGGGGGTCGGGAGGGGGGAGAGGAGAGTTCAGGAGAGCGCGAGACGGAGCGCAAGAGCCAGAGAGTGACAGAAGGGTCAGGAGAGAAGAGAAAAGGAAAAACCAAGAGAGAAAGGGAGGAAAATAGAGTGGGGGAAGGGGGAGGGAACGAGAGAGAGAGAGAGAGAGAGAGAGATCATGAGGAGTTGAAAATGTCATCAGCTCTAAAAATCGATAACCATCTGCATGAATAGAATATCTGAAATAGTGTAGACATACAGTAAAACACAAATATGACAGGGAGTTCATCATTCACACATCATTCCAAAGAGTCTTTTATATCCTGGCTAACTATTTGAAAGTTTAACTCAATAGGCTATTGGTTGTATAACCTCAGGTTGAGACCAATAAATAAATGGAAAAAAGTACAATCATTAACACTTTTCATACATGATGAATACAACTTTTACCCAAACTTTCACAGATGGTTCACCCTTGGTCTATTCAAACTCTGGGTTTCCTACACATGAGAAAACTGCCCATTTATCATTCATTCCACAACTGGTCCTCCCAACATTCGCACAATGCACAACGCAAGGCTGTGGAAAAACTCCTAAAAAGGATATGAACCAGACGATACACGAGTCGAGCACGGCCAGAACAATGGCATTTATGAGGGCTGGGCCGTTATCTCGACCCTTTCAAACCAATAGGGCATCACATGAAGTCACACACACACACGCACACACACACACACACACACACACACACAGGAATTGCATTAGGTTAGGCACGTACAAAGCCAAAACATTTTTTAAAAACAAACGATTAATTTCCAATACAGTCTTGCAAAGTTTATTTGTAATGTCTCTTTTATTTTTGTTTCTGATTTTATCCCATTTTCTCCCAATTTGGTAGCCAATTAGACCTGCTATTTTTTATGTCAAGCCCCCCTAGTAATGTGAGTTCGCTGCCGTAGTCCTGCGACCGGTAGTGACGAAGGTGAAGTAACGCCTCCTCCGAGACGGCACTCGCCAAGCCGTCGACCGTAACCCGGTACTACAGGGCCACTCTTATGCGCAGCGAACGTCATGTCGGCTTCCCTCCCCCTTCCCAGGGGTGGACAGCCAATCGCCGCCCCTGGTGGCACTCCCGGCCAGAGCCGACTCTGGCGAGACGGGGAATTGTAATGTCTCTTTTTAAACACCGCTATGTATCATTATTTTAAAGCGATCCATACCCGATTGATAAAATCACAACACTTTATGCACTTTGTTAATGGGTTAATGTCTGCAGGTGGAGCATGGGCTGTGACAGAGGAGGCAGAAACATGCTGAATTACCCCCGTGATTCTCAGGATGCCCTCAATGGCGGCGAAGGCAAAGTAGAGGACCCCGAGTCCCACCACTCTGTGCATGACGGTCCCCAGTCGAGGCCTGGCGTGAAGAGAACACACGCATATGTACACAAACACATGCAAACCGCACACGCACAGTTTTTGTTAGATTTCTGCACCAGACAAAGACAACACTTTGGCCCTAGAAGCTCAACCCTGGTCCTGGAGGGTCCATAGTGTCTACAAGGCTACTCTAACCTGGTCCAGCCTGATGAGGCCAATAATTCCATATCCTGTGCTGGTCCCAATTTAACCCCGCTGACCTCACTGTCCCTTTGCATACTCTGATTAAGAGAATGTCACCACACTCCTTACCAGGAGCCAAATGTACAAAATAAGAAAATAAATATAATTATTATTATAACAGCAATGAGGGTGCAGACTTACTTGACTATCCCATAGCCCAGGCTGACGATGATGACGAGGAGTCGCGCCAGGGTCCTCTTCAGCGCAGAGACGAGCTCGGCAAAGATCAACAGGCCTTGGGCTGATGAGCGGCAAAGACAGAGGACAACATTGTTCACTGGGGAGAACGGTATTATACACCGAGGAGAACAGTGTTAAACGCTGCGGAGACCGGTACTCAACGCTGAGGAGAAGGGCCACCTTTCTACATCTACACCCAGTATTTTTTAAACACACAAGTATGTGTGGATGCACATATTGGCCTACGAATGCACAGAGTGCAGTTTTCAACATTTAACATTGCTCTGTGGTGATGCAGCCCAGGTTTCCTCAACACTGAAAGAATCTTGTCTATTCTTGTCTAAGGCTACAGCGCCCCCTACATACGATGATAAAACTATTGTGATAATATTTAATGCATGTTCTGGTGTATAATGTGTAGGACAGGACAATTTCAGAAAACATAACTGGTGCACTAGTCGTCTCCCCCAAGGACTGGGAGCGGATTTTACTTTCCGCCAAGGAGAAGGAACTGTCACTCACAGGCTGACCCCACAGCGTTGGTGTTCTCGTACTCGGCGCAGAAGACGGCCTTCTCCACCATGCCCAGGAAGAGGACACCAGCTATCCAGAACTGGATCCTCAGCAGGTCCTTCCAGTAGCAGGCCGACCAGAGGAACCACAGCATGGCGTACAGGATGTAGACTATGCACATCACCATGTAGAACTGCAAACACACACACACGCAAGCGCACGCACGCACACACACGCGTGCACAAACGCACACGTAAGCACAGAGATGCAAGCACCCGAACAGACACCCAAGGACAGACAAAGACAGAGGATCCCTGTTTTAATGTCATACAAACAAATAAATTAATATAGCCGCAAGCGGGAATTAACGGGTTCCGAGCGAAATGTACCAATCATTGTTTATTGGATGAATGCTGCAAACATTTAGCCTACAAGCTCAGAAAGGCATTAGCAAGAAGGCAAGTCATTGTATTGTACATTGCAATGCAAGTCTCATGATCATACGTCAAACAGACTGAGATATGGCCATTTCAAAATTGCATTTTTTGCATGTTGGTGGTGCTATAGAGTGCTACCAAAAGTGGTAAAAAAAAACAAAAAAACATTTTCAGCCCTTTCTTAATAGGTTTCTTAAGTCTGCTCTGCTCTAGTATAGTGTTTAGGAATTATGTTTCACCTCCTGTTTATACGTCTTATTACCTTACCTTACAGGCATTTAGCAGACGCTCTTATCCAGAGCAACTTACAGTTTACATTTCTTTACATACAATCCATTTACACAGCTGGATATTTTTACTGAAGCACCCTTGCTCAAGGGTACAATGGCAGTGTCCCACCTGGGGATTGAACCTGCAACCTTAATGTTACAAGCCCAGCTCCCTAACCATTACACTACACTGCCTGCCTGCCTTATAATAATACTCTGAACAAAAATAACAGGGTTCCAGCACAGCTTTGGTAACTGAACTGTTGGCTATGACTATTGTGCTGCCCCTCCCACTATGATTCAAATGCAGTTAGTGTGGGGTCACAGTACAGGTGCTGTTACTTCATAAAATACATAAATGGCCAAACACCATGTTCCATACTCACAATCATGAGTGGCCATTCCGTGATGGAGATGAATCCATGAGTGCCTTTCATTACAACACTGACTGAGAGAAGAAGAAAAATATATCCGTCACAAGAAATTCTTATGGGAAGAAAACAGCGGCTTAGACTACTAACATGACCGGCAAAAACAATTATCCAAATGTTTCAAGTAAACTATGTAAACAAGAAAACAATCACTTAAAGGCGGAGAAACACATGCCACTCCCAATGTATACAAGTTTGAGTCGGTCCAGGTTAGTGTACAATGAGCAGGTAGTTTCCACCAAATGCACTAACCTGCCTTCTAGTAATACCTGGACTGGCTCAAACTGCTATGCACTGGGAGTATTTTTTTCCACCCCCGAAGAGCATCTTTTTCAACCAAAGACTTCAGAAAAGGTGATGTAGAGCGTCAGTAAAGTGTATGCCTTTGGCAAGAGAATTATTTTTCTACTGAACTACAGTGACAAAAATGTCACCGGCCAGTGCAAGTGCCATTTCAGTAACAACCAATAAAGTTGACCAAATAAGTCCAATTCAAAAGTGGTCTAAGCCAGCAATAAAGTGATGCTCTTATGGGACAATATTGCAAGAGTGCACTTCACAAAATGAAAGATGCATGAATATGCCCACCAGTTAAATTCCAGTTTGCCTGCGGATTGCTGGACTTGATCACCACCACAAGAAGGTACGGTCCATCTCTCCACGTTGTGGCGATAACATCATCCTGAGCAGGGAAACAATTGCATCACAGCATGATGTCACACTTTGTTCTAGTGGCCAGTCAATACTATTGGTCAACATTTGATAAGAGCATACCACCTCTAAAAATGTTTCCTCTTTCCTAAAAAGGAGAAAAAACAAACAAAAAAACCCCTTTCCCAATCTCAAGGGTGAAGTACATTTGGAGGGAACAGAAATGATGGGCCAACTCAAGTCTTAAAGGCTTACTGGAACAGAATGACGCTCCGGTTCTTCCTTTAGCCCTCGTGTTTTATTTTCATCCTGTGAAAAACAAACAAAAATACATAAATACCTTTTAATAATTAGGCTGTAGCGGCGATAACTGTTCTGTTGCTGTGTATTTCTTTACCCTGATTTTTGTGTCCTCAACATATCCAGTGACAGAATTGATATATTTTTCCTGACTGAATTAAACCTGCAGCTGTTTAGTACCTCAACGCATTAACAGCACTAATGCCATGCATTTTAACATTGCTGCAATGCATGAAACAACACTGTCAACGTTTAAAGTCTACTGGGGTCCTGGCCAGTACAGCCTACCATCCTGCTCCTATATCCACTGAAGTGTGCAGTAAAAATGTATATTTGGGTTCAGCGTGCCAGGTATTTAACACAAGCATGAAAGTGATATTGAGTTGATATTACACAATAACAATCACACAAAATCCTGAAGACATTCTCTGATTCAGATTTTTTTTAAATTGTTGATGATTTTGAGACACTGCAAATGGGGTTTTCACTAGGTGGGCTGCAGGCATAATATTTTATGAATTGATGTATTTAGCCAAACTAGGGAATGATTAGATAGTCAGATTGGGAATTGTATTAAAATGGTTCCAGAATCATTAGAGTCACTAGAACTGCAGCCAAGGAAATGTAACGCGCAAATTCACAAAACGAGAACTGTGAAATATTTGCAATACAAAACTAAGCCGGAGACTGTGCCTGTGTCTGTGCCCTGTGTCAGTGAATTAGCAAAACAGAGAGCAAACTGAACACTTTGTTTGATATACCCCACCACTTCAACATCAAGTGCTGTGCTTTCTTCATGCTAATATTGGTGACTTGGCACATGATTGTCAGATTTTGTGAATATTTTAATTGTGCATCTCCTCTCACCTGTCCCTTCACCTCCACAGGTGACACCACAGTGCGTGGCAACGCCTTCGTTTTCTGAAACAGTGGCAGAGAAGAGAGAACTTACAACAATTCAATAGCACATCTTGAAAACAGAGGGGTAAGGCAGATATACATTTGTGCCTGTTTTCTGCCAAGATATGTTTTTTCAGGCTCCATTTAGAAAAATCTGGAAAATAATATTTGCATTTAATGACCAAAATGTAAGGGGGTGGGGGCACTTCTGGAATCACTCACGTTCAACATGGGAAAGAACCGAAGATCCTTGTTACAGGTCACTGTCTGTTGCACTTGCTCGATGTACTCCCCACGTCCCTGGGGGTTTGGGTCCAAGCTTTTTCCTCGGCTCAATGGTGTTTTATCATACATTTCCTGAGAGAGGGAAAATAAATTAATAACCAAGCATTTTAGGACTAGACAACACAAATCCCCATTACATTGTGGGCTTTGAAAACCTTGCAACAGTTCCCACAATGGAAAATAAGTATTACATTTACATTTACATTTTAAGTATTTAGCAGACGCTCTTATCCAGAGTGACTTACAAGATGTGCATTAATACATGGTAGGAACAATCATAGTTTGCGTGTATTCATGCATTCATGACATATTCTCAGGCAACACACACCAATAGTGCAATGAACTCTTCACGATTCATGTACTTACGTCAATATTATTAAACTCATTGTGACACGGATAGTATTTCAAGTACCAATGGATGGTAAATTTGACATCTTCTGGACAACCAAAGGACACAACTAAAGAGGAGGCAAAAGATAGCACTGAAATCACAACAGAACTGAGGCCATACCATCATGAACATTTTGAAAATCACATTTAAAGTCATTGAAAAAATAGTATGTCTTTCATGTGTATTTGTCTGGAATGGGAAACAAAAAACATTTTCATTATCTTGAATAAAAACAGGATCCTGTATGTAAAACAAAGAAAAACAGACATAGAACCTGAACATAACACTTACTTTTTAATTTTATATCTGTTTGGCTGTACATGGATTTCTTCAGCAGCAACGGTTTTGATGTCTGAAATAAACATTTGATAAAAAGGTTCACAATTTGTTTTAGAATTACTATGTTCCATTAAATCACACTCATATCACAAACGGGGGTACTGGGGTTTGTTCGCAGCGTCTATGACGGTAACGATCTCTCTTTACAGAGTCTGGAACTGGATACGTTGGTGGGTACAAGCTCAGTGGAAAAAGTTTCGTTTAATAATTTAGTTTGTTCTCACTGTGCTGCGTCCAAAGTTAGCAATGGTGAGTTAAGAAAAAACCGGCGAAATCGGACGCTTGGTAGTGTATAAACAGAAACAATGAGTTAGCCACATCACCACATTACACAACGTAGCTAACACATCGATAACCCCATTCTCACCTACTAGACCCAACGTTCGATTATATCATTATTTCATTAATGTTTTTTGGCTTGCAAGCAAATGGTGGAAACGTGTCCATGGGCTAGACACTCAAACAATAACATTGCAAATTAACAACAGAATACACATACATTTTGCCGGATTAGCTGTAACATTAGCCAGACCCCCAAAATGTGCTAAATTGGTTAGCTAGTAAGCACATTATCCAAACACAGCCAACATTAGCTAGCTGAACGAGCTAGCTGACCAATACATTCATATGAGCATAATGTCTACAATATTATTCCTCTGGAGATTTTTTTCGTAATTGAAACACTACCGTTTATGTCAATCGGACGTTCTGAACAGAACTAACGTTAGTTAACGGTTAACGTGAACTAAACTGTTGGTCAACAGCAGCACATCGTGTTTAGATAACGACAGCTAGCTAACGTTAAGTGGATCGAATAATGGTGCGTTTGTGCAAGGCATTTAGAGCTCCCTGAACAGAGGCTGCCTTGGTACGCCATCTAGCAGAAGGCAGGACAGTAGAGCTAGTTAGTTAGCGACTGTGGCTTCGCATGAGGGAGGCTAAAGTTACAGTACTAGTGGCGTAATATAGCGAAAATAACTAATTACGATGTAGGGTCTCCCGTGTTGTTATTCCGGCTGCAGGATCACTGAGTTATTAGCCAACAACAAAGCCGACTGTGTACAGTCCTCTCGCAAAATGTAACCGCTTGGGTATCCTCGCTCCGTGTTTTAGTCCCAAGAGTCGGCCCGGATTCCCCGCAGAAAGCCTTTTCGTGAAATTGCGAGAAGAAGAAAAAACTTACATTGACGACAGTGATAACCCACTGTCCTGTCTCGGGGGCGGCCTCGACTCCATGGTTGAGATTGTTCAAGAAGGTCCCTATCAACAGAAGGAGCCACAGTGTCGGTCGGCTCGCGGAGTAGTTCCACGTCTTCCATCGCTCACAGTCGGCCATGTTTTACTGTCAGACGCACGTTGCGTAGCCAACTCACCTGCCCGCAAGCGACGTCAGTGTCTCACCTGCGTTCCTCCACTGACGTGTCGGCGTGCGCACCCACTTGACACGAGGACGGTCGCGTGCAATTTAACACCTCGTTTGTGAAATACAAAAGTTCGTTAAGTTCTTTATGGAAAGAACATAAAATATGTAAGATATTAGGAGTTATGTATTAGCAGTTATGTTATGTATTTGGATTAGCTCGACTACACAATACCAGTTGAGTGAATACAATATCTCGTGCTGGCTAGCTCGACAACTTCCAGAGTTTGAGGAATTTGTCTTTTTTCTTTGAGTAAATTCCATAAGAAATGGAAGAAGCCGCACAGGGCCTCCTTTCATGCCTTTATAAGTCGAATACTCCGACAGCTAGCACATCACAGAGGGCGTGCGTCCTTATCCATCCACACAAAATAGAAAATCCCCAAATGAGCATTTACCAATTGTGGAGTTGTAGCAGGCTGGCTGTCTTATGAACTCAAGTTGCCCACGACGGTGGTTCCCAAACCTGAAGTACCACCGTGCATGCTGGTTTTCGTTCCAACCATAATTGCAATTCCCGAGGTAGCCTCTGACGACCTGTTAATTGTTTTTAACTGGACATGTTTAATGTCTCTTGAGGGATGATTTAACGTTACCCTCTTAATGCCACATTATGTCAGACACAGATATTCGTATTAATAATAATTCATATCATGTATAATTTAAGGACTTTTAATTATACATACATCGGGCAACTAATGCTTTCATTTTCTGTAGTATGCTGCGGCAAATTATTCATTTTGAAAGAGGTTACATTTTTAATAGATTTGTCGATAGATCTTGAGCTGAAATCAGTTGTCCTACATTTTGAAAGTGTTGGCACTTGGTCACTGAAACTAAAACATTTGTGTAAAATGACAAAGTAAATGGTAATGAGCCAAACCTGCATTGTGTTGAAATCTGTTTCAACATTATGGAACCTAAACACGTTTTCAACAACCATAGTTATACAAGAGATTGGTTGGAATGAAAACCAGCATACACAGTGGTACTCCAGGACCGACCAACTTCTTATTAGTTAATACAAATTTATACATTGTTTGGTGTTTCTATTATTTTGTATAGCCCCTGTATATGCTCCTGCCGCAAGATGCCACACATAATGCCGTTGAGGACTGACACTGAGATGACTAATTTCAGTGGTCTACAAAGAAGCAGTCACACAAATCAGTGGTATGTAGAAAATCAGCATTTCATCACTAATGACCTGCAATTAAAGAAGTGCATTCTGTCTGTACTGAACGCAGCTGCCTGCAATTATGTCTATTGCTGTATTACTGCACTGATCTCTTGCGCGTACTATGAATGTTCCTACCATGTATTAATTTAGCCTACACATTGTAAGTCGCTCTGGATAAGAGCGTCTGCTAAATGCTTAAAATGTAAAATTTAAATGTACTGAATGCAATTTATAGGGATCCAACACTGAAACGGAAAAATCTTACAGTTGACATACAACATGCAACTTTAATATGACGACAAAACAAAATTCCTCACTGCCCATTGTATACTGCAAACAATATATTCAAATATGTATCAATACACATCTATACAACAAAGTAATTTTCACAAGGCTATCCACTGTTACCAGGATTGCATTACAATATTTGCTTTTCTAATGCCAATATTAAGACAATACCTTTAGTTTACAATGCTACATATTACCCATTCGGAGACCAATTTACATAGCTTGGTTTTTGTAGCTGAGCAACTGAGGTAAAGTGCCTGCCCAAAAATATATTATCAGTGTCCCATCCAGGTTTTGAAATCTTCCATCTTTAATTGGCCCTTGGTCCAGTCTGAGAAAGTGTATTCTTTAGTTGGCTGGGATAAAACTCTTTAAAAAATCTTACTGAAGCACAATGTACAACATACTTACATATTTATAATGTACATACACATCTGATTGCAAAAGTTCATGTCCTCTTTTTTTAATAAATCCTTCAGTATATAAACATATTAAATGACATCACCAAGGTATCCTGGTTTAGCTATACATTGAGCATGCTCATACCATGTAGGGAGTAGAATAGGGGTGCCACGTACAGAGTCAAAGAGGATCTTCGGCAGCTGTTAAAGGCTTTTTAACCCCCTTCGCCCTTTGTAGAAATTACAAAATATACTGGCATTTGCCATTCACAGTTATTAACACATTTTAACACTGACTCATGGTAAAATTTCAAGCCAAATAGCAAAACATTAGGGGAAAACAAACTACAAATCAATACTCAGTGTTCTCTCAAAAGTAACATCTGAGAATTTACATGTCTTTCTTGAAGTTTGATGGCTGATTTTTGTTGTGTCAGGGCCAAATAAGTACAGGACACCTGCTGCTGTTGACATTCAGGACAAAGCATAGCTGATTCCAAACAAACAAATCCAATGGCAGGATCCTCAGTAACGCTTCCAGTCCACAAGCAGTCAACAAACTTGGGCTGGCAATGGTCACATATGAGAAGTTGGAGTTTGAGTGGGGTGTTTGATAATGCACTTTCAATAGGAATGAAGGGAGTTTTGTCTTAGTTCACCCCTCCCCAGGACATGGCAGCCCCGTCCAATCAGAGCAGGCGCAGAGAGTGACAGGGGGGTTGCTCCACCCATGGAACCTGACCAGCCCGAGTGCCATTGGCCGGTGCAGGGGGTCCGTCACTTGTCAGGAGGGGCGTGTCTGCATCCTCTGCACCCCTCACAGTAGCAGGGTCCTCAGAGGAGATGACAATGACGTAGCGGTCGTCTTCTTCCTCCTTCTCCTCCTCCATGGCTTCGTGGACGTCAGCTGTGATGAGGGAGGTGCTGGTGGCAGGTCGGCTGCAGGAGGGGGAGGAGCTGAACAGCGGGAGGTCCAGGCCCCTCTCCGCCTCTCCCTCCGGCTCCTCCTCTGGAAGGCTGGTGTTGATATATATGATGTCCTCTTTGCTGGACGCTTCGGGAAGCTTCTCTGACAGCTTCTCCAGCAGAACCCGTAGTCGGGGGAAGAAGGGGCGGTCCAGTGGGTCGGCCCTCCAGCAGGTGTACATGATCTCGTACCTGGCATAGATGGACAAGAGGAGCAGGCTGTTCTCACACCGTACGCTTTATATAAGAATGCAAACTTTGACCAAAAACGGTCCTTGTTTTCACAAAATACAGTACCTTGATAAAGAGGAGCTTTATTAAGGCTTTATAAAATAAAAAAATACACATAATGTATTTATAACTATGTTGTATGCTAAAAAACTGGAAATTATATTATTTTATGCAACTACAATTGCTCGAAGTCTCCAAATCTACTATCAGACATACAGTGCTGTGACAAAGTAAGTGCCCTCCCCCGCTAATTTATTGTGATTTTGGCCAATTTTTATCAAAATGATATTTGACCATCACATAAGTCCTTATATAAACAAAAGGTGATGTGATATAGCAAATAACACAAAAAGATAAAACTTTCCCATTATCTAATCAACAAAAAGTAATCAGACATCAAATATCCCTGTGGGGGGAAAGTAAGTGCCTATTTTAGTAGCAATTACATTGTCAAAAAAAAATGTCCCGTACATATTGATAAGTCTCTCACATTGCCTAGAAG
Source organism: Aldrovandia affinis (assembly GCA_029706075.1). Lineage (NCBI taxonomy): Eukaryota > Metazoa > Chordata > Actinopteri > Notacanthiformes > Halosauridae > Aldrovandia > Aldrovandia affinis. The sequence continues at coordinate 2,716,491 of JAINUG010000002.1, forward strand.
GAATTCTGGAGCACGCTTCCTTACAGAATTGTTTAAACTTTCTTGCCTGCAGAGCTCACGTCAGTTCTTTCAATGCACTTCAATGGGCTTTCAGCTGTGCAATGTGTTCTGCTCCAGAGTACTCTGGTACAGGATGGAATACATGGTTGACACATTGACCGACTCAATGCCCAGGTCCTGATCTATCAAAGCAGTACAATATCACCACCCTTCTGCCAACATGTTTCACATTGTAAAGGGGTACTTCAGCAGTAGGGTTCATTCATACAAATTTTCCTATTGAGCTCAATGGGGCAATTAGCTTGGAGGAACCCCACCATTAAAGATAATTCTCCAAGCTAGTTCCTCCATGCGAATTCTCCCATCGACCTTCAGGATCCTTGAGAGGGGAGGGTGCACAAAGAACTGAAAACGGGTGTGATTAAATGTGACACTCCCCCAGGGAACAAACACTCACAGCTCATCCAGGCAGTCATTTGGCTGCTTTAATCTGTGCCCTTCCAGGAGGTAGTCGTAAATTTCATGGTTTTGAACGCCAGGGTATGGTGTCATCCCCCTCGTCGCAATCTCCCACATCGTCACACCAAACGCCCACTGGAAGACCAAGCAACACAGGGTCAGCCGCACTGCTGCAGAAAGCACCATTCCCTTCACACATTATCGTCGTTTGACCGTGTTTCACTTTTGTATTAGCAAGTATCTGATGTTAAATTCTGGAAGCTGGATTTCACAATTTGTATGGAAATATGAGGAGTCGTAGGTTGGTAAGAACATGTGTATGCTGTGAAATCTGTGACATGCTAGCTGTCCTGTGGACACATACTCGTGGATGCATGCGCACACATTCTTTTATATACACGCGCACACACACACACACACACCACACACACACACACACACACACACACACACACACACTCGTATGTACACACACACACATATTTTTGGGGGCGGGCATGCACACACACTCACATAGTTATTTTTAATGCACTGGCCTCTCTACTAAGACTACACCAAGATTTAAGAAGGTTTGATGAGGGATTTATATGGGGGAGCTTTACCACATCACTCTTAATGGTGAAAACTCGGTCTGCCAGGCTCTCCACAGCAATCCATTTCACAGGCATCTTGGCAATGCGGCCCTGCCTGTAGTAATCTCCGCTGTAGATCTTCTTGGACAGGCCAAAATCCGCCACGCAGACTGTCATGTCATCCCTCAGCCTGCCGGGTAGAACCAAATCCACGGTTAGCTAAGTCACGCAAGCCAAAATCTAGGCCTCAACAGAAGGTTTTTTTTTTTTAAATTGGCCAATAATTCACTCACAGAACATCACTATGGATGCAGGGAACTTGTAGTTGAGCCCAAAGCAACTTTGTTCAGGTTGTTTATTAGCAGACACCCATATCCAGAGCAAATTATCTTTATGTTACATTACTTATTTGTTTAGGATTTTTTCCTGTTTTTCTCCCAATTTAGTAGCCAATTACACCCTCTATTTGTTTCGATTCGCCCTCCCCAGGCGAGTCCGCTGCTCGTCTCTACGAGGCAAACTAATTCTCAGAGGGCAGCGAACACCACCTCCTTCGAGAAGGAATTCTCCCACCCATGTTCTGGAGACACCCTTATGTGCTTCACGGCAAACTCGAGCCGGCTCACCCTCACCCGTCCCCCTGGGGCGGACAGCCTAACGACCAGGACCGGTTTGGTCTGTTTTGAGACGGGTTTCGAACCGCGTCCCTGACAGGCAACGCACACTATATCGGACCAGCCAAAATACAGTGTGTTAGACCACTACGCTGTCCACCGCCTACATTACATTTTTTATACATATTATCCATTTACACAGCTGGATGTATACTGAAGCAATTGCGTTAAGTACCTTCATAGGGGGTACAATGACACAGCCCACCCCCAGGAACTCAAACTATAACCCCCCACTATAAATTATTTTTTTGGAGGTAGACTCACATGCAGTTGCGGGCAGCCAGGTCCCTGTGCAGGAAGTTCCTGCTGCTGAGATACTCCATGCCCAGGGCGATATCGATCATGAACTTCAGAAGAGTCTGTGTGGGCAGGTACTGGGAAAAACAGAACACCTCCATTCTCATCATCACAATAATCATAAATCATAATCATATCTCTTCACATTACAATACTGAGAACTGAGCTGCAGGGTAAATTAAATTGCTTAAAGGCAACAACTTCAAATGAGTAACATTTGCCAAAGATACTAACTAGAAAAGAAACCTCTTCCATCTGTCAGCCTGTTACCAAGACAGTGATTGACATAGATGATTGACAGGGATTGATTTGTAAAAGGCAGATATTGACAGCATTGACAAGGCTCAACAGATATTGACAGAGATCGATGGCCGTAAAAGGAAGGACACTGACAGGGGTTGACCGCAACTGAAAATGATCAACACAGATGAACAATGACAGACAGGCATTGATGAACAACAGATATTTATTCACACTGACTGATGGGTTTTGGTGATTAACAGTGAGATAGGTTACCAGAGGGCTGTCCCCAAGGCGGGAGCGGAGCAGGAAACTGTGGAGGTCTCCATACTTCATGAAGGGAAGGATGACCATGGGCTTGGGAGAGTGGCCGGAGCCCACCTCCAAGCACACGCCTAAGAGGGAAAAACAGCACCACACATCCGTGACAAACCCTTCAGTTTTACACACACCGATGAATCACAACTAAACGCTGCTCGGTCAGGCAACCCTAATGCTCATCAGTGTGCACTCTTACTTGGAGTCGCCGGTTGTTGTCATTAAAGTTTGCAGATTTGTCTTGAGCACCTTGAGCGTTTAAGCCAATGTTGTTTAATATAAAACAGTAAAACATAACATTAAAGGTAACAAAAAATCGAGTATTGTTTTGTTTTCATTTCGTTCTCAGCGATGTGCAAATTTTATAAATGGCAGGACCCTTTAACATCTTTGTCCCTATCGTTAAAGTATGTAGGCCATAGAGACAAACTTTTTCCAAATTTTCCTTACTCTCAATTTTTCAATTTCAAGTGCGGCACATGAGTAAATCTGGGCCCGTATTCACAAATAATTTTATCTTACCACTAGGAGTACTTCTAAATCGCACTAAAACCTTTTAGTTAGGAGTCCCACCTTAAAACCTATTCACAAAGCTGCAAAGACAAACTCATACTAAGGAATTCCTAGAATTTTCAAGCTAAGAGTGAGGGCGGGGTTGACGTCGTTGCTATGGATGACATTGTTTCTCATGAACGAGCTTACTCAGAATGCCCACAGCGATTGGCTGATATAGGGGATGGGTCTCTGCCCACGATTTCAACCTAGCAAATAAATTATATGCTACTGTAAATGGGTATGTAGGCCTACCTGTTCCTGTTATATTCTAGTGGTGTAACGGATCGCAGTTGATCCGTGATCCGTACGGATCAACCACCACGGTTCGGCACGCATATGATCCGCGGATTAATAGCTAAATTGAACCATTATAGAGAAATACAGTTTTTCTGCCGCTGTCACGTTTTAAAGTAACAATTCCCTAAATCTCGATGCAGAGTTACAGCGAAGAGATAGACAACCATGTATGTTTTGGTTTGCTTTGTTTTTCATACTAAATGCCTTTCTGGGAGGCAGGTTTTTAGAAACGCGACCGAATTAAATAACATTTAAACATTAGCTTTTAATTTTTTATTAAATTAATTCAGGCATAAGACCAGCCTAGTTAAATCGCCTAAGGCGTACTGAATCTAAAAATGTATTTTGTGAAATAAAGATTAGTGAAATAACTTCAATTGAAAAACTGAAATGATCATTCATTCAATTCCTTGAGAATAGTTCCTGGTAATTTTTGGTGGAAACGCGCCTTTGGTCCCCGTTATTATTTTTTTTGCTGATCCAAAAAATGATCCGATGCACCCCTATTATATTCTAATAAAGATTCTAAAATACAAATGTAGGCTACGTGTCACTGATTTAACATGAAACCAAGAATACTGACTAGTCATTTGGTTACATGTCTGCATCTCGTAAACAATCAGCGGGTATCTATATATAATATATATTATATTATATATATAATACCCTCGCGATTGAGGCGGTACCTTTTTATGAGCTCTGTATCATTCAATATCTCCAGTGTTGATGCGATTGCGACAACGATTGCCGGCAGCAGCAGATTTTCGGATCGACGTGAGTAGGTCTTTAGGAGTCCTAAATTTATGAGTGACACGCCCATTATTTTTCGGAGTTGCTCCTAAATTGCGGAGTTAGGACCAACTTTTACCCTTAAAATGCTTTGTGAATACGGGCCCTGAAGTGTACTGGAATGTGGTTGGGCAGCAATACAAGAATGTGGTTGGGCAGCAATACCAGAATGTGGTTCGGCAGCAATACCAGTAGATCCAGGCACTCACCTAGGAGTCTGATCACATTGGAGTGGTGGAAGTCCTTCATGCATGCGGCCTCATTCAGAAACTCCTCAATCTCCCGATGGGAAAAGTTGTCCACTGATGGGAGGATAAAAGTAACTGCTATTAGGAGTGTGAATCTCTTAAAATTATAAAAAAGATGAAGCCATCCTCTCTTCAATCGGTGCAACTAGCTATGTCTGTGGTGTACGTTTCTAACATTTTCCCACAAACATGTAATCAAATTTTAGATAAACCTCTGTTCCATTCAGCCAGCAGAAACGTCGGCTCACCTTTCATGGTCTTCACGGCAACCTTCTCCGTTGTTCCATTCGGTTGCTTTAGGTGACCCTCCACAACTGAGCCAAACTCCCCTGCGGAGCGACACAGAAACGAGGATTCAGAGACCCAGAGGAGAAATATGCAGGGTATGAAGGAGAGGACTTCAATGGGGTGGACTGTGTGTGTGTGTGGGTATGGGTATGCACATTTGTTTTTATGTTCCAAGAATATCCTGCCATTCATTTGCACAAAAGAAATGCTGTTTAAAAGCTTTTTTTCACCAAGTGCATGAACTGACAATAGCCAATTTAGTGTTTGAAGGAAATGTCATGCAGGCAAACATATGTTCCCCAACGAAAACCACAGGGCTATTTAAGATCAGGTGTGATGACTGAAGGGGAAGACTAGAGGTGGAGGAAACGCCATCATTTTGCAAAAGGTTTGGGGAAGCGGACTGTAGCATGCATGCCTACTCTTTTTTTTACTATGTTTGATGCATGTTTGATGCCTTATTTAAACTAAAATGTAAAGTCTAACTAGATTGCTCGTCGTTTTAGCTCATTTTCTAACTAAATCTTTTTCATATGTGTGGAAGGCGTCGGTCTCAGCAGCGGATCAGGGCGATTAGCGGCCACGCCTACTGGCAGAGCAGCCAGCGCACGCACCGGTCTGGTGTTGCTAATCACATCGGTGTGCTTTAAAACTGCTCTGCTCTCTTCAGTAGGTGGCTGGAACAAGGAAGAAAAGGCGTGGGAGACCGAGGAGAAAGAAAGAAAGACAGAAAGCAAAGCAAAGCAAAGCAAAGCAAAGCTTTCGGTTATGATTTAAATGGTTGTTGTGTTTATTTTGTTTATTTGGTTTGGAAACTCCCGGTCTGGTTCTCTGCCCGTGTCGGGATCAGAGAACGTCAAAGATTACTAAATAAAGAATCCGGTTCGTAGACCGAAAACTCCACCCCTGTTTCCAGACTGCTCTGTTCCTTACAGCAATTGTCACGTGGCGTGTGACAAAGTGGTGCCGAAACCCGGGAGAACAGAGCAGCACCACTGGAGAACATGGAGAGCCCACTCTCCCAGGTGATCGCCCACCTGGCGGCGATGCAGGACGCTCAGCAGCGCTCGCTGCTACGGTCCCAGGAAGACCAACAGGAGGCGCTGCGAGCCATCACCGCTACCCAGGCAGCGGACAGAGCTGCCATTATAGAGCTGCTAAACAGCAGGCAGGCGGCCGCCTCTTCCATCCCGGTCCGGTCCGAGATCAGGATGGGAAAGATGGGACCGGACGACGACCCGGAGGCGTTCGTAGAGCTGTTCGAGAGAACAGCCACGGCATGCGGTTGGCCGGGCGGGCAATGGGCATTACGGCTCCTCCCGCTGCTGTCCGGGAGAGCCAGATAGCAGCTGGTAGTGTGCCGGCCGTTGCCGTGGCTGACTACCCGACCCTCCGGGCCACCATACTGGAGAGTGGGGCTAAAGCCGGAGGGACACAGGAAACGACTCCGCGATCTGCGCTTCGCCGACGTCAGGCATCCCTTCGCCTACGCCCAACAGCTCCTCGACTCCTGCCGGCGGTGGCTACAGCCAGAAGTCCGAACAGCGGACCAGATCGTACAAGAGGTGGCATTGGAGCAGTTCACGTCGGGGCTCCCGAAAGGGACCGCGGACTGGCTCGATGCCACCAACCCGCCACTCTGGATGCAGCCGTCCAGCTGGCAGAGAATCACCTGGCGGTCAGTGGGGAGACAGGGAAACTTCCCCAGAGAGCTGAAGGGCTGAAAAGCCAATTCGATAGATACCGCCCAATATCCCGGTTCCCGTTTTCCCCAGTCCAGTCCCAATTCAATACCCAGCCCCAACCCCAACCCAGGTCTACCCCTCCCGAACCCCGTCCGGTCCCCGTTGGCATAACCACCCCGAGATCGCAATGGGAATCGTCATAACCTTTCTGTTCCAGGTCACCTAGGGTCGCCACGGACGGCGGGGCAGGACTGTTGGCAGTGTGGGCGTCCTGGCCACATGCCTGAGGATTGCCCCGGATGGATGTAAGCATCGCGGACGCCCCGCTGTCCAGCGCTACTCCCCCGAACCAGCAGAGTCGTTTTGGTACCCGTAAGTATCAAGGGAAAACAATCCAGGCGCTGTTGGACACGGGTTGTTCTCACACCCTTGTGCATCAGCGTCTGGTTCAACCCGAGGCATTGGACAGGCTCACAGAGGTGGCGATTAGGTGCGTGCACGGTGATGTACACTATTATCCAACCGCCCGGATTGAATTTTATATTGGGGGAAAAAAGCATAGCATGGTGGCAGGGGTTACTCCTCGCACCCCCCTTCCGCTGATTTTGGGACACGATTGGCCGGGGTTTAAGGATCTAGTTAGAAAGGAGATCGCGGAAGGGGCCCGACGGGGTGTGTTCGCTATCGTCTTGTAGCAACTGGGGGGATGACGTCACAGATGACGACGACCCAGGGAGGGGCCGGCTCTCTCCGCAACAACCCGAGGTGACCGAAGGCTGCTTCGGGAGACGCGGGCGGTGCCGGCGGACTTCCCCGTCGCCAGAGTGACTGATTTCTCCCTCGAACAGTCGCAGGGACGAACGCGCTCAGTCGAGTAGCTGGACAAGTGATTAAAATTGATGGCCAGCTGCTTGACCCAGAGCGGGTGGTGACATATCCCTATTTTTGTATTTTACAAGATAAACTGTATCGCGTGTGTCGGGACGTCGATACAGGAGAAGTAGTTACACAGCTATTGCTGCCCAAAAGCCGCCGGGAAATGGTTTTCCAGGCGGCTCATAGCAATCCCATGGCGGGTCATTTAGGACAGGATAAAACACTACTCCGGATACTGGCTCGATTTTATTGGCCGGGCATTCGAGAGAACGTCCGTCGGTGGTGTACGGCGTGCCCCGAATGCCAAAAAGTAAACCCAGCGGCAATCCCAAAAGCTCCATTGCAACCCTTGCCGTTAATAGAGGTCCCGTTCGAAAGAATTGGAATGGACCTTATCGGGCCATTTGATCGGAGTGCCAAAGGGTACCGCTTTGTATTAGTTATCGAGATTATGCAACGCGATACCCGAGGCTGTACCCCTCCGCAATATATCTGCAAAGACTATTGCGGAGGAGTTGTTCCACTTTTTCTCCCGGGTGGGAATTCCAAAAGAGATTCTCACTGATCAAGGCACTTCATTTATGTCACGAACACTGAAGGAACTGTACGCATTATTGGACATCAAGTCGATTCGAACTAGCGTATACCACCCACAAACTGACGGGCTGGTAGAGCGGTTCAATCAGACATTGAAATCCATGATGCGTAAGTTTTTAAAACCGATTTAAAGAATTGGCACAAACTAATTGATCCACTGATGTTTGCCGTCAGAGAGGTTCCCCAAGCCTCCACCGGGTTTTCCCGTTCGAATTATTATATGGGCGGCGTCCCAGGGGTATTCTGGATTTGTTAAAAGAAACTTGGGAGGAAAATCCGAGCCCCAGCAAAAATGAAATTCAATACGTCATGGACCTACGAGCAAAGCTGCACTCACTCGGTCAAATTTCACGAGAACATTTGCTCAAGGCCCAGGAACGACAGAGACGGCAATATAACAGGGGGACACAATTGCGAAAGTTTCAACCGGGAGATCAAGTCCTAGTGTTACTCCCAACGTCAGCATCTAAACTACTCGCAAAGTGGCAAGGACCCTTTGAGGTTACACGACGAGTGGGGGATGTTGATTATGAAGTCATTCGCTCGGATAGAGGTGGGTCACGTCAGATCTACCACCTAAATTTATTAAAACGGTGGGAGGTGGTAGACCCTGTTCGCTTCGCCATGCCAGAAAATCCCGAGATGAGCTGGGACCGGAAATTCCAATTGAAAATACGAGACTTCCGGTCCCCGTTGGTAGCCATCTTGCGCCGGGCCAGCGGGCAGAGGTGAGTAATTTACAGCGCTGTTTTTCTGACGTGTTTTCTCCCTTACCCGGGCGAACTGACTTGATTGAACACCACATTCAGACCCCGCCAGGCACCGTGATTAGGAGTCGGCCATATCGCTTGCCTGAACACAAAAAAAAAGTGGTTCAGGAAGAATTAGAAAAAATGCTGGACATGGGAGTAATCGAGGAATCTAGTAGTGACTGGTGCAGCCCCATTGTGCTTGTACCTAAGCCTGATGGGTCGGTTCGATTCTGTGTGGACTACAGGAAAGTTAACGCAGTATCGAAATTCGATGCCTATCCAATGCCCCGGTTGACGAGCTGCTGGATCGGTTGGGCACTGCTCGCTTTTATTCGACACTGGATTTAACCAAGGGCTACTGGCAGATTCCCTTGTCTCCAGCGTCCAGGAAAAGTCGGCATTCTCTACTCCGTTCGGTTTACACCAATTCCTGACCTTGCCTTTCGGTCTGCATGGGGCTCCGGCCACCTTTCAGCGCCTAATGGATAGGCTGCTTCGACCGCATGCTGCATATGCCGCAGCATATTTGGATGACATTGTCATCTATAGCCATGATTGGGAGCGGCATATGCAGCATTTGCGGGCCGTCCTACAGACGCTGAGGGGAGCGGGGCTCACTGCTAACCCAGGTAAGTGCGCTATTGGGCGGAGAGAGGTACGGTATCTGGGGTTCCTCTTGGGCGGGGGGCAGGTCCGACCTTTGATTGATAAAACCGCGGCCGTTTCGGCCTGCCCACAGCCCAAGTCTAAAAACAGGTGAGATCCTTTTGGGACTGGCAAATTATTATCGCCGGTTTATTCCTGGCTTTTCGGCACTAGCCAGTCCCCTAACTGATCTCACCCGAAAGGGAGCCTCAGATCCGGTCCAGTGGACGGAGCAGTGTCAGGCGGCGTTCCTGAGGATAAAAGCGATTCTATGTGGCGGCCCTCTGCTAATCAGCCCTGATTTCTCCCTGCCTTTTGTTTTGCAGACCGACGCCTCGGATAGGGGCTGGGGGCAGTCTTGTCCCAGGAGCGTGGGGGAGGAGCGACCGATATGTTACATCAGTCGGAAGCTTACTCCGAGAGAGGCCCGCCACAGCGCAATAGAGAAAGAGTGTTTGGCGATCAAGTGGGCCTCTCTCACCCTCAGGTACTACCTCCTGGGCAAGACCTTTACCCTCTACACCGACCATGCACCCCTCCAGTGGCTACACAAAATGAAGGACACCAACGCAAGGATCACTCGGTGGTATCTTGCATTACAACCCTTTGCTTCCGAGTGATCCATCGGCCAGGGTCCGCGAATGGGGTGCGCAGACTTCCTCTCCAGGGAGGGGGAGTCTGTCGAACCGAATGGGCCCTGGTCACATTCTGGCGATGGAGGGTGTGGAAGGCGTCGGTCTCAGCAGCGGATCAGGGCGATTAGCGGCCACGCCTACTGGCAGAGCAGCCAGCGCACGCACCGGTCTGGTGTTGCTAATCACATCGGTGTGCTTTAAAACTGCTCTGCTCTCTTCAGTAGGTGGCTGGAACAAGGAAGAAAAGGCGTGGGAGACCGAGGAGAAAGAAAGAAAGACAGAAAGCAAAGCAAAGCAAAGCAAAGCAAAGCTTTCGGTTATGATTTAAATGGTTGTTGTGTTTATTTTGTTTATTTGGTTTGGAAACTCCCGGTCTGGTTCTCTGCCCGTGTCGGGATCAGAGAACGTCAAAGATTACTAAATAAAGAATCCGGTTCGTAGACCGAAAACTCCACCCCTGTTTCCAGACTGCTCTGTTCCTTACAGCAATTGTCACGTGGCGTGTGACAATATGTTTTGGCTCTGGTGAATCTGTTTAACTTTTAATTGTCTGAAGCATCAGCCAGCTTCATGACACAAAGCAACCCCAGGGAGACGCTCTCAGGGAGACTCCCCAGACACACAAGCTGTCAAAAGTTTTGCCAGACTGGTTTAATTATCTCCTAAAGACTGCAGGATTTTGTTTTGTATCCACAAACGGGACACTAACTGACAATACATGCATAAAGGGGCTGCATTTCCTCTGCCACGATTCCTGCCATTTTCCCCAGGCTGGTCATTACAGAACTGGGCTGGTGACCCAAACATGGCAGATTAATTCCCAGACAGGGCACACCAATTGCACCCTTGAGCAATGTGCTTGACCCGTTTTGCTTCAGCACATGATTGGCCACTTATAATTGGCCATTACTTGTATATAGTTTTTACACACATTGAAAATTCCCATCCAAACAACTTAAAGTTTAGCTCAAACCCCCCCATGTGACTAAACCATAATGTTGTGCTGGTAAATTGGACACATACACAGTTTTTATGCAAGTCACCCTTGATGGCAAGAGGAGCATGTCACAGAATAAAATGCCTGCTCTCACCCTCTCCCAGGATCTTCCCTATGGACAGCAGAGTCCTCAAAACCATCACATCCCGAAGCTTGGCCTGGAGCTCCGTGCTGATACCCAGATTACCAACTGTCAGGGGAAAACACCGGAACAGAACACAGATTCCATTACAAATTTAATCAGATTCCAATCTGACACGTCAGGATACTGCTTGATATGCTACCAATTATGTCTTTAAACTACCTCCAGTAGTATCCTGGAAACATTAGCAGATCAGATCAACTTAAAATCTTAGTAGCAGGGGAAATTAAATCAATCCTTCTCTTGCCTAAATATCTGTAAAAAAAACAACAACAAATATGGTTTTTACAAAACAGCAATTTTTTTCATGACATCCATGACCTCCAAAGCAGGTAGGTGTTTGATAGTACGTACGTGTGACTTCAATGGCAGATCGGTTGTAGGACCTCTGAGCTTTGTACTGGACCACAGGGTGAATGTCCTCTCCACTTCCGAACACCTGCCTGCAGAGGGAGCCAGCGAGACATGCATGTGAATCGCCTCACACATTAATAAAGGGGGAGAGTGGGAGGGACTGAGCGAGAGAGATAAGAGACAGAGAGAGAGAGAGAGAGAGAGACTGTATAAGAGCTGGAGAGAAGCTGTCTTGACCTTCAATTCCTTCCTGTTAGATCACAGTGAAGCTGGGCACCGGGAGGAAACACTACGTTCAGGATGTTTTCCTGAAGAGAGTTCGAGTTGGAACTGCCCCTTGGAACAGAGACGTGTGACTCAGCTGGGTACTCTTATCGGCTTCCTGACCAGCGAGAGTGAGTCAGTGTCTAACAGATCCCAGACCAACATGGTCAGGGGTGGGTATGACGTTTTGGTTCTCGTCTCCAGCTGCAGGTGCAGGTGCAGATGGAGGGAGAGGGGTGCACTCGGCCACCGTGCCTCTTTATTGACAAAGTGACCGGATGCTTGGAGTAATTTCACTCCCTCCGAGCCGGAGGTACAGGCCTCTATTGAGGAAGCAGCTGAGGAGTTCTAGGCTGCACCACAGAAACAGGAAGAGGGAACTGGGAAGCGGTGGTTGTGTCCTGTGCCTCACAACCTCCAGTACGCCATTGCTTCTGGCGGATATGATGGGTATGATGTGGAAAAGGACACACATTGAGGGCAGCCATATGCTTTCCTTGTTACTCATCATTTCTATATTTCTTTTCCCTACAGATGACTACACCAGAACAGACTATACCTGACTGGTATATATATATTTTGCAACAATTCTTCTGCCTCAATACACAGTATCAAGGTTAGCCCCCCTTCCATGTGTGGTACAACCATCCTAAACAGATATAGGCCATAACCAGTCTCACACTGGTAATATTGTGTTGTTGTCTTTCATTTCATATTTAGATAAAAGTTGAGTTGAGAAAGGTGGTGGGGGGTCCCACACTCACCCAAAGCGCGTGTCCAGGGCCCTGGCACGCACACACATGGCCCCCCACAGGACGAGCAGCAGCAGGCAGAACCCGCACACCACCCCAAACACGATGTAGATGGAATCAGAGCCCCTAGTGTCAGGGCTGGAGGACGGAGACAGGGCTGGGTCTGAAACAGACATAAAACAAATGGCGTATTTGCCACTAAAGTATCTGGAAAGCACTGAGGAGGGACATATACAAGTGCTTGCTACTTATTCGTCACTTTGCATTGGTACGTTTGACTACAATTAACCCGTTGAATTGAAGTTTTATCAAATGGATTCCAGTGTTGTTTGTCTAAAGTGATTTTACACAGACACACACATACACATGCATATGCACACTCTCTCATGGATGTGATCAGCTCAAAAAGAAAAAGACAGAAATAAATTAAAATGATGCACAAATTAGATATTGTTAAAACAATATTCAACAGTAAAGCAGGAAATACCAAGGACTAATAAAAGCAAATAAAAAACAGTGATCATCCCAAAGTCATCTTAAAAAGGTGGGATTTAACTTTACTCTTAAGATGTACTGTTGGTTGTGCCTCTCTCATATTTAGTGGCAGCGTGTAACAAAGTCTGCGTGCATAAAAAGGCTGACTCTCCCTTGCTCTTCAGTTTCACTTCTGGAACTCTGCAGTTAGCAAGAAGTTTGTGGCTACCTACAGAAGGTCGAATTTAATCCAGGGAGCAGATTTCGTTCCCTGCCACACATTACACATCAATACGTGGTAAAGGCCACTGACTCAGTGTGTGTTTGTACAAACAATGAAACACTTTCCTTAGGGTTACATTTTGAAATTCTTCTTCTTGCCCGTTTCCTGGAATGTTGAAGTGCAAAGTTGAATTACTCTTTATTTTTTCAGAGAACAGCACTCGGGGCCCTATAAGCCCTTCCTTAATTACTACATCCCAGAGCAGACTGGCCTACAAACATTTACCAAAAGACAAGAGGAAATTAATAACTTAGTGAACATAACGGCATCAATCCAGGACAAAGACAGCTGCTGTGAGACACTCAAAATTACATAATGCAATGATATCTTCATAAGAGGTGCACTTGTGCGATACAAACTAATTTTCACTTGTTCAACTTGTTTCACTTGTATAACTGAACCAAAATGATTTGCCAGGAAGGCCTTCAGACAGCAATGAAGTGAACATCTAATCAGACAGACCTAATCAAGTGCACAGTAGGCCTGTCTCATTTCACAGGGATTCATCGCTTAAAGTGCCAGTGTGTTGTCATCGGAGAGTTATAAACTTCCTGGAGGGTGCACTTACCAGAATCATCTGTGCCTGCATGAGGCATTGTGGACTAGCCAATGGCACCCCTGTTTCTGGCACCATAGAATGACATCAATAGAATGTGTCTGGCCATAAAACACGTTACCACCTACTGGCACAAGGGAGTAGGCCTGCCTGTTTTGCCCGATGAAATGCACATTACATTAGATATATTCTGTAATATGGTAATACTGTTATGGCCTTTGACATTCCGTTATGGATGTGTACTGTAGTTTCAGTTTGCTTTACGGCAATGCGTAAACTATTTTCCACTGTAATACACTTTTAACGTAGGCATATCTAATTTTGGCAATCACATATGCATTCCTGCTCACTGTTACACTACGTTAGAACTATATAAATAGAACTATAGCCTCCTCTTTCCATCACATTTTCAAACACTGGGTAATTCTTAGTGACCGAACGTTCCAGCACCACAGGTAGCGCTGTATACAGAATGCAGAGTACCTTATCTCTATGGTGTTGGTTGAAGGAACAAACACTCTGGTAACACCTGGAAGCAAGGTAGTATAATTCCAATATACGAGAAGGGGAACTGTACTCAAAAAGCATTACACGGTACACACCGGCCTCGGGTACGAAAAGCGCCACGGGGTGGCTGAGCGTCCCTCGGCCTCTCCGGGTGCAGGCCGCCACCTGGACTGTGTACGTGGTGTTGAACACCTGGACAGGGATGTAGGCCACGTTTGTGTCACTGGGAATCTACAACAGGCAGGCATGGGGGGGGAGAAAAGCAAAAATATGTTTACTCATGTTTCATCATAAGGGTTTATTCATAAATCATTGTGCAGACTCCAGTAAATCAATTCCCTCTCCTAAAAGACGTTGTAGCATCAGTGCAGTGCAGGATCCAGGCTGGGATAGAATCTATAAGAGACCAGTGTATTGGTAGAGTGCAGAGTTTATAATTGAAAGAAAGCAGCATGTGAGTGGGCTGCAGAATCTGAATACACCAGAATGCTGGTGCAGCGTTTTGTACGGTGAAATGGAGAAGCAGACCATGCGCTTGGGCGGGTGCGCAGGAGGGGACGGCAGGGGCATGTGACAGAGGGAAGATCCTTGTTACACAACACGGCACTGCAATGTGTGGGGTTCCTGTTCCTGCTGTCCCGCTAGTCACACTGTCAGCATGTCTGCACGCAAGCACGACCTGAGTCACAGGGTGCAGTGGTCCTTCTAACTGGCTCAGAATTTGAAACAGAGGAGCATGTTTTGGCAATCATTATTTATTTTTATTATTTTATTTATTTTCTGAACAGTGAGCAGGAATTGCCTGCCAGGACATGTAGCAGAAACAGAGGCTCTTGGGGTGTTTGAAAGCAGCTCAACACATTGCTAGATACTCTAGACAGTAGGAAAAAAGGATGAGCCTCGATAGGCTGAATGACCTGTTCTCATCCTTAAACATTCTGAATCATTTCTTATGTTCTTCTGTTCTTATGTTCTATTTAAGAAAACAAACTAGTCTGACTTATATTTGAAGCATGAAGCATGTAAAGCCAGAAGCATGAGATGCAGAGTCCAGCACAGCTGTGTGAAACATGATTTACGGCTCATTTCCCGACATAGCTGACTTAATCTACGTATGATTCACGGTTCACGCAGGAACAATGTGAGTGAAGACAGCACATGTTTATAATATCTATTGTTTTCAACTTCCATTCACTCACATGCATGACTCAGCATGGCATGCAAGCGGGAGAATCAGCAGGGGGGGTGGGTGGGGGAGACAAATCAAATCTCTTTTTTCACACTGTCAGCTTCCTGTCACCATAGAAACGGGGGAAGTCAGGAAGCGAACAAGGGTGGTCTGAGAGAAAGGTACATGCTCGCACCATTCGGTCAGTTACGTTCATTCACTGAATAGATATCCACACTTGAACAAAATATTATGCACTGGACAAATAGCACATTTTCACGTGCCCTGTATGGACGTTCCTGTTGCTCAACATCACAGGGATCAAACGACAGCACACTAAACCAGCTTGCATTGGCAAGGTGGAGGTTGTTCTAAAATTGCAGGTGGCTGCAGTTTTAGAAAGGCAGCTACAGATGGCCTTCAATCTCACAAATTGAAAAAAAAAAACACAAAACAGAAGAAGATTGACGAACGCAGATGTTAGGGTTTAACTACTGAGCCCCTGGACAAGTCACTTAAGAGCTGGTGTTTTGATCTGGAGCTGTTTGAGCAGAGTTGTTGGCAAGCCTCCATTTCGATGAGAGCTTGAGGCTGTGATTCTCTAACAATTATTTGGATTATCCATCCCTAAAATAATCTGGATATGCCATTGTCTTTTATGGTAATATAAGCAATTCACTAAACTTGCCAGTAGCATCCAGATGCAAAGGTATACATTTCCTTTCCTTTACATGTACATATAAATCCCAATTCATGAGCATTAACATCCCATCTGATCCCAGCTGCTTTAGACCAAAGATTAACAGGTGGTATTTTCACCCTTACATTTATATTTTATTAACCACCATAATGATAAGCAGATAGAGAACAGTAATACAGGTGGTCACTCAAACTCTAAAATGGCACTGGTAACATAAATAACCGAATCTTTCTTTATCCAATTAATAATAATAGCCTTAGTAAATATTAAATATCATATGTCAGGGACCCAACTACAGATAGGGCACATAACATAACATGACAGTAAATCCATTAAACAGAAATCAGAAAAATCACGATACGGAAGTATCACAATACCTCTCCTATCTTACGTGGCTTACCAGAAACGAGGAGCACACAATGACACCAAGTCCCACATTGCAAAATCGTTGCAAAATCATGGGAAGAGCATGATTCACAAGTCGAGTTGAAATAACTGGTAAAGCTGCCCTTTCACTTTGTAGAAAGGAACAGAGGATAGGGGAGGATCTGAAGACATTCCATTTTTCTCACGGCCGGCCGGACACTACAGAATCGGCTAAGCCAACCAGAAACATGTGCATGGCTCCTCAAATCATAAATGTGCTTCTCCTTACTCCTCACATCATTATATATAATCCTCGGGGACCAGTGGGAAGAGAGTTGGACCAGATTAAATATAGGTGGCATTCAAATGTCTGGAAATGTTGTTCTACAGTGTGTGTGTGCGTGTGTGTGTGTGTCCATGTTCGCGCATGTGGTAGGGCAACTTGTCACTGATTTTGATTGTAGATTCGTTTGAATACGGAGAGCGATTTGTGCTCTGCCACGGGACAGGGAGCTGAAGCACCTCTGTAATCTAACACTGCAAGCCCTGGCTGCTGAATTTGTTAGCGCATCTTCACGCATCTTCACCACGCCCCCCCCGCCCCCCATGCCCGTCTCTGGACTCACCTGGCTGACATGTTTCCCCTGCCTGATGATGACATCATAGCCCTGCAGGATTCCGTTCACCTTCTCTATGGGGGGGGCGTCCCAGCGGACCACCAGCATGGTCTCGTTCAGCTGAACCGTGAGGTTATGGGGGGGCACTGATGGCACTGAGAAACAAAGGGGGGTGAGTGAGGAAGATGGCCTGTTTTTGTAATTGAAGAGCATAGACAATCGGGATTGGGTATAGAATAGTACACTTACATGCTCAAAACTAAAATGAATTCCAACCAAGTACTGGCTCAGGTTTGAATTGAACAGATTGAAGACAAAGGAAATGGTCAAGTCCTGTAGTGTGAACTGTGTTTGACGTCGGTGCAGAAACATTTATGAGAGGACGGGAACATATTCTATTGACTGGCTTGTGTTGAACTTGTATGCAGTGTGTATTCTATGATTGTCTAAATAATAGTATTCACCAAAGGTGACGTTATCTCCAAAGATCACCACCATCTTACAGATCACCTTATCTCCTGTTATCATGGTGGTTCTGTGTGGCTCAGTAGGTAGAGCATGGCGTCAACAACGCTTAGGTTGTGGGTTCAATTCCCACTGGGACCACATACACGGAAAAATGTATACATTCACTACTGTAAGTCGCTTTGGATAAAAGCGTCTGCTAAAATGTCATATATCATCGTGACCTAGGCCGTGTTCACTGAAATTAGGGTATGCATCGGATTGACACATAGGTATGTGTTTTATTTAAGCATATTAAGCATATTCACGGTTCGCTAGTAGGCTAACTAGGTAGCTACGTCCCGCCCACTGAAATCCAGTCTCCTATTGGTGATGCATAACTACGTCAGAGTGCACTCTGTTAAACTTTTAGTTAAAACTGGTCTCAATCATCTGCCAACGCACTTTAATTGAAATCAAGGACAGCAGTACGTTTCTGACGCATACCAAAATGCCAATGTGAACACGGCCTAAGGGGGGCAATTTAGTAAACATTTCTACTTAAGATCAGAAAACAGTCAATAGATTAATGGTCTTAAAAAACAACCCACTCAGTCAGAGTTAAAATAACATAGAAGCATTGCTGATATTTCAGCGGCTTTTCCTTTCCCACTGAAGTGTGATATCTGCCATCAGGCACCGAAAATAGACCAACCCCCCCCATGTCCCTTTAGTAACAGAGAAAATCCAAAGTGACTCCACGCCTAAGAAATGGCGTGCTTTCACCATGAGGCCAGTTCCGTTTCCTGTTTGTAGAATCTATGATAAGGAGAATGTGATGCAAGGCCCTTGGGAACCCCACCCCCAACCGCTGCCAATGCTAGGTGTGACCGAAAACTGACATTCCTTACATTTCAGTTTGCACAGAATATCCGTACGTGCTGTGGCAGTTCAGGGTCTGGTGACCTTACCCTGGGACTGTTATTTCCTTCCTAACGTTCACTCGGAGAACTGAGCCAACCCCTTGTTCGGAATATTGTCGTATTTTCCAGCAATCTTTAAAGGGGAGAGTAAAATGTAGAAAGGCCTCACACCACAAAATGGATGAGGCCCCACCTTTCCCCCATTACTACTCTTACACACACACGGGGGGATTTGAGGTTTGGGTTCAAAGCCTTGATGATGGAGAACTGAAACACAAACAAACACAAATGGGAAAGCGGTGTGAACTATGCCCATTAACAAGTGCTCCATGTCAACCCAGGGCTTGATTCCCACCTCCTTCTGTGGTGTTGGCCTGTACCCAGGTGCTGTAGGGAGACGGGCCGATCTCATTGCTGCAGGACACGCTCATGTTGTACCGGGTCATGGCCCGCAGGTCCGGGATATCCCACTGGAAGGGCGGGACCGAAGCATTGATGACACGTGTATCCCCGCCCTCTCTTGGCACCACCTCCTTCACCTGGGGCGAAAAGCGTGCTGAAAGTCAAACTTTCTTATTCTTTTTTAGAACACAATAACCTACTTGCCCGTCAAAATGCATTTTCACAATGTTAGCCTAAGAATGTTACAAAAGAAGGTTAAAAAAAAGCCCAGTCTCAACAGCACACACAAGAGCCTCCATTCACTATGTTTACAGAATATGAACTCCCAGCCACTGACAGCGAGACACTGGCAAACATACTTTCAACAGGGCAACAACATGGCTGCCTTTTTGTTACAAGCATATGAACTATCCAATCAATCACTATCATTTAGTATATTATATATTAGCCTATTGTCAAGCCATTTTTGCAGTTTACTTGAAAATAAATGGATGGGTCAGACATGCACTGGCAGAGGGAGGGGGAAGGTCTTTCATCAGTCTGGCTTTTGAGCCCTTTGGATTTCCATACACGTGCCCTTAATATAAATACATCTTTAACAAAGCGTTTACCAGGATGTGGCAGGTGGTGAGGGGGGAGAACCCGTTGTGTCCAGGGGTCCACTTCAGGATGAGGTTATTGGACGCCCAGGACACCACAGCCACCTGGGAGACTGCAGATGGAATCTCTACAAACGCAAAGTGAAAATACACCTTAACTGTCACAATCCTAATGGGTTTCAACCCGCACCTCTAACGCAAAGTGTTTCAAATAACTTTTTCATGATGACCTTTTTTTCAAATGAATTATATGAAATTGAATTAAATGTGAAATGAATTTCATATGACTTATAAAAATAAAAAAAGGTTTCCCATGATGCTTGTTCCCCTCCTTGTACCTTTGATGTTGACATGTGCTTCTCTGGAGGTGGTGACGCCTCGGTCATTGTGAGCCTCACAGTTGAAGTGGGTGGGCCTGTCCACACCTGAACACACACACACAAAATGTGATCAGAGGAGACATGCAAATGAACGTGTGATCGTGAGGAATACAGAAACAGTCTGGGCCCTATTTTCGTGCCGGCACTAAGCGGCGTTATGCCCTAGCGCAGGCGAATTGCCAGTTTCGTCTGTCGCAAACAGAATATTTCCTGTCTCCGCCGAGTTTGGCAATTTTGTGGTGCACAATGAAGGCGTTTGCGCGACTATGGGTTGGGCAGCGCAATACGGGGTGTGACAATGAAAACAGTCGGGCGCTATGCAAGTTTGGTGTCAAATAATGAGTTTGCGTTAACGTCCAACTAGACCACCTCTTAGCGCAAACGCTGGCGCTCTGTGCAATTTGGTTACTTTATTGATGCGCACATATGAACATAAGGTTATCTGAAATCACATGAGAATGTTTTGTGAATATTGTGAATTTCCCCCCACGTTGAGGCAAATCGTCCAATCCATGGGTAACTTGCAAGCGTAATAAATTAAGCTAAAAACTATTTCACCACAGCTTGTGGTTATTCAATGCACGGACATGAAAGACTGAAGCCAGCAGGCCATCCATTGCTACCGTTCAGTAAGATACACCTGTTAAATAAAAATGTGTTTGTATGCACATTGTGAAAGGGTTTTATTCTTTCCATTTGCGCTACAGAAAATGGAGTACATAATTGGACGCCGAAGGCAATACCATGAGCGATACCCTGGGTTTGGTAGCCGGTGTTGGCCAGACGGCTATCAGTTCGGCTGTACATGCAGTTTCTTCCAGTCTTGTCCAACATACAAATTAGTTTATTACTTTTCCTACACCCGACAGCAAGCAGAGAACTAAACAGGATTTTTATACGCAATGTGGATTCCCTGCACACATGTGCAGTTGTGCGCACCATCTGATCACTGTATTGTTTATGTGAATCGGAAGGGGGTCTACTCGATTAATATCCAGGTGGTTTGTGATGCACACTCCAGGGTGACGCATGTAGGCCTACTGCATCCATCCATCCATTATCTAAGCCGCTTATTCCTGGTCAGGGTCGCGGGGGGGGCTGGAGCCTATCCCAGCATGCGTTCCGGGCAAGAGGCAGGAATACACCCTGGACAGGTCGCCAATCCATCGCAGGGCACACACACCATTCACTCACACACTCATACCTATGGGCAATTTAGACTCTCCAATTAGCCTAACATGCATGTCTTTGGACTGTGGGAGGAAACCGGAGTACCCGGAGGAAACCCACGCGGACACGGGGAGAACATGCAAACTCCGCACAGAAAGGCCCCAGGCCTGGAGGCCTACTGCATGACGAACAAATGAAACAGGCCTAGTTGCAGTTTTTTTAAAATTGCTTTCCATTTAACAATTACATTAAGTTAGAAGAAAAGAAAGTTTTTTAAGTTGGAAAGCCAACAAATAAGGAAAAAGAGATGGTAAAATAAAACACTTTCTTTTAACAATGTAGGTCTCAAAATATAAACTCAAATCATGAAAATAACAAATTAATGTGCGCCTTGTTTTCCCCCTCTGATTCGCACGCCAACTTTTCCGCACCTCCTCGCTCTCCTCTTTTGAGAAGTGCTCCTGGCGCAGCCGCACAAAATTGTCATCCATGTGAAGAAATTTGCTATAGTGTTAGCGCACTGGTATTTAAAGGGATAGAAAATAGGTGTTCTGATTGGCCATTATGAAACCAAATCCCCACCACACCCACATGTATTTTTTTAAAGTTAATCCAACCTCTTTTACAACTGCGCCAGAGGTGCGCTATCGTCCTAAATCACGAAATTACCGAAATTGCGTTAGACACGCCCTAAAGCGGCACCGTCTTCGCTTTGCGTCTGCGTTACCGACACCGCCCTAATTCATCAAAATAGGGCCCTCTGTATCAAAATGACTCTTCCAAAAAAACTGAAATGCAAAGTGATAAGTACTGTAAATGACTGGTTACAAGTAATGTGGCGCTACGCAGTATGAAACCGCAACTGATAATTTCCCTTCCAAATGTAAATTCCTCCTTATTATAAATACATTACTAAGACCTTTCACTTCTGTTTCCCGACTTTCATTAAGTGTCATTGGAAACACATTCATATATTAATAATTTGTAATAATAACTAATATACAGATATATAAATTATTTTTCAAATTGGTTCATGAAACCAATGATAAAATGGTTTCTTGTGGTGGAAACAACACTGTTCTGACCTGACACTTGAACCATCTTTGGTCTCCAGATTACCATTTTTAATGGTGGGATCAATGTTTTGTTGGAATTACAATTACACAAGTTAATTATAATTATAATTGTTGGAGTTATAATTACCCAATATTGTTTTCTCCCCAGCAAATTACACTGTACAAAAAATATAATAATAAACCGTTCAGGGAAGGGTGCAAAATATTTGAGGTGTTTTCATGTGTCGTTTTTCATTCTTTTGATGTAATCCACACAACAACAGCAAAACATTTTAAAGGCACCAAATCACCAAATCACTTTCCTTCCTCAAAAGTGTCATTTTTATGGAAGTGTTTACAGAGGGGAGCTGTAGGAGCTCATGTGAGGGGGTTGATTATGAGCCCTGGGGAGTACATATTTCAGCATTATACTGAGGGTGCGGAGGAAATACTGATAACTGTTCTGCTTAAAATCAGCCCCAACACTGACACTCTGCAAACGTTCATAGAGCAATGACAAACACTTCCGGGACTGTGAAGTATTAATCATAGTCTGTGATTATGTATTATTCTACACTACACAAGGCAACATGAATAACTTATTTTTATAATTTTTGTTTCAGATTTTTCTCCCATTTTCTCCCAATTTGGTAGCCAATTAGACCCGCTATTTAAGTCAATCCCCCCTTGTAATGTGAGTTCGCTGCCGTAGTCCTGCAACCGGTAGCGACACGCGACCTGACGCCTCTTCCGAGACGGCACTCGCCCAAGTATCAACCGTAACCCACTATACTGCAGGGCCACTCTTATGCGCAGCGAATCTCATGTCGGCTTCCCTCCCCCCTCCCTGGGGCGGACAGCCAATCGCCGCCCCCGGCCAGAGCTGACTCTGGCGAGATGGGGAATTGAACCCCGGTCTCCATGGCCAGCGTCGGACGTTGTAACCACTGGGCCACGCGGGAGGCCAACATGATTAACTTCTGAACACTGATCTGATCCGTCTTCTGGAAGGTGTAAGTCCAGAGTTTGTGCTTCAGAGTATTGGAACTGTGAAAATGGTCTATTCCCTGAATCCAGTAGTATTAACAGTCAAATGCCCTTGTTTCAAGTTCAGCGCTCTGAATATTGAACACAGGTGGTATTACGTGTTACTTATCCTACATGTAAAATATATTTATTTGATTTAATATAATAATTACTACACAGGATACCAATTATCAATTATAATCACTGAATTTTTTGATAGGCTGGTGCATCAAAGACTGGTGCATCAAAGCTCACAACTAAAATGAACAGCTGGTTTACTGCTGGGGCGGCAGTGGCTCAGTGGTCAGCGACACAGGCTAGCAAGCGGAGGGTTGCTGGTTTGAATTCCAGGAAGGCCAATAAAAAAACAATGAACTGGAAACCGGAGGGAGGCTAGTTCACTTCCTGGGGCACTGCCGAAGTGCCCTTGAGCAAGGCACTGAACCCCTAAACTGCTCCGGGGGCGCTGTACTATGGCTGACCCTGCGCTCTAACCTCTCTGATGGAATACATATGTATAGGGGTCTGTGTGTGTGTGTGTGTGTGTGTGTGTATCTAGGAGAGATATGTGAAAAGACAAATTCCAATTACCTTGTGTAACATGGCAAATAAAGTATATTATATTAAATATTATTAATTAGAACCAGATCTCCCACGAAAGCAGGAAAGTTGTAGAATTATCCTTGAATTGCTAGCTCCTCTAAAACTGCCAAAAACTCCAAAACATCTGACTCAAGCCATCAACAGGTCACGCTTTAAGTGTTTGGGGGGGCAGTCCATTGATATGCTCCTCTCATATTGAGAATCGTGGTGATATCAAACATCTATAGGGCCTGGGGAAGGCAGCTTGGTTTATACAGATATGTCGGTTGAGCTGATATTTGGAAAGACATAATATGCTCAAGAAAATTGCTACCAGGTGATCATACCATGTTGACCTCCGCTTTCAATCTGGTGGGCCATAATTCTTTTCTCCATGATCCATAATAGGTAAAACCCTGCAATTGTGGTGTGTGACATAGGCTTGTAAGTTTGGTGTGCTGACCTAATATGGACTGCGCTGGCTGCCAAAGCTACATACCTAAGCACCCTGGTTTCATTCACAGAGCAGTAAACCCGTCCATGATGGCCCCATGCCTGTCCATGAGTATTTAATTTGTTTGGAAATACTCAGCAGAGAGGTGGGGGAGGGGGTAGGGGGTGGGGGCTGCACATGGTCTCACTGGCCCTGGAAGTAGGGGAGGAAGGAAGGGCATGTCACTGCATGTGTGACAGTGACAGGAAGTGACATCAGTTCCAGAGGAGGTGCAGGGAGATCCTGCCCTCTTATGTTATACAATAAATAAACAAAATGGTTACCAGGCAACTCCTGTTTCTCTTCTCTGAAACAACTGCGACCACTGTAAGAATGTAGTGCAGCAGCCATGTAGCACTCAGAGGGACACTAGTTCATATGCGAGGTGAACGGAACAATAAAACAACCAAAAACAACCCTCCACCAAAGTAGCTTGTGTTCTTGAAAAAACGAGCAGCTCGACCAGCCAAGAGGGCATGAGTTATGAAATATCCTGAAATGCACTGAAATGTCCCACAATGTCCTAAAAGGCATTCAAATGTCCTGGTAGATGAAGCCCCCCAGGTTACGCAATCCATTCGGTGCTAAATGAGCATTTGTCGCACGCTTACGCGGCCAACATTTACCGAAATGTCACATCGGCCCACTTGCAGTGACGGAAATAAACGTGACACGTGTTCCAGAGCGGACAGTGCTCCATTTCCACCTCCTGCCACCACACAGTACACGGCTTTCAGCCGCCTCTGGGCTGCATCCACACCCCCTGGGGGAACAGAACAGTCTCACATTGTCCAATTTGTATTATATATTTATATTGTCTCCTGTAATTCGTAGCCTGACATTTCTCAGCCCATGGGGGTTTACTGGAAACTTGTTTTGATCACATGCGACAATATCAACTTCCTCCTATTAATCGTGTTCAGACAGATACGATTCTACGCATCTTAAAAGTCTCTATGCATATTAATGGATTTATTGAAGCAGTTGGACAGACTCCCTGAATTGGGAAACTTCTCCCTCATGCTTGTGCAACAGTTTTTCTCTGTCAATACAGTTATTTCTTGACAAAAATACATTTATTTTTGGGAAACAAAAAAGGCTTTAAAAAAAAGTGTGCTTGGGTTTGAGGTTTTTTTATTTTTTAAAGCCAGGGTAAATAAGATTCCTGTGGGTTGAATGCTGCTGAAACACATTTGACACAAACCCCTCAGCAAGGAGGAGCCAAAAAAACGACGGTCCCCTGAAAGATGGTGGGCTAGTGTATGGTCACAGCGAAGATTACCCTAAATAGCACGCTGGGTTTTTGGAGAATAAACCTTTTGCCCTCAGGCCAACACGTCTATTTTACGCTCCAGCACCACGACCTTGTTAGTAAACATTGCGGGAGGCCCCGCCTCCTTCCAGAACAGAGGTGGAGCGCCAAGCCAATCCATGAGAGAAAAGAAACAAGTCGTTTCCCCGGGTACGTCTCAACTTGCACCTCTTTAAAAAAGTACTCGCAAGAAAAAGCCAAGTGAGAGAGGCCCAAGAGAAACATAATATCTTTTAATTTTTCTGTCAAATTTCATGGTTTTCTCACATTTTTATGGAAATCTGGGCCAAGTTGAAAAATGTTATTAAGAATATTATCACAGAAGAAAGACAGACAAACAGGAAATGGAAGGAGTTCTGGTAAATGCATGACTGAACAGACAAGCATGCACGCAGCACACATTCAGCTCATGGCAGTTCTGGTGGCCTGTAATTATTGGGTTTGGGAGCCCTCCAATCTGCCTGGCTCATCATTACCAGATTCAATAAAATGAAGTTTCTTCCATGTACTAGACATTTGTAAGATCTCTACATTATAATTTGTTTCCAATTTTCCCATTATCTCTTTGAGTTCGTAGCACACTTGCTCCAAGCGCTAGTAAAGGGTACTTTTGTGTACTGTTCTGAGTGCTTTAAAGAGGAAAAGAGACTGTGCTCAGAGACACTAAAGAAACATTCAGTTAAGGCAATAAACCAGCATGCAGCACTGCTGTTTTAGTAGCACTGCCCTAAAACAAGCCAAGAACCCCTGTGACCTCCCTACAGGCTTGTATCCATTCTAACTCCACCTACCCAACAGTGCATGAGGCCCTGCGGTGGCCAGAGCAGGAGAGATCCCAGTAACAACTTTCTTCACTGAAAGAGGCTCCATTCCTGCTCAAAAGCAGGTCACCGACAATGGCCCCTCAACCAGCGTCTCTGCTGAGAATTAGCATGGTAGACAGACCTGTGAATGAGGCCTTTGTCCCGGCCCAGAAAGCTCAGACCCCCACCTCGCCATCATAGCAATAGCACACGCTGTGCCAAAGCCAGCATTCTGACCTTTGACCCTCCAGCACTGTTCAGCACAGGGGTAACACAAGGTTTTCACCAACAAGGAGCCTAATCCTGGTGCCTGTGTAAAGACGAATCCACTGGTTTGAGTAGGGAATTACTTTTTATTCACCCTTCTCTGGCATTTCTCCAGCACTGTAGGCGACATCATTAGTGTTAGCAAAGACCTGGCTGAACTGTATGTAGGCTATGAGGTAAGCAAATGACCTCTCCACTCTCTCGTTAGCTTGAGCTCACACTTAACAAAGAGAAAATAACTCATGTAAAATATCTAATTTCTAACAGTTAGAAAAAGACTTATAAGTGGTTACAACGTCCGACGCTGGCCACGGAGACCGGGGTTCAATTCCCCGTCTCGCCAAGTGTCGGCTCTGGCCGGGAGCGCCACCAGGGGGCGGCGATTGGCTGTCCGCCCCAGGGAGGGGGGAGGGAAGCCGACGTGACGTTCGCTGCGTATAAGTGGCCCTGTAGCACCGGGGTTACGGTCGACGGACGGTGAGTGTCGTCTCGGAAGAGGCGTCACTACGCTTCGTCACTACCGGTCGCAGGACTACGGCAGCGAACTCACATTACTAGGGGGGATTGATGTAAAAATAGCGGGTCTAATTGGCTACCAAATGGGAGAAAATCAGAAACAAATTTAAAAAAGAATAAGACTTATAAAACTGGAGACACGTGCGTGCAAATGTAACTGGATGGAGGAAATTGTGACACTCACGCACACCCGAAGGGAGTTTCAACACCTTCACATTCCAATATAACCACTCTGCATCACGTGAACTTTTGCACCTACATTTGCTTTTTTATTTTCTTTGTATTCTGTGATTCACGTGAAGGATGTTGCTGAAGTGTACAAAAACATTATTCAGAGAAGGATTCCATTCAAACCCATAACAACAGAGGCCGTGACCCATGGTTCGTTGGAGGGGATGCCAGGAACAGTCACTTTCTGCACCGGTCAGGCTGAGTAAGCACTGTTATCACCATAAGCTAAATACAGCTGTGACAGACATGGCTAGCCTTCTGCCAAAGCCAGGGTTTATTGTGGGGAAAGAGAGCTAAACTGAACACATTCCTAATGGTCAACCTGTTCCTTTCTCAAACAAAACTCAGTGAGTGAATCCTTTTCACCTCCATAGATCCAATCCAATTATATAAAAAGGATTGGAAAATCAAGTACATTTTGAGAGAACTCGATTCAGATGAAACACCATTTCAAAAGGACAGAACAGCTTGTGCCTGGTCAAAGAGAAAGAAAAACAATGATAAATTTATCTTAGCTAAGCAGGTCTGAAATACTGAAACTGCCAACTGCACCAATTTCTGTCCTGTGATGTCACACCTGCCCCATAGCTGGGGGCCAGCAGAATAATCAGTTCTAAAGGATTTCTATATTGTTGAGTCTGTCGACATCAGGGGAAATTAATGATATAAGTGATATACAGATATAAAGTGATACACAGTTTCTAAAAAATCCCAGGTATCCACAGTGATATTGTAGGTTCAGGTCAAAAGATTTACCTTTATTACTATCTATGTAAATCAGTCAGTGTATTATATTTCTTGAGCCCCTATAGTCTGTTTAGCATTAGCCATCAGGGGCCAATATCTGACAGAGGGAAAAACACACACACACATCTACAAATCAAAGCTCTAAACACAAGTGGAATTTTATTTTTTTCTTTAGCCAGGATTTCTTTCTGTCATTTATTTTTCCAAAAGTGTTACATGGAAACTGGAATGGAATTAAATTACAGAAAGAAATGTTCCTTCTCGTGAAAAGCCAAGGGCCTCGTGAACAATCAAATGGTAACTGCTAAAACCCTGATCTGTACGTACAGACAGTGAGGCAGCGTACACCAGCTCAGAGCAGCCAGGAGGAGACAGGCTCTCTCTCTCACCTGGTATTGTGATGTTGTAGGGCAAGGGTCCGAGGGAGTCCTCACGCACCCCGTCGCGCAGCCACACGATGCTGACCAGGTCAGGAGGGCCGACCGCCATGCAGTACAGGCTGAAGGGGGTGTTCCGTGTCACGTTTACATCCTCAGGGTGGCTGGTGAATGTTGGGAGACCTGTACGTGCATCAAGAAAACATGCTTATAAAAGATGGCCACACTTAAGGCTATTTGAAATGACTGACGGCATGGGCTAACCATAAATGGCAGGCAGGCGCGCACGCACGCATGCACGCACGCACGCACACACACACACACACACACACACAACTGATCAACCAGGCACTCCCTCTGAATGTCTGATATTTTTATTAGTTAAATTACTCTAAATCATGAACCTTTTACCCATTGCCCATTAGACAAGACGTTGAAAAAAATACACTGAAAAGATACGTTTGTGTTAGTTTCTTAGAAAAGTGTTTATGATCTATTTATCAGTCTCTGTCTCAAGTATAGAAACAAGGACTAATTCAGGATTACCCATCTCTGGCTCTTGAGAGACTTAAATTCTGCAGTACCTCATCCGTAGGTCTCACAATATAAGATCAGTTTTTCAGCAGCAGAGTTAAACCATTGTGTTTCAAATTGGCACCCCTGGACCTGGAAAGATCAACCACCCCACCCCCTGTGGTATCAAACGAGCAAACTGTGGCCAACTGACCTTCGACCTGGATGTGAATGGGCTGAGACTCTATCACTGTGTTACTGACACTCAGCCTGCAGCGGTATTCTCCAGCATCAGTGCGCTGTACATCCTTAATGCTGCAACACACACACACACACAATACAACATAACACATAATTACATAACACATCCTGGATTCCCATTACCAGCACATACACACACGAAATGAGAAACACACATAAACATACGTGCGCAAACAGACACACAATATACCACAATATAACACAGGACTACGTAACAGATCCTGGATACTCAATTAAAGCACTTTTAATGATGAAATATTAATGTTGAAATTAATGCCATTACCATGGCTACATATCTTATATTATTTGGTCTGTATCAATCAGTTAGCAAGTTAGGGTACCACCAACAAGCGGGTTCCACACATTGTGCTTACCAGCTTATAAAACCTGGACTGGCTCAAACTGCTAGTCTGTCCCCCGCCCCGCCCCCCCATTCCTGTTACCTGAGAGTGGACAGCAGAGTGACTACCCCGTGTCCCATGGTCTGCAGCTCGTTGACCACGGCCTGCAGATTCCCAGCCAGCTCCACTCCATTCTTCCACCACAGGATGGTCAGGTCCAGGGAAACATCGTGGATGTCGATGGAGCAGTTGAACTTGACCCTCATGCCCTCCGACAGGTGGATCCGGCCCACCGTGGGCTTGAACCGGAGCTTCTGGATGTCCTCCTTGTTCAGGTGGACCTTGTGGGCCCGCACTGAGACGATGGGGGGTTCCACAGGGGTGGAGGTGGGGTTAACTGGGGTAGGAAGGCCGGTGGGCTGTAGAGACCGGACGCGCCGCCCAGAGCGCATGCCAGGGAGACTCCCATCATCCTCGGCTGTAACATACAGAGGACACAGAAAAGCCCTGATGATCACTGAATATCATGTAGCTCAATTCTGTCCATTTGGGGGAAGGGGGAGACATCTGTACCAGAATATTCAAGTAGCCAAGCTATCTCACGAAATGGGGAATGATAATTAATGGACATAGTGAAAATGCAACCCTCAAACAAAATTAAAAATACGTGATAACAGAGTCTGAAAGAAGATCACGCCGGGTATGCATCGTGAGCTGCTTATGAACATGCGTACATTGGGTTTAAATAACCTGAAATGGCATGTTAATTCAGACCGCGTGGGGAAATTCAAACCATTGCTCAGTTTGCAGATTAGTGTGCAATTACACAACATGAAGAAAGAAAGAAATGTTTTAAAGCTTTTATAACTTAAACTGCTAGATCACAAACTTCTTCTGTTGATGTTTCCACTACATATTCAATTATACAAATTCAATTATATATTCTATAAATTCAATTATATAAAGAATTATGTAAATAAATCATAATACGATTATATGTTTATGAGTTTGTTTCACTCAGGGGGTAGACAAAATAATGGAAACCCTATTTTGAAGTAACTAAATTGCATTTAAAAAGGAGTCTATGCATGTGGTTCATATTAATGTCAATACTAATTACCAATATATTTATGCTATGAAATACATTTTAAAATCAACACTTTAATATGTGAGTTTCTAAAGCAAAATGAAAGATCTAACAGATTACGAAAGAGGTCAAATAATCGGAGACCGCATTGTTGGTGCGTCAGTCACAGAAAAGGCAAAATGATTTAATGCGTCAAAGGGAACAGTGTCAAAAATCATGACCCCATACACCAAACAAGGAAACAATGTATCAGGAAAGAGGAACAGTGGCCGTAAGGCAAAGCTCACTGACGAGGATAGACAAACACTCAACAAGATAGTTAAAAACTGAAAACCACAAAACAACAGCCTCAAAAATGACCACTGAAATGAATACCTCCGTGACCCAGTTTCAACAAAAACTACACATAATACGCTTCATAAAGCTGATATGTATGGTAGGGCTGCCATTCAGAAACCGCTTGTAACCAAGAACAATGTGCAACAACGCAAAACCTGGTGTAAAAACCTGGACTTCATGAGCAGTAGCAGTGGATCTGTTATGGTGTGGGCAGCCATCTCGTGGGAGTCATTGGGTCTGATTATTACTCTGCACGGTAGAATTACAGCCAAGGAATACAAAGACATTTTAGGCGACCAGGTGCACCCTATGGTACAAACATTGCTTCCTCAAGTTGTTCCCATTTTCCAAGACAATAATGACCCCATGCACAATGCTAAACAGATTCAAGAGTGGTTTCATGAACAGCAGGATGAAGTCAAACACCTTCCATGGTCTCTCCAATCACCAGATATAAAGATCATTGAACCTTTATGGGATGTTCTGTAGCATAGAATGCAGAGTAGATTTCCACCACCTTCATCTCTCAAAGAACTGGAGGCTTTCCTTCCTGAAGAATGGTCCAATTTCCCACTAGAAACAGTTAAAAACTTGTACAACAGCATTCCAAGAAGGCTCAAAGATGTTCTAAAGGCAAAGGACAGCCAAACAGCTTGTTAGTTAATAAATTAATATATGATTTGGTGTTTCCATCATTTTGTCTACCCCGTGTATTTGTGTGCACAATTGTGTGTTGAATTTTAATATGTTTGTTTGTATCTTTGTATAAGGACTTGAGCCTGGTAAGTAGGTGACGTAGCGGTAAGAGCGCCCGACTGGGATGCAAGTTGCCCGCTGCAGCCGCGGTTCGAAACCCGACTGCGTCAGTCTGGCCCTGACCAGGAGTGCCACTACGGGGCGGCAATTGGCTGTCCACCCCAGAGGGAGAGCAGAGGGAGAGCCGTCACGAGATCACCGAGGAGCGGTAAGGTGAAATGGTAAACATAGTTAGGCAAGTCAAGTCTCGAAGGAGGCGGATCATTGCCTCGAGGTATTAGCTTGTCCCATGTGGGCGGGCAGCAAGTTTGTGGTGGAGGGTAAATCTAAAGAAATAGAGGGTATAATTGTCTATTAAATTGGGAGACAAATGGGGGGAGGGAAATTCTGTGTGAATTCTGAATTCTGAAATTCAAACAAATTAAAAACAGTATATTAAAAAAGTACTTGAATGGGAGATCCTAAGAAAACTACATTTCCACAGAAAGTGGTGTTGTTGGGTGTTCCCTCTGGATCAAGCACAACTGCCCCAAAGCATTGATGCGGACACAATGTTGTAGGAAATGCACATTTTCAAATAAGATTAAACTGTAGTCCTGACATACTTTGTTGTCATTGGAGATGGTACTAATCGAAAAGAGCAGGGGGGTCTCCCGGTGTTCTGGGCAAATTCCCAACCTGACTCTCTCAACCTGGCTGCCTAATCATGCCACATTTTCTGCTGGTGTGTGGTGAGGGTTCTGGTGCAATATGGCGTTCTCGTGCATCTCTCAGTTGGGTGTTACACATTGGTGGAGGTTAAGGGGTTTCCCTCTTCACTGTAAAGCAATTTGAGATGCTAGTGAAAGGCAGTATATAGAATGCAATCCATTACCATTATTGTGTGTGTGTGTGTGTGTGTGTACCACCCCATGAAAATGTTTTTTTCAGAGGTATCTGCAAACATAGCTGATGCAGTCACTGTGAATGAAAGCCAAAAGGAAGTACAGAAGCAATACAAATCTCACCATTACAAACTGCTCAATGGCATGGGATTGAAACAAGATTAGCAAATGCAATTATGCTATATCCATATCAAGCACTTAATTACCATTGATCCAAAAAGATGAGCATTAAACCAAAATGAGTTTCTATTTCTATTAATAAAAATCCAAAATAACCATCAAAATTTGCTGAAGGGAGGGGCTGGCGGATAGCGTAGCGGTCTAACGCACCACACTTTGGCTGGTCCGGTGTGGTGTGCGCTGCCTGTCAGGGACGCGGTTCGAAACCCGCGTCTCTACCAGACCGGCCCTGGTCGTCAGCTCCGATTGGAGGCGGCGTTTGGCTGTCCACCTCCGGGGGAAGGGGGAGGGTGAGCCGGCATGAGTCCGTCGAGGAGCAGGAAAAAGGCGTCCATGGTAGATTTCTGTCTCGGAAGAGGCGGATAAAAATCGGCCTGGAAATAGTGTCTCACCCCGGAGGACGGGCGGCGGACTCGTGGGGGAGGGTGAATTGAGATAAATAGGGTAGGGTATAATTGGCAACCAAATTGGGAGAAAAAACGGGGAAAAATTTGAAATAATTTAAAAAAATAATAATAATTAAAAATTTGCTAAAGGGACACGTCTTAGCACTATTGTTGCAGATGACGTAGAAGAAAAACAAATCCTCAAATGAGATCCCAATTATCGCTGGTTTAATTGCTGGTTCATTTAAACTAAGGGTTGTAGCCACAAAATGAGAGTAGCCTATTAAGAAAACAAGGCTACAGTAATGTAACTTTCAAGAAAAGTTACAAACATTTCAGATTTCCGAACAACTTCTGTTCCCAATGCATTCGAATCTCAGAGGTTCTACTCTACATGCAGTTGAGAATTAGTTGTTCAGTTGATTTGAAACAAACATTGACCTCAAAACTGGAAAATGATCTGCCTTTGGTGAATGCAATTGCCAGACTTGGATACAAGTACCAACAGCTGATTAGAATTTTTGGGATTTTTGGCAGTGTGTGGACTGGAGATGCAAGTCTGCCTAAGAGAAAAACCAAACAACGACATACTGTTGTCTCGGCGATTACTGGAAGTTATACATTTTTACATTTTAGGCATTTAGCAGATGCTCTTATCCAGAGCGACTTACACAGTTTGCATTTCTTTACATACAATCCATTTACACAGCTGGATATTTTACTGAAGTAAAGTTAAGTACCTTGCTCAAGTGTACAACGACAGTGTCCCCACCTGGGAATCAAACCTGCAACCTCTCAGTTACAAGCCCAGTTCCTTAACCATTATGCTAACACTGTTGCCTTAAGAATTTTTAGGCAGATGCTCTTATCCAGAGCGACTTACACAGTTCACATTTCTTTACATACAATCCATTTATACATATTTATTGAAGCAATTCAGATTAAGTACCTTGCTCAAGGGTACAACGGCAGTGCTCCACCTGGGAATTGAACCAGCAACCTCTCAGTTACAATTCCAGTTCCCTAACCGATACACTATACTGCCGCTCTGTTATCTGTATCCATATTTGCTAACAAAAGGGAGGCAAGGTCTTAGAATCCAAATATCCTACATTTAAATCCTGTAGGTCAATCTGTTTAATTATAGACTTAAATAAAGTATTTGTATGTGTATATGTGTGGGTGTGCATCATTGTGTAGAAGTGTATGTCTATATCACTATAAGCGTGTGTTTTGATGTGTATCACTATATAGGTGTGTGTGTGTATCTGTGTGTGTATGTTTGTGTGCGTACGTGCGTGTGTCTGTGCATCACTGGAAAGGAGTGTGTATTTGTCCATTCTTAGTTTCATAAAATAAATAAATAAAAATGTCTCTCCCAGGACTGACCCTTCCGTATAATATTCATTTTTCTCCCCCTTCAAAGTCCACAGGAAAGACCAAGATCAATTTCCACTATGCAAAGGAAATGCCTCCCATTCACAATGCAATAACCTGAAGCATATTGTTCTGACTGCAATGTTCCACATGATATCATGTCATACCATTACATTAATGTTACAATTACATAATGTTACATTTTTACATTAAAAACCCATTATGTATCAGGGGTTGTGTGTTGGTTAGAACATCTTTTTTTCTATTCTATGAAGAAACCTCTGGATTAAATAGCACTGGACAGGGAATCCTATCCTACTCTTATGATTGAGTGCTAATTTGAGATTTCCATTCGATTTAAACAGAAGATACAGGCAAAATAGTCTGCTAACTGTTTTACAACTCTTTTTGTTCATCAGCCAGGGCACTCAAAGTGTGAAGCCAATGAACAACATGCACATCTAACAAAAGAGTAAGAGGCTTTACTTCTGTATTCAGTCAAGATCACGGATCATCTACAAAACAAATTGTGCAGAGCTACTAACCATATAGAAAAGATTTGACCAACCTGAGCTGAACACAGAGAGTGCAAGTAGATATAGCCATTGTTTGTGTGTTCGTTCATTCATTGTCCACCTGTTTTGAAGCATTTACATTACATTTTACATTTTAGGCATTTAGCAGACGCTCTTATCCAGAGCAACTTACACGGTTTACATTTCTCTACATACAATCCATTTATACAGCTGGATATTTTACTGAAGCAATTCAGGTTAAGTACCTTGCTTAAGGGTACAACAGCAGTGCCCCACCTGGGATTTGAACCTGCAACCTCTGAGTTACAAGCCCAGCTCCCTAACCATTACACTACACTGCCAGCAAGCACTACCCATACACTCTCATGCCTAGTACAACAATAAGCACAGTTATCCTTGTATGCATACGTGTATGCATATGCATGCTTGTGTGTGTATTTATGTGTGTGTGTGTATGTACGCATATATAAATCTGCCATTCTAACTCAATATTGTGCCATATACCCACTGTAATAAAACGTAATTCCTATGGCTAAAGGGCTCCTGTTATTCTCCGACATGACCTACTGCCAGAAAGGTCCACAACACTGTTTAAATATTACACAATCTGTTTAGCAGCAAAGACAAAGTGTGCTTGCAATGTGTCGGCACAGAGGGCAGCTTTCCAAGGAAACACAGAGCGAACAGGGTCAGCTTCCCTGAAAATCCTGTCCAATTACTTCACATCTCTATAAAGCAATTAATAGCCCTCTGAGTTACTCTAAAATGAGTTATCTTCTTCCGAAGACCTTAAAAATACCTTTTGTTCCCCTCAGTACAGTGGTTTGAATCTTAATCCCCATCCCCATCGGTCTGTCTTTATCTCGCTCTCTGATTTTAATCTGTTCCTTCTTGATATTCAGCTTCTGTGACCCTCCAACAGCTTCCATTCCTCTGTCTGTTGTGGAAGACTGGTGAGTTTTGACCACCAAGGAAACATGGGTCAATCTGACCTATCCTACCCAGTTGTAATAATGACAATGTGTGACCTGTAGCCTACTGTAGATGTATGGCTCATAAGGAGTGTTTTGGAAGCTTTCTGTCAGATTACTTGTGGGCAGATAAAGACCTCTTTCATTGCAGTAGCCTAGAAACTATATTTTCCGCTTCACTGTCCAGCAAGTTTACCTAAAGCTACACAACTCTTGCTCTGTATAAAATTGCAGGTCTGTATTCAGTCACTTCCACCCCCACATAAGGAATCGGAGGTTCAACATGCATTTTAAGATGTTTTTCTAAAAGGGTCCAATTACTTCAATACGATGCAAACGTATTTTTACTTCTTTTTCTTTTTACAAACGTACGGATTTTACATTCCCGACCATTAAATTGCGAAAAGCGGCAACTGCATTCCGCTGTTAAAGTCAGGCCAAGTGTTTTTAAATCTATCTCGCGTAATGAATCCCACCAGTGTGCCCTTTAATTATAAGAAAAACACGAATGAAGGAAAGACGCATGTGGGATTAATTACACTCGTGGACTGACTGTGAGGAGGGGGAGGGAGAGACAGACAGTAGTAATGCACAGTTCACAACAACCATAGTTGAATAATCCATTTTAAATGCACACATATACGATAGCTGTCAGACTGTTTTCTGCCAAGTACTAAATCCAAGTGTCCGTAAAAAATGTAGTGACAGCAAAATGTGCAATAACAAACTAACAGTAAAGATGGAAATAAATTATGACAGCGACTATATGATGGGGCAAAGACCGCCAGGTTTTCTTCATCATCCGTGGTATCACAGTTCAAACATGGACAGTGAGTGAGAAAGAAAACATTTTTTTAATGTTCAGATAACTTACCCGCAGTCAGAACTGACAATGTGCAGAGACTTAATGTAACGAGAAAGATAGTCGTCCCAGAGTTTTCAGACTCCCTGTGTGCCATAGCGGTTTGGATATAGATTACTTCAAATGGGTCACTTTAACTCCCCCCGTAATCCGCGGAGGGAAAAACTTTCCTTGAAAGTTGTAGTTACGGACGAAGGAATGTGAATTGTCCTCCAATGCTTTAGCATTAAGACCGCTTTCTTTTTCCCGGATACTAAAAACTCATGTTGCTTTCATGAGTAACTTTTTTGCTATACAATGAATCGACTCAGTTTTCCTCCGTCGGTCGGTCTGTTATCCAAATTGTGGATTACGTTTGTTCTCCTGAGCAAAATAAACTTGTTACTGACGTCACTTGGACTGGCGGAGATGCCATTTTAGGAGGCGGGATTTCGCTCCTATTTGGGGGGTCTGCATTGGGAATTCCTTTCATCGGTATTTTCATTATTTTGTAAAGTTGTTTTGCCCGCAAATACCCCACAAATGTCAAATTAAAACAACGAATGCAGTTATTTTGAGAGATATCGATTAGCCTAAATGTGTCTAACATGTCCAACAGATCCGACCATTTAATCAAATATATTCTGAATCATAGTTTTTTATGAACTTTGTGGAAACATCAGAAGCTTAAAAAATGTGGACAAACACATTAAGAAGCTCTCAACCTGTTTTCAGCATATCCTTAGCCAATATGGGTTATTACATCTGTAATAAAAATATATGTAATAAGATTAACATGGAAAGTGGAACTACCTCTATTCTGAACCTTTCCCATGGAGCTCCCCAAGGCTCATTGATCGTGAGTAACCTAAAAGTGCACGTCGTCCAGACGGTGGCGCGCTTTGTCGTTTTTTTTAGTTCAAGCATTACGTACTTCTTTTTGTTTATGAATATGCAATAAGAATGGGAAATTAAAGATAAGTCCTCGCACCTGTCAGCTTTCCTCAGCTTTATTTATGCCAGGATACGAAGCAACTTCTATAAAGTTTACAGTTATAACAATTTTCAGACAACAATAATTATTCATATGTACAATAAAATCATGAACACTGTGTTATTTAAGTGTACTTATCTATATAGTCATTCTCCTCCATGACCTGCCGTGGCACAGCTAACATTTTAAGGGCCTTGTGGGAGTCCCTGTTATTTGCCCCAGAAGTGTTCCGCTTCCCCTCCTTGTTTTCAGAGCAGTACCCCCACGTCCGGCACTTGCTGACCTTGCCCTCGCATCACCCCAGCGAGCCCAGGAGCGCCCAGGCATCCCGCCGGAAGGGCCTGGTGAAGGTGGCACACAGTAAAGGGTTGGCGCAAGAGTTGTCAGGGAAGAAGAGCACCAGGAGGAGCTTGGAGCTGGTGACGGTGATCAGCGGCATCTGAAGGCGGCGGAGATGGCGAAGAAGGCTATGTGCGCCATGCAGATGAAGTCGGTGAAGACCAGCACTGCCATCTGGGCATCAGCACCCCTGCCGGTGGCAAACTTCGGATTCCTCACCGCCAGGTAGATCCCAGCGTAGCAGGCGGAGACAATGCAGAAGGCCGCCACGTTCGGGAGGAGGAAGAAGATGACGAGGCCTGGGCGAGGGGTGTGTCGATGTCGGCAGGCAGGCACACACTCACCTTCCCATAGCTGCTGACGCCCAGCAGGGGGAGCAGTGCCACGGACAGGCTGAGCAGCCAGCAGGTCCCCATGATGACCGCCACTCGGGCCAGGCCCAGCCAGTGCTCCAGCCACAGGGCGTTGGTGATGACCGCCGTCAGTGTGTACACAGACAGCTCACCACCGGTAAAGGCACTTCCCCGGAGTGCAGGTTGCCCACTGCAGCTGGGGTTCGACCCCCAGCTGTGCCAGCCCGGTTCTGGCCCGGAGTCCTGTTCAGGGGTGGTGATTGGTTGTCCGCCCCAGGGGGAAGGGGGAGCGAAGCCGATGTTAGCTCACCACATGTAAAAGTGTCTCTGTGTGTATCAGAGTTACAGTTGACAGCTTGACAGGGAGAGTTCGGCTGTTCAGCATGTCTGTCACTGCTGGTCTCATTGTTGCGGCAGCAAACTTGTGGTACGAGGGAGGGATAGTGGAATTAGAAAGAGGGTACAATTGGCTACCAAATTGGGGAAAAAATGGGAAAAATCGGAAACAATAAAAAAAAATCTTGGACATAAAAAATGTACAGGAAGAAATTAGACTCCAAGGAAGAAATAGCTGTCAGGCCAGGAAATTGGCAGATTCCATTATTAGAGATGCTGCAGTTGAGAAAAAAACATTTTTATTATTTTTATTCCTACAAAACAAAACAGCAGGCTTCTATCAGCTTTTGAGCAGACTCTTTACTGACCCAGTAAGTGGTAATGATGGGGAAGGGGGAGAGGGCAGAATATGACCCTCTCAGACTCAAAAAACAGACTGCAGATTAAACAGATGCACAAACAGAAGACCCATCATCTGCCAATTAGCACCTCACTGCTAATTAAAGCCAATCAATTAGTTGAGCATAAGGTTCAAAGTTCATGATTTATAGAATCATTTATTTTCTGATCATGAGGTATGTTTCATTTCTGCACCGCGCTGATCTGAATAAAAATACCAAGCAGAAGAAGAAGGCACCAATGTTTCCCAGCTGCAGGATATAAAATAAACTTCTAACACCCATACAATGAGTCGCTTACTCTAAATATTTGCTTTGTGGTCTGAAAGACCTAAAGTTAATGAGATCCACCATGTCACCCATTCAGTGTGATCTTCACAAATAAACCTGGGAAGCTGGGAAGCCCTCACAGATATTGTAGCTTGGGGAGGCTGTGGAATGCCCGTCGACTGATGACTGCCAACCGTTTGGTGTTCTGGGCCAAGCTGCCAAAAAATACCATAAGAATGCACGATGACGATAACAGGCTATTTAGCCTATCTAGGCATGTCATTTCCCGGAGAGTATCCAGCACTGTGTCAAGCCTGGAATTGGGTCTCTGCCTCCACTATGTAACCTCAAAAGCTGTTCCACACATTGACAACAAAAAATTATTTCAGTGTGAAATTTACCTTCAACAAATTTCCACCTATGTCCCCTTGTTTGGCTGTCTGAACCAAATCTTTCTTAATCCCTTTATTAAATTACAAACCCCAATCAAATCCCCTTAGTCGCATTTTGTAGAGCCTGAAGAGATTAAGTGTCCTTCCTCATCACTTTTACATTTCATACCTGGAATCAAATGAGTTTCCCTTCTTTATACTGTCAATAAAGGAAATAATATAACATGTTCTTTGTTTCCTTCAGGGCAAGAAAGCAAATACTGGTTAGCTATGTTTCCAGTGTGCGTGCAGGCTGTGTTTGAGGCCCGATGGCTCATTGGGTCAGGCTGATTCCCATTTTCGCAGCCTGAGAAAACTTTATTTATGTATTTATTTATTTTTACTTGCTTCTTTCTTACTGAATACTGAAAGTGAATCCATCCAAACTTACAAACTTTCTGTCTTTTTGTACATGGGCTGTTCTGTTTAAATTGGACTGGAAACATACTCAGTTGTCACTCTTGCTCTTCTCTCTTGCTCCCCTCTCTCTCTTTCTCTCTCTCTCTCTCTCTCTCACACACACACACACACACACACACACACACACACACACACACACACACACACACACACACACACACATTAAAAAACAGTGCAACTAGAGTTTAAAGGTGTTCATGGCAATGACTCTTTTATGGAAGCCCTGAGTTTAAGTGTGTGTGCTTTCACCAAAACTATTAGAATTCAAAGGCCTCTTGGCTTCAAATGTTCTGTGTTAAATTTATTTTCTGGGTCTTTCCTAGCTAGCCTCATTTACAAGGCCTATAATGATGATACAATAAATGTAATGAACTTAATTAATAGAGGGTGGGAAAAATGGGGGGGAATCAGAAACAAAATGTAAAATAAAAATGTTGAGCAAAATGGTTGATGCTTGTTGAACTGCATTAATATATAAATGTATTGTATTTGCAGTCTACCTGTAACCTGTTCTAATTTGTATTGTAACAAATTAGATCAGGCTACAGATAGACTGCTTCCCCTGTTGACGTTGATTGACAGTTTGCTAGCATTGTGCACCAAGCTCAGATGCTTGACCTGATGTTTGCATTAGAGCTCCCTCTATCGCATCCTTTAGCAATATCAATTGCCAGTTTGGGAGAAATAATGTCTTATACTATTGTAATTGCATTATAGGGTACAAGGATTGTCTGGTAGTGTGAAGGGGGGAGGTGGGGTGACACCCCACACACACACACAATATGATGTAGGCTACATCCTCTTGGTTTCACTTATTCTTGCCATTAGGCCAGACAAGGTCATGAGGCATTCCTGCTGTATCACATGCTGTAGTGTGGCAGCACTTCTAGCAGCTTCCCATGATTCTGATCATGTTCCTAGAATTAAAAAAAGCTCTCAATAGGTTCTTTATTGCCAGCTCAAACCCCAAATTCCTTCCTCCCTTAGCATCAACAACACAGCAACGAAGTTATGTTGTCTTCTTAGCTTACACCTCCAAAATGTTCTACCAAATCAATTCAGTGGGTCAGGTAAACAATACAAATCTTTCTTGGTTGGTATATGTGGTGCATTGTTATTTTTTAATATATAGCCTATGATCTTCCTGCAGCACCGCGTGCATAGCGGCCAACGTTTACGCGCGCGTCCCCGGAGATATCTCAAATGTGTAAAACCCTCTCAGGACACAATGGTGGGGATTACGTACGGTGGAGAACATACCAAATATATCCACATTATGCGCATAGCTGCCTGGCTAAAAGCGCAACACACACACTTAGGATTCAGTTCCTTTCTGTTCCTTTTCCTTTTTGTAATGTGTGCGAAATAAATGTGATACATAGGCTATGTATGCAATGCATCGAGTGGTCTGCACATATTACTTAATTGTCACAATTCTCGGGCAGCATGCAGTCACTTTTTGACATACTAGTTCATGGATGTATTTCTAAATCATAACATGTAGCTATTTAGTACAATATATATATTGAATAATTACAATCATCACAATATTACAAAGGAAGTATAACCAGAGAGGTTTTAGTTTAACTGGAAGTCTAATATATGTAATATATGTAAAACAGAAATGTAAAGAAAAATGTAAAGGGGGGAAACAGTCCAATTTGGACCTGAACATTTTTATTTATTCATTTTCATTTAAAATGTATAGACTGTGATTTAAATTGACCCAAAACACAATCATTTAGGTGTGAAAAATCTCCATACAGTAGCCCTGGAAAAATCTGGACTCACCTCCAGAGTAGCCATGACCTGGCAAAGTGACCTGTAGAGAATAGGGTGATCTCATTCCTGAGAGACTGACTATTTTCACACAGGAGAGTGTATTCTGTGTCTCTTGGTTGTTAGTAATCGTTTACTCAGCTGGATATTTATTGAAGTAACACATTGTAAATACCTTACTTAACAGTGCAACATCAGTGCCACACTTGGAACTTGGGCTGGCAACCCTCTGATCAACTTCTGGTTACATTATACAATTTATATTTAAATGAAAATGACAAATCTGCACAATTGTATACAATAGGTTAGTACTAGCGAAAATAAAAACACAGGTTAAAATAATACCAATCAGTTTTTTCTTCTTCTTATTTTATCATTTTGCCATTCATACTCCGGCTGCATGGTTTCTGGAAATGGCAAATCTGGATTGAGTGAGTGAGACAGATTCAACCTAATCCAGGTAGGCTAACACAGTCCTGAAATCTCATCGCCTGCCAGTTTCATTATCTCTTCCTTCAGTACTGCAGGAGAGGATACTGCCCATTCAGGTCCAAATTAGTCTCTTCATTACGTTTAACTGTGAACTTATATGGTGTTTGTTTGGTTTAATTTTAAACTATTTGACACACATACAAAAAAAAAAATCTATCAAAATGTATTTGTTTTACAAATGTATTTGTTCTATTTATGTATGACATTTTACGAAAGCATTTGTCACAATACGCTTTACAGCAGACCCTGGCTTGAACCTCCACAAAGGCAAGCCTAAGGCAAGAGTGGCAAGAGAAAACTCCCTAGGTGGAACAAATAGGAAGAAGCCTTAGGAGGAACCAGACTCAGGAGGAGAGGTCCAACCTCAGGCTCAGGGGGTGAGTTAGTAATGACCAACAGCAGTCAATGAGTCCATATGCAAAACAACTATTCATTTCAAGGCAGCTGGAAGCGGTGGTCCAGTGGTGGGGTGGCTGCTGGGACTGGGCCAGGTAGATAGACAGTGGGTTCTGAAGGCGGAGAAGACTCGAGACTCTGGGCACGCGCCCCATCAGTGAGAGAGGGAGACAGAAACAAACATGGGCAATTACAGAAAAGCAATTCATGTGTGCGGTGGCAACATGTGACCCTGCCAGGAGCTAACTATGGCAGCATAACTATTAGGACAGAGATAGAGAATCTAAGCAGTCATGAGAGAGGCAAGAAATAGACCCACCCATCAAAAG
This sequence comes from Aldrovandia affinis, assembly GCA_029706075.1. NCBI lineage: Eukaryota > Metazoa > Chordata > Actinopteri > Notacanthiformes > Halosauridae > Aldrovandia > Aldrovandia affinis. The sequence goes on from JAINUG010000002.1 coordinate 2,759,934, forward strand.
TGTGCCTGAGAGGGGGGTCACAGCTGTCTAGAGGTGACAGTAAGGAGATATTTAGGGCCAACAAAACTCTGTGGCTACAGGCTTCTCCAGCTCTGTGACTAGATTATAACTAATTGTAAGTCTGACTGTACAGGTACGTTTTTAGCCTAGACTTAAATGTTGAGACTTAAATGTTTGATTCCCTTATCAGTTTTGGTAGGTTGATCTACAGCAGTGGGGCTCTGTTTGAGAAAGCTCTATCACCTGTAGGCTACAATTATTTGTAATTCTCTGAACCAGATAGCCTGCATCTTGGGAACAAAGTGACCTTGTAGACTTGTATGGTAAAAGCAATTATTCAAATACACCGATGCAAGACCATGTAGCGCTTTGAAAGCCAGCAGAACCTTAAAACCAGCCCCAAAGGTAATTGGCAGCCAGTGAAGTGACGCTAACAATGGGATACTGCTCATGCTTCTTTGTTCTGGTCAAAATACAAGCGACTGCATTCTGAACAACCTGGAGGTGTCGGAGCAGCTAGATAACAGAACATTTCAATAATCATGACAAAAGCATGTTGAAATTTCTCTGCGTCCACCAGTGATAAGAAGTGCCAGATTTTTGCAATATTCTGTCAATGAAAAAATGGCACTCTGGAGATATTTTTTATACAAACGTCAAAATTAAGGTCCGGGTCAATAGTGACGCCAAGGTCTTTCACAGCCATATTTGGCACGACTACACAGCCATCCAGATTTAAAGTAGGATTAGACCATTTATCCCTTAGATTTTTGGTCTATTTCAGTTTTATCTGAATTAAGCAAAAAATGAAGGGTCATCCAAGCCTTAATATCTGCTACACATGCCTCGAATCAAGAAAGTTGTAATGCTACACCTGGTTTTGTTGGCATGTATAGCTGCGTATCATCGCCACAAAGTGATTTTCTACCCATCAGCCTACTAGCTTTTAGTGATTCTGTAGCCGTAGGACTACCGTACCCAGTAGCTCTTAGTGGTAGGCTACGAGATGACGTAATCACGTATAGGGACGGCAGATTTCGCCAGCAGCCAGCCCCGTGACTTCGTTGACAGTAGTGTAGCGTAAACGCGAAGTTGGAGGAAGTGAGTGAGTTTTAACACACATCAGTGAAATAGGCCAAGCACGTAGAGTTCGACACGAAGAAGCAGAACTAAAATGGACAAGCTTCGTCGCGTGCTAAGCGGTCAGGAAGAGAACGAGGAGCTTGGACTTACTGCACAGGTAAAAGCACGTGAAAGTCTGCTCGCTGGTTGACTTTGCTAACGCTAGCTAGTTTCCTGTCACCGTTACTGGAATGCATTTGTATCGTATACACTTTTTTGCAATTTTAGCAAAAAAAAAAAAAAAATAATAATAATAATGTGTATCTAGTTAGCTACAATACAGTCGGCTGTTTGATATCGAGCTAGGTCATTTAGGGAAATGATAACGTTAGCTCTCTAGCTCTTTATTACTTAGCCAGCTAGCCTAACTAAAAAACACAATCTGCCTACACTCAGCAGTATTGAGTAATGGACATTCTGACAGTTAACTTACCCAGCCAGTCAAGATAGCTACAACACACAAAGGGGAACATTGTTTGGGACAATATTGCGTTATTATGTTACTGGCTGTGACCGTTATTGTGACTGCTTTCGATAACAAGCGGCATTTTAACGCCCGAAGCAAAACCACAGTTATTTTCAGTTGACGCTTGCGACGCACGTATCGGATGATGACAGGTTTGTAAATGTGTTGTTAAAATATTTGTCTGCATTGTGCTACCTTTTTACATGCTTTCGCCAGGAAGCAATGGATGAAACAAGGTAAGATATTCGAACCCCCCTGTCTTTTGGGGTCTTTAAGCTGATTCCGGATAGAGTTCAGCAGGCAGAAAAATACTGAGCTTTGCTGTGTGTATGATCGATAGGTCCTTTCGTCTTTTAGGCACGTTAGAATATCGAGGGTGCGGCCATCACATTTTCAGCTTGGTCTTTTCGAGGTCCGTAATGGACAGATAACATCTCAAGATGTCATATGTGTCCAGCGAGCTCATAAAATCCAATTGAACATTTTTATCCCCTTTTTCTCTAAATTTTAAATGCCCAATATTATTTGTAGGCTAGCCCAATTCTGAAATACGCTCTGTCACTTTGGGAGAGTGCAGACTAGCAAGCACGTCCTCTTAAACATTCTTCCAGCCATTGCTTCTTTTCACTCTTCAGTCCATCAGCTGAGTGGCACAGTCATTGTGCTGAAGGACAACACTTCATGTGCAGGCAGACTGTTGGTGCCCAGAAGAGTCGCACTTTAATGCGGAGACGAGGACAATCCCGCTGTCTGAAACCCTCCGTCCCATTTTTACATTTAATTTTTTGGGAGGCATTTAGCAGACACTCTTACCAGAGACACTTACACAGTTCCTTAGTTTACATACAATCCATTTATACAGCTGGATATTTTACTGAAGCAATTCAGGTTGCTCAAGGGTACAACAGCAGTGCTCCAGCTGGGAATCGAACCTGCAACCTTTGCATTACAAGCCCAGTTCCTTAACCATTATGCTAACACTGCTGCCAGCCAATAATGCACTGCTCTGCCGGGCACAGTTGGAAACCCCGTGGTACATGACGACCATGCAGAGCTCTATCAGGATGTTTTACACAACAGCACAAGAAAATCCTATGTTTAACTGAATGCTCCTGTTTTCCCACTGAAATATGAATAACAACCCCAAAAGTGTGCACACATCTGCTGTAGTTGGAGGCAGAATTATTCCTAGGCAAGCACACCTGAGGCTCCCGTTCAGAATCAGAATCTGATTTATTGTCGCCAAGTACATGTACACACACAAGGAATTTAACTTGGTAAGTTGGTGCTGTGCAAAGTGCAGACGGACAAAACAAAACAATAAACAATAAGTGGCGTCCAGTGCAATACCCAAACACAGAGCAATAGACAATAAGCATTCTTATAGTTCTCTCTCCAGTTTCCACACAAGCTGTCTGTTACCGTTTGGCTGCATTTAAGTCATGTTCGAGACAGACGGTGGACCTACATGAATTCACTATCCTCGCCTGTGGTCATGTGGCTAACCAATAAATCAATTCTCTGACATTTAATCACCTCATCGCCAAAGTTCAGTCTGAACCGTCTTTGTGTGAAATGATTTTCTCCTTTACGTGCCCGAGGTGTAACAGCAGAGCCACCGTGGGAAAAGACATGGCAAACGTGTCACTGGAGATGCAAATCAATTCACCCAGGGATTCGCTGCGAATGCGGATCCATGTAGAATACTGAGGAGTACGTCCTAGTGGCTCGTCTCTTTGAGTTTGACTCGAGTCCGTGCCTATGTGCGTGTGTGTGTTTCGGGAAGAAAGGTCTTGAGCAGTCAGCGTAACTCCGTCTTTGGCACTGTCAGTGTTTTAAAGGAATGGGCATGAGGGGCCTCAGGACGCTGCGAGCCCCGTGACATCCTCCCTTTGTTCTTTCAGGTCCTGGATGCCTCCACGCTCAGCTACAGCACACGGGTGAAATGGTTCGTCATTTGCTTCGTCTGTGGGGTTCTGTGCTCCATACTCGTGAGTTTTTAATTTCCACCTTTCCTTTTTTTTTTTTTTTTTTTTGCTCTCCTCCCCTTTTTTATTTCATTCATGAACCCCATATTGGTGTCCTCCCCAGCTCCTGGGATCATTATTGGCGTGGCATTACAATAAAGGAATATAGATTTTCTGATAGAGGAGGGGTTTCCCCATCATGCATTGCTACAGGTCTGAGACATTTATTTTTTCAGTGCTCAGTCCACTCTTTGGGGGGTCATTCAATACCACTACTATGTCTCTTTTACCTTTATGTTGAGTAAGGAATTTAAGCCAGAAGGACATTTTTATTTCAATGGGGGGGGAAAAAGTCTCCCGAAAATCATTTCACCCAAAATTGGAATGACCAAAAGAAAAACGTATGCCTCTCCCAACGCTGCAATGTCCTGTGACAGTTTGGAGGACGCACAGATGGATACACACAGTCCTTCAGAAGGCTGAGCTGAGGACTGTGCAGCTAACGCAGCCGGGGCTGGCAGTCTGCAGGCCAACCAGCCATGTTGCCATGAGGACAGTGGGGCAGCGTTATCCTGCCACTTAAACCCTGCCTTCCAGGGTTACACTGTGGCCAGCTGTGCGCCACCCTGCTGGCTTCCCCACCACAGTCATGCCTGGCATGGTCTGAATTCGATCCAGGCCGTGGAATGCATCATTGCTCAGTGCACGAGTGCCTTTGCTGCTTTCACCACCTGGGAGGACCCCCTTTGTGAGGCACACAAACATGAACGCTCATACAGTTACTACAGTTAAGAATGGATGGTGAGAGAGAGTGGAGGGGGTGAGGCCTGTGTCCTGACAAATTCTTGCTTTCATTTTCTTATTCACAACCTTGCTGCGATTATCTTTTATATATTTGAATTGTGTGTGTGTGCGTGTGTGCGTGTGTGTGTGTGTGCGTGTGCGTGTGCGCGTGTGCGTGTGCGCTCGTGCCCTTGGGAGGGTTGTATTGCAAGACACACACTGAACTAGTGCAAATCAAGTGAGTGCCTAAAGAAAAGCTTTCAGTTTCAATAACAGGGTTTAGTTTACTCTCAGTGACCTTTTACACAAGATGAAATTCATTGGTAAGTGCCAGTGTTATGGCTCTCAGGAGATAATCTGTATGTTTTCATTGGCTGGTACTCTAGAGCAGTGCTTCCGGTCTCTGTCTGTCTGTCTTCCACTGTCTCGTGATATCCCTCCTCTTATCTTTCTCTGTCCCTCACTTTGTCTCTCTTTCTATCTCATGGTCTCTTTCTCTTTCTCTTTCTCTTTCTCTCTCTCTTCCTCTCTCTCTCTCTCTCTCTCTCTCTCTCTCTCTCTCTTTCTTTGTCTTGCTCACCACCTCTCCTTATTTTGTGGAGCTCAATGTGAACTGGGCTGATAGTAGCGATATGGGTCACACACTGATATTTTCCACCAAAGCAGCTAAACCACTGTGCAAGCCTCTGTTGAATTGACACAGAGCCAAAATGTAGATCTGGGCGTGCCAGAGCAGGCACCACCTAAACTGCCGGTTTTACAGGGGCTCTTTCCATTAGAATGACAAAGTGCATTCATAGAGAGGAGCTTGATGTGCGCACGCATTATTAGCCTTTTTATTAACGTTATTCCTAACAGTTGATAATTTTAATAATAACAATGTCTTCTTTTCAACTATTTTAATAGTTTAACAGTTTGAGGAACTGTTTTATTTTAATACTTCCCAGACTGACATCTATGAGGAAATGTTTTATTTTTAAAACTTACTGAAAAACATACAACTTAGAAATGGGGTGAAGTAAAATTGTTAAACTGTTTTTTCAAAACAAAACCATCCATCCATCCATCCATCCATTATCTAAGCTTATTCCTGGTCAGGGTCGCGGGGGCTGGAGCCTATCCCAGCACTGAGGCATCTACCCTGGACACGCCAATCCATCGCAGGGCACACACACCATTCACTCATTCACTCATTCACGGGCAATTTGACTCTCCAAACTAACGTGCATGTCTTTGGACTGTGGGAAAACAGTACCCGGAGGAAACCCAGAAACGGGAGAACATGCAAACTCCGTAAGAAAGGCCCCCGGCCTGTTACCTGAGACTTCTTGCTGTGAGGCGAAAATGCACCATGTCAAAACAAAACCATGAAAACTAATTTTAGTCGTTTGGGATCTGAATGTGAATGCTCCTTTTCCTATGTCTTTATGGGAGGGAAGGTGTAGTATGCTGTGATATGGCCTATCACCACTAGGTGGAGATGTCACTTTGATTTAGAGGAATTTACGCTTTGAATGTTGCCTGAATGTTATCTAAACACCAAAGGTATTTTGGGAGGTTTTCATGACAGGAAGTGTACATGCACAGCATAGATGTAAGTTTTGGTTCCCATTTGATAGAACTGAAATATGAAGGGCAGCTGTTTCAGTGTTGTAATATGAAGTGTTGTTTTTGTCTAACTGAAAACAGGGGACTGGACTGCTCTTCTTGCCCAAAGGAGGCCCTTCGCTCTTTGCAGTGTTCTACACCTTGGGGAACATCATGGCCTTGTCCAGGTAAACCTACTGTCGGTATGGAGCCTTGAAACATGGGTCAGCTGCGCTCTGCCTGCTTAATACATCTCTGACAAAATGATTCATGACCACGTGTGTGTGTGTGTGTGTGTGTGTGTGTGTGTGTGTGTGTGTGTGTGTGTGTGTGTGTGTGTGTGTGTGTGTGTGTGTGTGTGTGTGTGTGTGTGTGTGCGTGTACGCACCCATGCCCGCATTTACATGCTGTATTTTGGTGGTCGCAGCCCCTTGTTTGTGTTGGACTACATTTTATGGTCGAAGATAAATGGTAGCGACATGAACCCTCCTTTCGGAGGGTGTGCGTGAGTCAATGACTGATCACACCTAACGGCCCCCCCTCCTGACCCAGCACTATCCAATGTGCATGAGAGCGTCAGGCCCTTCCCACATTCCTTACAACATTTTGTTAATGTGTAAATGTTTCAGGCCCATTTGTTTGGAACATTTTTGCATAAAATAGCAAAGGGTAGAGTTAATCATCTTAAAATGTCCTTTGGTTTCATAACCTGGTACGTGCAGATGCAGCAAATGGCATTTGTAATGCATCAAATTCATTGTCTCGCCCCTTCTCACCCCCTGGATGAGGCTGAACGGAAGATGTCCAAACCAGGTGCATTGTAGGAATGTAAAATAGTCTGAGACACTTTGGTGCAGGTTCTGTACAGAATCCGCTGTGCTCAGATATCACATGAGCTCATTTGCTTCAGTGGTCAGTCATCATGCCAGAGCACGCTCGGTACTCCCTCTCGTTCAGAACGACAGTGACGCCGCCGAAGCGTTGTGGTTACGGTAGGCTACGTAGATCGGAAACGGGGGCATAAGCAAGGCTTTAAACGATTGCACAGCTGAACGGTCCTGCCATTTCCTGTGTTATTCAAAGCAGCTCTTATTGAATGTCTGACAACAGTCTGGCTACGGTATCCAGTGAGACACTGGCATTTCCTCTCTCACCTGGAAACAAGGTCTTTATTGAAAATACTTTATGATAATTACATTATGTTTACCCACTTCCTATTTGTGCACAGCAGCACTCCTTTAATCCAGGGTCATTTATACGGCTCACATTTGGCAGACTTCCATATCCGTGTATACAGGTGGATCATGGCTCTTCAACCCTGGTCCTGGAGGGCCACAGGGTGTGCTGGTTTTCATACCTATTCAGCGCATAATTGATCAAGTAAAGCAATCGATTGCACAGTTCACTCACCTCGCCTGGTTTCTTGGGACTGAACTGGATGACGATTTTAAGGCGAAAATGAAAAGCAGCACACCCTGTGGCCCAGGGTTGGAGAGCCCAGAGCTGGATAGCTAAGAAACCGATTCAGGGGTCTTGCTGATGGATGTATGATTTAGGCGGTAGGTAGGATTTGAACATGCAACCTGCTGGCTATCCAACTGCAATGTGAGAGAATGAATTTGTACAGCAATCGAAAAGCTGTTTGGAAATGTCAGAAGTACATTCTTCTTGCCACAAATGCAACCATTGTCAGATGATTCGGTATATGGCAGCGTTCCATAACATTGTATAGCGGGTTTCTATGAGTGCACGTGTGCGATTGTCGGCGTGCGCGCGGTGTGTTTGAAGTCTCTTAACAGTAAAGCAGGTTTGTCTCAAGCCCGCGTGAGGAGTTGGGCGTGTCTCGCTCTCCGCCGAGACGAACGCGCTTGCCGCTCCGTCTCGGCTCCCCGGCCGTTAGGCACCTGTCTGCGTTTGTGGCTTTGAGTCGTTTTCTGAGCCCAGCCGCGTGCCCTGCCGCTCGTGTGCGGGATGCTGTTTCATGTGTCAACTTGCTTGCTTAGCTGGCGCTGAGGAAGTCAGATCTGTTTGGTAAATGCGACTCCTGACGGTTTAATAAATCTCTCGTAGCAGGTTGACGTGGCTCGGGGACCTACGGTTATAAAATGTTTACAGTATCTCTTTTGATCGCTGAAAGAACAGCAATTTTCCAGGGTGACTTTTTAGATTATGCAGCTGGTATTTTACTTCTGTTTTGTACACACGCACACACACACACACCTAATATGTACATAAAATAAACCTTTATTTTACTTTGATGTCTTATTGGAATTTTACAAGTGAGACCTAGCCAGGACAGGGCACTCACAGCAGAACAGAGGAGCAAACATCAAGACCAAACAAGAAGATCATGTACAACGCACGCCATATCAGAGGACGTCATTCCGCAAAGGAGAACTTGCACAAGTGGAAGTGAACGGCTCTATAAAACACGCACAGCGATGAGTGAAAGTGTTCAGTTGTCGGCTCACTTGAAATATGACAGTGGTGTAAAATACTCAAGTCTCAGTTTAAGTACAGGAGTGGGTTTGGCTAAACTGCCAGCTGTAAAGGCACTGGCCTTGTCCCACTTGAGGCCAGCTTTGTATCCGGTGCCTGTTACTGTCTTTGTATCTCTCCCAGATTCAGCCTGCTACTGTAACACTTTTGTAACGGTTTAGAGCAGGGGTGGCCAACTCTGGTCATGGAGAGCCACAGGGTTTGCCAATGTGGGCAGATTTTGAGCTGTCCCATCAGACGGTTGAACCAGAAACTGGCACTGCCAAGAGGAAGTGCAATCATTAACGGCTGTTTTTAATAAAACCTGCAAGGAAAATGTCTCGGGGGTTTACCCCTCGATCCACCCACGCTGATTCCGCACTGTCTGTATCTTTTCCTGGTCAGTAGGCCTGCCATACTGACCTGCCGTTACAAGCTCAAACAGCTTGCTGATGTTGTTGCCGTGGTAGCGAACAGAGCGACAGGTGTAGTCACGTTTGGAGGTCACTGGGCCAGGTCTCTGTTCACGGGCGTGACCGGTATAGGCTTGTTTGGAAAGAGCTGCTAAAACCCCTTGAGCAAACTGTTCGATTGTTCTTGCCTCTGCCCAATCAACGCAGCAGCACACCGTCATACAGGTTTGTCGCCATGGTTTGGACAGCCTTCTTAACTGTGTCTTGCTTGCTTAAGGCCATTTGTTACAGTACTTTGTGACAGTGCTTCATTATACCTTTTGTGCTTGCATTGCTTTCTTTATTTTTTGGGCGGGGAGATCAGGGCACCACACTGCAGCTCCACACTGCTGCCCTGACCACTGTTCCACACTGCTGCCCTGACCACTGCTCCACACTGCTGCTCTGACCACTGCTCCACACTGCTGCTCTGACCACTGTTCCACACTGCTGCCCTGACCACTGCTCCACACTGCTGTTCTGACCACTGCTCCACACTGCTGCCCTGACCACTGCTCCACACTGCTCCACACTGCTTCCCTGACCACTGTTCCACACTGCTGCCCTGACCACTGCTCCACACTGCTGCCCTGACCACTGCTCCACACTGCTGCCCTGACCGCTGCTCCACACTGCTGCTCTGACCACTGCTCCACACTGCTGCCCTGACCACTGCTCCACACTGCTGCTCTGACCACTGCCCCACACTGCTGCCCTGACCACTGCTCCACACTGCTGATCTGACCACTGCCCCACACTGCTGCCCTGACCACTGCTCCACACTGCTGATCTGACCACTGCCCCACACTGCTGCCCTGACCACTGCTCCACACTGCTGATCTGACCACTGCTCCACACTGCTGCTCTGACCACTGCTCCTGCTGCTCTGACCACTGCTCCACACTGCTGATCTGACCACTGCTCCCACTGCTGCGCTGACCACTGCTGCGCACTGCTGCTCTGACCACTGCTCCACACTGCTGCTCTGACCACTGCTGCACTAATGCCAATAATTATCTGAACAATCCATCAGCTCTTTGAGTAATGTTGCCCGTGACATAAAAATGTAATTTGTATTTTTGTTCACGTCAATTAGTTACATTACATTCCTTTAGCAGACGCTCTTATCCAGAGTGACTAACAAACCCAAATGCACAAGTACATTCAAGCAGCTGCAATAAGAAAATGCAGAGGGGCTGTCCAGAGTGGGGGGTTTCAGAGGAAATTCAGAAGTTGGACCGGTATGTGGATCTGCTTATCAGTAATACAAATAAATAAATAAAAACCTTTTTTGTTGTTGTTGAAACAGCTCTTACTGCTGGCACAGCGACTATCTTTGTGGTTTAGGTGGGTCGGGAGTTTACCTTGTGTCATGGTTTCACCTGTCTGTGTATGCGCAGGACAGATGTCCTCTTGGTTTTAGCGCAGCCTTTGACTTCTGCTTCTGTCTCCCAACAGCACCTGTTTTCTGATGGGACCATTGAAGCAGCTGAAACGCATGTTTGAGCCCACCAGGCTGCTCGCCACGTGTATGGTCCTGGTAAATGTGCTTCCTCTACCCTCCATTGCTCAATATTCCCCCTGACCGATGACTGACTCAGTCCCAATTTGGAATGCACAGCTGTATTTTGTAAACAGGTCTTCTTCGTCAATTAGGTGGAGTGCAGACAAGTACGTTCTCTCCGAGTGTGCAGTCCACAAGTTGAGTCACTGGGGCACAAAGAGACGGTCATCCCGCTCACTTTGTTTGCAAATAATTGGTCCCAGAGCTCTAACATGGCTCTGATTGGTCCGTGGCAGTAGCACCAATGCCCCGGACCAATCAGGGCCATCTTATGCCATTCTTTGGGCGTTACCAATGGATTACAACACCACAATGGATTGGCTTTGATTGGACTGTTTTGGCGATTTGCATCAATTGCTGTCCACTAGGGTGAAGCACCGTGTTTTTTGGGGGGTTCGGAGGAAAAGGGTTCCTGCCCCCAGCTGCAGCTGTGCGACTCTTTCTCTGTCGCTGTGACAGCAAGGTCAACATGCATTCTGCATTTCCAAGAATTGTAGGGCCCTAATGACATGTCAGCTTTCTAACACATTGCCCGTTTCAATGAAAGATTTTAAACTTATTAAGGCACATGCTATTAAGGGATTCCTGTGATATTGGTCTTTGGTCAGTTGTTTGGGGAAAATGGTTCGTGGAGTTACTCTATCAAGCTGTGCAAGGAATCTTTGTCTGTTTTGTCTTAAACTCTAGCTTTAAAGCCTTTAGCTTTAAATATAATCACCTGCTGATACTTAGCTTATCAGTCTAATTATGCCTTTATCCCTTCTCAGCTGTGCCTCATTTTGACCTTGTGCTCAGTCTTTTGGGTAAGATTAATATTTATTTGTTTGTTTGTTTCTTAAAATAAAGCATGTATGTGCATGTGTATATGCACAGGTGTGTATGCGTGTGTACATCTTTCTTGGAACAATGTTGAATCCTCCTCATTGCTCAGATTTTAAAAGGTGTGACAAACCCAAACTGGCTGACTTGCATGCTAAATGCTGCTGAAAATACTGTAAAATATTGTGAATGGTAAGCGTTTTGGTGAGTAAAGTGATATTGTTTTGTTTTATTTTCCTCATAGTGGCATAAGAAGGGGTTGGCCATTCTCTTCTGCATATTACAGTTCTTCGCAATGACATGGTAAGCCTTTTCTGTCTTTCACTCCTCTTTCAGTTTCTTTGTAGACATTGTGATTTCATCATCTTTGAAGCAACTGGCTGTTTATGTTATACATTTTATGCATATACGTACACACCATCATTTTCTGAAATTATGACCAGAGCCTGTCATAAAGCTCACTGAGTACATTTTGGAAGAGGTTGACACCCCACACAATGGTAATTTAGTTTATGAGATATTTATTCAATTCTATAAAGGCAATGGTTGGCCTCTTCCTGCACGAGGTGAGTTGATGTGACTGTGATGTGTCCTAAGGAGCTAAAAGAAAAGAAACATGGCTCGTGAGGTCATTTCCAGGACGCCTCACGCTGTAGGTTTAGGTGGCGCTGTGGTGGTGCTAAGTCATGCAGTGTGGATTACGGAGCCAGAATGCCCAGTTGACCCGCTCCGTCAGGCCCTGTGCGAGGGCACTCGACCCCGGCTCTCTCAGGCACGCGCTAAATCCTGTTTGCTGGTAAAACCCTTTAAGACGGATGCCGTGTGCGTTCAATATGTCATGGCTTACTTCCCCAGAGGGCTCCCGTTTCCCTAAATAGGATGGGGCACGTCATTTCCAGGGTGTTGGCAGCTGGAAAGCAGGGGCCGTTGAACAAGTCGAAGGTGTCGACCTATCGGAACAGGGTTCTCCTCCTCAGTTCATTCTGCAGACGGCCGTGACAGATTCGGTGATATCTGAGAATATTATAAACAAGGGTTCCCAGGTGGCTCCCTTGGTGAAGGTGGTCACCGTGAACACAGGCTGGGCCATATTTTATTTATTTATATTTATTTGTCTAGTAGTGTTTTAAATGGTGCCTGTCAGACAAAATATAGTTCAGAGCAGTGCCAGATTACAATGAGGGTTGCAGGCAATGCACCTTAAAGAGAAGGGGCTTTTCATGAGAATAGATGGTCAATATTGAAATGCCTGCTGACTTCCTGTCCAGGAGAGATCATGACACCGTGACGGATTTTGAACGGCCTCCAGCAAGGCAGCCGTTCCTCTTCTCCATTTTAGTTGGGCCAGTTTGTTTAGTTTGAGCGGAATTTCTGTGGGGCTTTTAAAACGGGGGTCCCACCCTCCAATGAGAATAGAAAACAAAAGGAATCCGAACCAAAACCAAGTCCACAAGACCATCATTCACCGTTCGCTTTTTCCCCAAACTCCCCATACCAATCTCCTCGTCTCCCTCTCCACACCTGCACATTTTTTGTCATTTTGTTTTTTTAGATACATTTGAAATTGTCATTGTTGTTTAGAAATTGTCATCTGGCTCTGTACTGTAAATGTAACTCAACAACTGATCAAATTGGTTCAAAAACCTTATGTGATTAAACCATAATGCAGTGTTGGTGAACGGGGACAGGGGACAGGGGACAGGTTTTTTTATTTTTGAGTATTCCATTTTTTGGACACAGGAGGTTTTTGAATGACACCAACTACGTGTTACAGTGGAATCACAATCAGTGAGCGAACCCTTTAAAATAGCTCAGCTGATAACAGGCTTAGGGACAGTAGAGGTGTGTTCGCAATGATGGAGCAAAACATTATCGTGCACTCAGGTCTAGAATTATTGGCACCCTTTATGAAAAGGAGAAAAATGGACTTTAAAATAAACAATACAGGTTATGGGCTATATTGTATGCTCAAAAAATAGTCAAATTATAATATTTTATACTAATACAATTGTTCAGAGAAAAATATTTTCTTTAACAAGTAATTCAATCAAAAAAAAAGATGTGTAACAATTATTGGCCTGAGAATTATTTTAAATAAAATCCAACAGAAATAAATCTGCATTAATATGTCGTCTTCTATAGTGTTTTATGAGTTTGGTGAACATGTTGGGGGATCCTCCAGTCGGAACCTTTCAAGATCCTTCAGATCCTTCAGTCTGTGCTTGTGTTCTGCCCTCTTCAATTCAAACCACACATTTCCGATTGGGTTCAAATCTGGAGATTGAGATGGTCATTGCTAAACAGTCATTTTGTGGTCAGTTTCCTTCAGCCATTTCTTGTTTGATCTTGATATACTTGGGACAATTGTCTTGCTGAAAGTTTCAGCTTTCTTGCAGGGGGGAAAACCAGATATTTGGCCAAAATATCTTAGTACTTACTAGATGTAAATGTTGTGTAGTTCTGGGCACCACTTTATGATGTCATCGTGAGACAAACACTAGACAGCGCCCGTAAGCCAGACAGCATCCCGTGTTCTCAGCCTGGCAATGACCAATACACAGAGGCGGTTAGGGCAAAAGCAGGGTTCTTCGGTCTGAGGAGAGGAGAAAAGCAGATTGGTCTTAGCGCCATTAACAAACTGAACACGTGCCTTTGAGAGAACGCGCTAATCGCATCTGCCGAACGCGCCACACTGCCCCACCCCCCCCCCCAGGAGACGGGGAGCACAGGTCTCCAGATGCCCGCAGTTGTGCGCTGTGACTAGGTGTGTGTTGTCCACACTGATTAGTCACTGCATGATTAGTCACTTAAAGGTGTGCGTGTGATGGGGGGAAGATAGGGGGTGCACTTGGAGGATTGTTACACTTACTCAAAACTCCTTTTAGGACATGGGGCAATTTGATTGACTTTTACGTTATTCAGTCATATAAAAAAAAATTGTGAAGCAAATGTCTGTTTTCAAAATGTCATTCTTGATTTGTTGGCTGATTTATGTGGTCTGCTGAGCTTCTTATCCTGTTGGCTTGTTGGTTCATCCCTCACCTGCTTAGACCTACTGACACAGCTATATATGTAGGGCTGCAGTTCATGTAAAGACGTGCATGTGTGTGTGTGTGTGCGTGTGTGTGTGTGTGTGTGTGTGTGTGTGTGTGCGTCCATGTACAAGTGTGCATGCCTGCCTGCGTTTGTGTACGGTACGTAAATGTGTGTGTGTGTGTGTGTGTGTGTGTGTGTGTACGTACGTGTGTACTTGTAAATGTGATGGGGACAGTTGCTGTAATTCCCCCGTCACCAAGTGTGGGTCACCTTCCTGTGTCGTCGTCATCTAACAGCCTGAACATTCGCATCCTCCCTCACCACTGACTCAGTCTTGCGTTGCTCACATCCTACCAGCGTTGTCATGGCAACCGACTGCCCGCTGTCTGAAGTCTGAGCGCCTCCGGCACCCGCAGGCGCGCTCAGATGCTGGTTCCCCTGAACCTGGACTATGGACAGGAAGTCATTGAATTTCTCCTGCGAGGCTGGGCGTGCGAGGAGTGCCAGCAGTGCACGCTGCACTCGTTCTCTCCGTCAAAAACTGACCTGTGTCCCGTCCCGCCAGAGTCGGCTCTGGCTGGGAGTGCCACCAGGGGCGGCGATTGGCTGGGAGGGGGGAGGGAAGCCGACAGGACTTTCGCTGCACATAAGAGTGGCCCTGTAGTACCGGGTTACGGTCGACGGCCTGGTGAGTCCGTCTCGGAGGAGACGATGCTTCACCTTCGTCACTACCGGTCGCAGGACTAGGGCAGCGAACTCACATTACTAGGGGGATTGACATAAAATAGTGGGTCTAATTGGCTACTAAATTGGGAGAAAATGGGAGAAAATCAGAAACAAAATCTTGAAAAAAATAAATTATTATTATTATTATTATTTGTAAACTGATCTGTGCATTAACTTGTGCATTTGCATTTGACGCAGCTTCGTTTCCTCTCAATTCAACCCAGTTCTGTGATATGCAAAGAATGTGGATTTGAACTTGCTTTGAACGAGATTTGTTGAAGTGTCAGTATCATCAGGACACTCTCCATTTTTTTCTCGTCCAAAAACGGCCTCTGTCCTGTTCAGCACACCCCCTCGTCCACTGATATGAGAGACCCATAATCTGGTCGAGCAAGAAGAGAAATAGGCTTTGTTTTTAGTTTTTTTAATGTACATTAAATTGCTGTGCTGCACCCTCTTCTCATAGATGTCATGTGGGTTATATATGCAGCCTTTTCACCTTCTCCCTCCTGTTCTCTTACAGGTACAGCATCTCCTACATTCCATTCGCCAGGTAAGAGCTCCCTTTCACATCCTGGTTTGCCCTTGGGCGTAAGTAAGGACCTTCACTCTGACACATTGTTCATCATTGTCACACTACCTTGTTTATTCATTTTCATGTGTTAGCTTATGTCTTTATATTATATATATATATATATATATACATGGGTTAGACTAAATAATGTAAACACCAAACAACATATGAATATTCATTAATAAATAAGGAGTTGGGGCACCCTTTGCCTTCAGAACAGATCCCATCCTTCTTGGAATGCCGTTGTACTAGTTCAACTGTTTCTAGTGGGATATTAGATGATTCTAAACAAGGAAAGCCTCTAGTTCTTTGAAGGATGGAAATCTACTCCGCACTCTATGTTCCAGGACTTCAATTATTTTGTCTACCCCCTGTTTGTTGTCTTAAATGTGTTTGTACGTAAGTATTTTGATGTGTAAGTCTTGTACATCTGTATGTTAAGTGTTAATACCTTGATTTGCACATTTTTGGCCTGTGAGGAACTAGGCTCTCTGTACTTGCCATGCCTCCCATAAAGTTCACTCACAAAGTGCCCCAGCGCTCTGCTCCTGCACCACCTCCCATGTCCACTCCGCTTGTCCTGCGCGAGGAAGGAACCAGCACATTTGTTTCATAGAAATGCATACTCTCAGGTGTCAATAATGCTGTGGAAATGGCTGTTTCGTGTCCTATCCTTGGCCTCATGAAAATCCCCCTCTCTTCTCGTGTCTTCACAATGGTGTGAGGAAATTTAATAAATCCGGGGGCACACAGATACACACACACACACACACACACAGATACATACGCAGATACATACGCACGCGCACGCACACAGATACACATACACACGCACACAGATACACACACACACACAGAGATACATACGCACACACACACATACACACACACAGATACATACACACACACACACAGATACACGTACACAGACATGCACAGATACACACACACACGCACACAGATACACATACACACACACACACATACACACACGCACAGAAACACACATGCACACAAACATGTGGACACAGACCATACGCTCTCTCTCTCTCTCTCTCACACACTCATGTGGGAGGATGCAGGGGGCTGGGCAGGGGTGGAGCGATCCCTGGATGAAAACATGTTTTTATTTGCCTCCCGAGTGCAGGCTTGTTTTCCCCTGCCATATGGCGCTAAATCCAGGCCAGGGCCACGTCAGGATCTCAGTGCCATGCAAATGGCCACTTGTTTATTTTTAATCTCCCTGGTTAGGCTGTTTTGGGCTATTTATACAATCTGTTAATGCAGGAGAAAAGACAAATGGCTTTCGAACTCTTTTTGAATATGCATACACAGCATGGGCCTTTTTTTTGGTTTCCTTTTGGTCTGATGGGGTTTTTTTTACACCAGATTGAGGTGTTTATTTTAGTATGGTCACATTTGTACAAGGCCAAATGTTTGCTCAAGGCACAGAAATGCTGGGAAGCGTCTCATTTCCATGCTCTAAGTTGTGATGTCAGGGTTAAGCCTCTCTTAAAGGATACCGAGGTTTAGTTTTATTAGCGAGATTATGCATGCCTTTTAGCACATAATATATTTATCTAAGCACAGAGCCAATCTAAATGAATTCATTCATGTCTTTGGCAAAAGTCCGGAAATGTAAGCCCAAGGAAAGCATTTGGCATTTCCACTTGCAAAGCACAACAAACCACATACCGTAGAAGTAGATGTCCCTTACAAGACAGATGGATTGTGAATCCTTGGAAAGTTCAGTCAAACACTTTAGCTGTGTATTTTTATGTGTGTTTAATTGTTCCACCCCTCTGTGAACATACTTGTGTGTGATTTGGTCTCAGGACCACATGTGAGGCTTGGTTTGGGTTTGGATTTGGTTTGGTAGACAGGGGGGCACTACATTCCCCATGCTGTACAGTGTTGGAATGCTAGTGCTAGGTCAGTCTGCTAAATGGCATATATTAATGTGCCCATTATCCAGTCCCTTCACCCCCCTCCCCTCCCCCATAGGCTGAGATGCTACATGCACTCAGACATCTCCGTAATCCACCCTGACAGTTTAGGAGTCCTGCCCCCCCCAGCAGCCTGGCGGTTCCTCCAGGGGAGGGGAGACAAAGGCTGGCCTTTAGACCCTCTGTCTAACCCACTCACATGTCGTAGATGAAACATCTGTAATACTGTCTGATCTGACTCCCCCCCTCCCCCATCTAGTAGAAGAGACTCATTTTGTTTGTAGAAATGTTGTGAGATAATGTGCCTGTATGAGGCTGTGCTCGGTTAAAACCTTTTCTTCTGATGGGATCAAACGTTATTTTTGTTCTTTTATTGCTGTTGTTTTTGTCATAAGACCAAATGCATGCGTCGGTCTTTCAACTGTTTGCCACTGAAGACCATCCGTGGTTGTGAAGCACTGGCCGTTCTTGTGAAATGGTCAGTGGGGCCATGTTAAACGGCTAACGCTGATCTCTTTAATCACATTAAATGTGCTTTACCACATTGCGACTATTTATAGCCCCTCTCAGCCCATTTGGAAACCTGCTGCTGCAGCTGTTTTTGACCGGCGGTTGAAGGAACCGTTGCCATGTTATTTCACCAAAAAAAGGGGGTTTGAAAGATTTATCGATTGTGGGTTTTTTTGTTTTTTGTTTTTTAAGATGGCAAAAATTAAAATAGCAGTCTGACTTGACTTTAGCATTTTTTGGGGGAGGGGGGGTTAGCAGAGTTGGAGTGCTTCAATTGTATGGGGAGTGGGTTGTTGAACTATGTATCCCAGCTCTCCCAGAGAGTCGCCTGCCTTTTCAGCCACCCACACTTGCCGGTCTTTGTTCCAGCTTTCTACCCCCCTTCCTAGTTTCTCTAACCTTGACTGGTTTCACACCTCCTCTTCCTGTGAATTTAGAGCGAGGGATGTAGTATCTGCATAGCAACACAGAGAGATGGGAGAGGAGAGATGGAGAGCGAGAAAGAGGAGAGAGAGGCGGAGAAGGCGGCAGGCAGGCAGGCGAGGCAGCGTGACCTTGTTCTGCTGTTGCTGTGGTGATTGCTGATATTGCATCATCCAAACACCACATACCTGAAGGGGGGGGAGACGGGGGGGTGGCAATCGTCAATCTGAGCATGTGCTGCTTTCCCGCCAAAACGGAGTTAAATATTCATGAACTACGCCCTAGCCACCATAACAAAGGGAGACAGTACACAAAGACAGCTTACTGTAGTTGTGCATGTCACTGAATGGGGAGTGGGTTGGGGGCTTGAAAAAGCAAGCTGTCAAGCTGTTTCTTTTTGTCAAGTGGGAACGTTTTAAATCATTTTTATTTTATTTATTTCATTTTTTTAAAGTTGGCTATTTTTATGAAATCACATGACACTTTAAGGGAATGTCAATTTAAGGGAATATGCCCTTGAAAAATGTGTATTTGTTTTCTAGGGATGCTGTGATGAAGTGCTTCACCACATGCCTGAGTTAAATCACCTTACTCCAGCAAATTGTGTGAAGACCGGTCCCAATATTCAAGAAAGAAGAGTAAATATGTAAAATACATTTTTATTTAATGTTTCTGAATTTTTTTCCTAAAATACCTTCAAAGATATTTTTTTGGAAGACAGTTATTGTGTCATTCTATTGACAGCTATTGGAGACCACATATTATTTACTAACATTACTTAGCAAAAATCATAGATTATTGTTGTGTGTTTTTATTCTTTTTTTGTTATTTTTTTACATGACTGTATGCTGTGAATGCGAGAGGTGAATATGAAAATATTTAAGAATGTTTATAATATATTATCCTTGGCCTGAATTCCACCATATTCTTGTGAGTTCCCCCAAAAAGGAGGGGTCTTAATTCATTATTTGCAATATTGGGAACAAGCTATTTTGTGCTTATTGTGTTACATGTCCTCCATAACCAGCTCAGTATGATTACTCACTGCTTTGCACCCTGTAAAGGCGATTTATTTTTTACAGAGGATTTTGGCCTTCACTCCATGTGATAAATAACTTGTATTCACCTTCAATCTTAATGGTCTGTTCATAATTATGTAAATAAATGAATATACTCTCTTGCAAAGATTCTGAATATGGATTATGTTACGAAAACATTGAATATATGGTTGTCTTCTGTGTGGAGGGCAATGAGGTGTTGAAAATACGATGGGTCATCTCTGTTTCAAACGATGTTACGTTATTCCGCATCACCGCTGGCGACAGCAGAACACCCATTCCTCTCGCAGGGCACCCCAGTGCATTAAGCTCCATGTTAATTCAGCTAAAGACACAAAGGACGTGGTAGTGCTGCCTGTCTGGACGTGCGCAGTGACAATAATTTCCTCTCGATTAGGCCGTCATTAAAAGGCTATGTAATTAGTATTTCTGCCAGCTGCTCTAATGATCTAACACTGTTGTCCCCACCGCGTGCAAGCGACTCGCTCCTTATAACCCACGGTGGTTTGCGGGAGCGGTATGCCGGTTTATTTTACCGTGGTTTCAAGTGGTGGGTGACGGTCCGGATGCAGCGGTTGCTATGACGATGCAAGAACTCTGAGTTTGTTTTTTGGTTTTTTTCCTCCCCCCTCTGCAGGTATTCACTGGCACTTAGTCACTTTCACCATTATGCTGATGGGAAATTGGATTTAAATGTCAGCTACCCATTTTCGGTTGTCAGTCCGGAGATTATTGGGATTTCCCCCCCTCTGCAGATTGCTATAATTCCTGATATTAGCATTAACAGGCCAGAAAGGATGACGTTCTTGAGTGTGCAGTCTAGCGCAGATTCCTCCCAATGAACTTCATCACCTTTTAGTCCTTAATAAAATGGATGCCAATAGCTTAAGCCCCACCATAAAAGGAGGGTTTATAAGAAGGGTTTGCGTTGAGTAGGCCACACAGGTCTTTATAAACAGTTGTAAACCTTTCACCAGACACTTTAGCCCCACATCCCATTTAATGGAGTTAAAGTGCATCTTAATTAATGATGGGCCCACTCTTATTAATAAAACGCATTGGTTCCAATAATGAAAATGTGCTGAGTAAATCGGGTAGTACCCAATAAAGCTAATTCTCTCAATGTGCTTTGGTCATCTGAAATGTTAGTGTCAGTGTGGTAAACACCATAAAAATATGCATTTCACAGACTGTACAAGACAATGAGAAAATGGCTAGATGGTTTGGGCCCACCGTGGCCCCCTGTAGATCCGGGCCTGGTCTACATTCTTATGATGTGGTTTTCAGTTGGTTGGTCCTCATTCAGGATGATGTTAAAGGTGGCTGTGTTGAAGCAGCTCAGGTTATCCACCTCAAAAACGTTAAATGAAATGAACCCTTAGAAAAGGGTTTCCCAGGTAGTCCTTAATAGCTCCAGTCATGTTGAACCCCAGTAAGTCATGTCTATCAGCTATATTCATTTAACGATCATTTTGACCCTTCTTTTTTTGTCCTGTGATAAAAACATATATAAAGTATGTACTGCCATTCGCAATGTGTATTTATTTTATTTTCGCTCCAGACATTTTTAGTGTGAACAAATGGCCCATTGCTTTCTCCATATGTAACTACAAACGATCATACATTTATCAGCATTTGTGTCTGGGGGGAATGTTCTGGAGGAGGTGCCTCAAGAGTAATGCCTAAATGCATCTGTGAAGAACAAGGGAAAATATTTCCCATATTCTTCAGATTCTTGTAGTGTTTGTAGTTGCTTCCCCTATCAGCCCTAAACTGGGCCTGCTTACGGTTAGGGCTACCATGCTTGTTTTTAAATAGGCTTTAGTTGTCTAAAGGCTATATTTCCAACATGCACTATGATAACAGCAAGCAATGCCATTTACATTTTAAGCATTTGGCAGATGCTCTTATCCAGAGCGACTTACAAGATGTGCATTAATACATGGTAGGAACAATCATAGTTTGCGTGCAAGTGATCAGCGCAGTAATACAGCGATAGACATCATTTTAGGCAGCTTCATACCATACCTGTAACACTGGGAAGGAAAAGGTTAGTATTTTTATTTATTTATTTTATTTTATTTGAGCTCAGTAAATAGACTGGTGTACAGTTGAACTTTTATGCTCTGGCATTTTTTTATCTAACTTTATTTTTTATGACATCTTGTCCGGGCGTGATTGCGCACCTGTTGTAAATCTTCATTAGCTTTCACTTATGATATGGCCATGCCACTGTACACACTATGACTCTTGCTTTCTCCAGGTCAATAGAAGCATTCATATGTAACCTGTGACCATGTTAAGAATGCTCCACCTCTTGGTTAGGAAAAAGGCAAGGATCATCGCCAGCACTAATGGCTTGTGGTTACACAACCTGGTGTGTTCCAAAGAGGGTCAGCGCACAAATGAATCACCTCTGCTCGACACTCCCATTTGTCTTGACTACTTCCTCGTCAGGCATGTATGAATACACCATGGAAACCACATACTGTACACCATTGGACAGGGCTCGGAATCTGCACTCACGGAGCACTGCTGGAGCGAAATGCTCGCCAGAGATAAGCTACACCATTAACCGAATGCCTCAAAGTGATTCCCTGATTGGGCGCTCGCATTCATGGGTGGTGGTGCAGTGTGGTGGTTAAGGTGTCGCTGAGGCTGGTAACCCAAGTAATGGCAACTACAACCCCAAGTGGACCATTGAGGTTATGCAATGTTCCTGACCTGCATTGTTAGAGTAAATATCCAGCTGTATAAATTGATAATATGTCAAAATTATATATTTTAAAAAACCAACATAGACACTGTTCAGAGGATATCATTGCTATGATAGGTCCCCCTTATTTATGATTGGTGCCTTTTCAGCATCAAGTGGAAACAGACGGTGCTTGCATTATCTTTCGGGGAGCTTTTCACTTGATCACTTAGTGATTGGCGATACTGTTTCAAGGGGTATGTAGTTGCAGCTGCAAATATGAGCTATGTAGCTCCAAACCAAATGATGATATGATTAATGGCAATCCAAAATATCTGTATGATTTTATGGAAACTACCAGAGGGAAGAAATATTTTAAGAATTTAGTGCATATAGGGGTTCTTGTGTATTAAATAGAATATATATATGTTACTGATCCATATCTTTCACTTGGTTGCAGAAGTTATATGATAATACTTAGGGCTCCCATACTCCTTCATCATTTAAAGTCTTAAGATTTAGAAAAATACAATAAAGGAAATACAATAAATTACATTTAGTCAAATTTTTCTTTTTGTTTTCCTTTGAGAGACAGAGATCTTGAAAAGCATCATGTGCATGTTGTATATACATTATGTCCTTTGAATCAGAATTAATGTTCTACCCAAAATGGGGGTTTGGATTTGATTGGGTTGAAAAGGGACAGGGTTCATTTTATATATTGCTTTAGTGATTGTCAGTCATTCTTGTTGTGGTGTAGCCTACTCTATAGTTTAAATAGGTCCTTTAATTTCAGAGAGGACAAGAATGTTTGAATTGGTGGCATGTTTGGGACCCTGAATATTGCAGTCAATGTTTCTTAATGTATAGAGCATTTGTCTGTAGGCTTTAAAAAATAATATATAAGTATATACGTATATATACAGTATATATATATATACACCAGTGGAGGTTTCTATAAGATAACAGGTGAAGCAGTGCTTCACCTAAAAACAAGCAGACAAAAAAACACAACACACATATCACATAAAATATATTTTTTAAATGCCTAAGTATCATCACAATGACTTTCCTCTGTGAATCAAGCCAAAAAAGTCTCACTTTAAAAAAAAAAATTATCGTGCAAAACAGCACCAGCCTCAGGTTATTAAAAGGTACTTCAGTGAAGCAGAATTTTTAGCTAATACATTTAAATGTAACACAATATAGTACTTTATATGTTGTTGATTGGACAATTATGGCTTATGACGCTTCACCTAGTCTTTGGAATGATGCGCGATCTTTGTGTGTTCAAGACATGAAGATGATTGACCATCTAAACCATTCACCTCCTATCAAGCTGATGCAGAGAGTGGGCTCGATAAGTCACAAGGAACGAATCCTGGCAGTGTAGTGTAGTGGTTAGGGAGCTGGGCTTGTAACTCAGAGGTTGCAGGTTCCCAGGTGGGGCACTGCTGTTGTACCCTTGAGCAAGGTACTTAACCTGAATTGCTTCAGTAAAATGTCCAGCTGTATAAATGGATTGTATGTAAAGAAATGTAAACTGTGTACGTCGCTCTGGATAAGAGCATCTGCTAAATGCCTAAAATGTCAATGTAAATCCTACATGGAGGTGAGTCAGTTCCTTTCGTTCACCAAAAGGATTCATTCAAAAAGAACGAATTGTTCACGAACGACAAACCACTAGGCACAAATCACCGCTTTTTGGGGATTGCAGTGCTGTTTTTTACCTGTACAAATGTGGAGAAACCGTAGTGCAAGGTAGCAGCGCTGAGCAATACTACAGAATGTGTGGTTGTATTTTTGAGCTGACCCAACGCCAGGCAGCTAGTTAGTTAGGCAGAGTACACAGAAAAACAAGAGGAGAAAAAAATTAGCTGTGAAAAAAAGCAGAGTTGAAACCCATACAAACAAATACGACTATTATATTTAAAGGAGCGCATGTCCTAACATCGAAAGACGATTAACAGTACCATGCTACACAACATTTAAGTTAGAAATCATGTTGTGTTGTAGCTAAAGTTTTTACATTACGCTGCAAGATAGTTTACATTAGATAATAGGCTAATGTTACTTGAGGGCTGATGCCAATTCATTTCATGATTCTTTAATAAATACTAATGTTATTGTTTGCTTGCTATCTATCAACTCAACTTCATTCCCCCAATAAAATAATTTGACCAGTAATTTGATAAGAAGGTTATGTCAGTTACATGTCTTTTGAATAAAAGCTCATGGACATAATATGCTGGGTTTATCTGCGAAATGACTTGTTGTTTATACATATATAAATACAATGACTGCTGTTTTAAAAAGGGGGTGAGGGGGTTGCTTGGGTGGTTGCTTCATCAAAAATGTTGGTCACCAGCCACCACTGATATACACTCAGTGGCCACTTTATTAGGTACACCTTTGCTCCAAGAACAGCCTGAATTCTTCATGGCATGGATTCAACAAGGTGCTGGAAACATTCCTTGGAGACTCTGGTCCATGTTGACATGATAGCATCACGCAGTTGCTGCAGATTTGTCGGCTGCACATTCATGTTGTGAAGCTCCCGTTCCACCACATCCTAAAGGTGCTCTATTGGACTGAGATCTGGTGACTGTGGAGGCCATTGGAGTACACTGAACTCAGTGTCATGTTTGTGGAACCAGCTTGAGATGACGTGTGCTTTGTGACATGGTGCATTATCCTGCTGGAAGTAGCCATTAGAAGATGGGTAGACTGTGGTCATAAAGGGATGCACATGGTCAGCAACAAGACTCAGGTAGGCTGTGGCATTTTAACTATGCTCAGTTGGTCAAGGGGCCTAATGTGTGCCAAGAAAACATTCCCCACACCATTACACCACCACCAGCCTGAACCGTTGACACAAATTCTGCGTTTTCGCCGACAGAACTGACACTCACTGGATGTTTTTTGTTTTTCGCACCATTCTATGTAAACTCTAGAGACTTGTGAGTGAAAATCCCATGAGATCAGCAGTTTCTGAGATACTCACACCACCCCGTCTGGAACCATCAATCATTCCACTGAGATCACATTGCTTCTCCATTCTGATTTTTGGTCTGAACAACAACTGAACCTCTTGACCATGTCTGCATGTTTTTATGCATTGAGTTGCTGCCACACAATTGGCTGATTAGATAATTGCATTATTGAGCAGGTGTACAGGTGTACCTAATAAAGTGGGCACTGAGTGTATATATACACACACACACACACACACACTGACACACTGGAAACTGCTAAAATAATGAAAGCCCCAACATAAAGTGTCTTAATAGGTTAATTGGGTGTTGTGCCACCATGAGCCACCAGAACAGTTTCAGTGCACTTTGGCATAGATTCTACAAGTGTCTGAAACTATTGGAGGGATGCGACACTTATTTCCAGGAGAAATTCCATTATTTGGTTTTGTGATGTTGGTGGAAAACACTGTCTCATGCATCACTCCAGAATCTCCCATAAGTGTTCAATTGTGTTGAGATCAAACCATTCAGTGACCTGTGGAATGGGGCATTGTCATTGTGAAAGGAACTACTCCCATCAGGATAGAAATGGTTCACCATAGGATGAAGGTGATCACTGAGAATGGCTTTGTATTTATTGGTGTTTACCGTGCCCCCTAAGGGGTTGAGTGGACCTAAACCATGGCAGGAAAATGCACCCCACACCATAACAGAGCCACCAGAACCCTTCACCATGGGAAACAAGCAATCGGGCCTGTAGGTTTCTTTTGGCATGCGCCACACATGTACTCGTTCGCTTGTAGAGAACAGGATGAAGGAGGACTTTTCTCCACTGCTCAGTAGACCACTACCTGTGTTCTTTGCACCACTTTACTTGCAAGCATGCATTTTTAGATGTAATAAGGGGTTTAGGCAACCGACCGTAGTATCCCTGGAGTTTGCGCTTGTGACCACAGTTGCCACTAGTTGATGATGTCTTTCCCGACAATCGTCGCTCTTTAAAGTCACTGAGATCTCTTCTTCTTATTATTCTCTCTTCTTCCCAGCATTTTTATATGTATGCACAAATTACATGATGGGATGTTAATTGCTTTATTCATTTATGTTTGGAGAAAGCCAAAGAAAGCCTTCAACCCAGTTTGTTCCCGACTGTTAAGCATGGTGGTGGATCTGGTATCAGCAGCCGTCTCATTGGAGTCACTGGGTCTGATTGTTTCTCTGCATGGTAGAATTGCAGCCATTTTAAGCATCCAGGTGCAAACATTGTGTTCTCAAGATGTTCCCATATTCCAAGACGATAACCCCCCCCATACACACTGCTAAAAGGATTCAAGAGTGGTTTCATGAACACCAGGATGAAGTAAAACATGTTTAATGACTCCATCAATCACCAGATTTAAACATCATTGAACCTTTATGGGAAGTTCTGGAATTTAGAGTGCGAAAACCACCTTCCACCGCCTTTATCTCTGAAAGAACTGGAGGCTTTAATTCTTGACACTGTTCTAATATATATGTGTGTATATATTAGAACAGTGTAAAGAAGCAGCTTTTTAGATGACTAAAATGTTAAATAACAAAAATAAACAGAAATTATACTGAGACAGGAAAATTCTATAGAATGGGTAAGAATGTGTACCTTACGTGGTATTACCATACATAGGAATTTTCAAATGTCTATCAACCAAGGTTATTTTTTATGTGCTTTACGTCTGTAGAAAATATGCTATTATGTGGTTCTCTGTGGCTCAGTTGGTAGAGCACAGCATTGGCAACGCTTAGGTTGTGGGTTCGATCCCCACTGGGGCCACATATACTGAAAAATGTATGCATTCACTACTATAAGTCGCTTTTGATAAAAGCGTCTGCTAAATGGCGTATATTATTATATTTTTCTAAATGTATATAAAACCAATATTTCTTAACCACAACTCACTCCAGCAATGGGAGAGAGTTACCAAGGGTTACCAGACCATGGCAATTACAATAAGCCTTTGTTTTTATTTGTAGCGGAATCTATTGATTTTGGTGAGTTTTTCAGCAGCAGAGACACTGTTTAGGTCTGACAGATGACCAGATATATGTCACAGAACCATTACGAAAGGCTGTAAACGTGTACAGAGATCAATACAAGAGTGCAGGTGGGTTTGGGGTATTTAATCTTTAGGGGGCATCTGGAAGGTCAGTGTCACTCAAAGTTGAACTAAAGTCTAATACAAATGTCCAAATGACTCTTGTACATTGTAAGCGTGCACTATGTTTAAATAAATACATAATCCTTGGGCAAGGGCACAGTTAATATGAATAACAATATTACAATCTAAAATATTTCTGCATATTTTACCATTACGTGCATTATTATCATTATTATTATTCCTAGTAATATTTTGTTACAATACAATATCATTAAAGCATAAAAATGATCTATGCCACATATTAATCATACAGTAATCGTTTTATAAATTCTACCATGAATGCTTGGGAAACAACAAAACATTTTTTTCGTGTATTTGTTTATTTATTTTGTCATGTGCATGGAAGCACATTTGATTTGATATGTTTAAAAGCTATACTAGGGTAAATGGGTGCCGTCTGGATTTATAAAGCGCCCAGTAGCCTATGCCCTCGCAGTGGACCCAGACTCGCGCTATTTAGGTAACTTGGCTTTGTTACTGTTGTTTCTGGCCGCGTGCTTCAGATCCCTATTCTAGCCACGCCTACCGCCTCCCGACACAATAAAAGGCAGGCAGCAAGGAGGGCCACCATAACTGCCGAAGCACTTTGGAGGTGTACACAGCCTGCTGGGTCCGCGTCTTTGCTGAATTTGGCGAATAATGCCATTAGTACTACGCTCGTCGATATTTTTACGTTTTTACATTTACATTTGTTCTGAGAGTTGCTGTGCTGTCTAATATTAACCGCCATACAAAATGCCTTTTCCTCCGATCAATCTGCACCAGCGAATCACTTCCCCAGGGAAGGAGCTGTTCAGGAAGAAGAAACCCAACATCGTGCCTCCTCAGTCTCTGCTCACTAGTAAAGCGAGGGAAGAGAAGGAGTCTGAAAAGGATACGCTGTCTACGTCTTGGCCATCGGCGAATCTGAAGCAGTTGGGGCGAAAGCCGCAACAACCGAGGACCAAACTTCCCACGCACGTAGCAGCTGTCAGTCTGGGAACGGAGGGCAAGAACTCCTGGCTGACTTTACCCAAACCCTTAGCCAACTCGTGTGACAGCGTGCCGCGTTCAAGCTCCGGGGAGTCCGCCACGCAGAAGAGCAGTAAGCATTCCTCTCGGAGTTCCTTGGCCAAGGACGACGCAGAGGAGGAAATCCACTTCTCCCTGAGCCTAACTCCGGAGGCGATTCTAGTCATTCAGAAGCGCAACCTGGAGAAGCAGATGTTGGCCAAGCAGCAGAAGTGTTGCGCCTCTGCGGACTTTCGGCATCGGCGCGTGTTCCCTTCCAAAAGGGCACAGGGAGCTTCCAAAACGAACGTTCCAGTTGCCAAGTTGGAAATCCCGGAAGACATCAGCACCATCGTTAAAATCTCCCTGTTGAATGACCAGTATAAATATGACGACGTGGAGTACGAAGAGGAGGACGGCGATGTGGACGAGACAGTGGTGAGGAAATGCAAAGAGTGGCTGAAAGGGGTAGAAAGTGCCGCTGCATTTGCAAAAGTGGACAAATTGGCAACTCTTCCACACCTTAAAGGCTGCTAACGGAGCACTTTAAATGTACATTTTTATGAGCCCTCCGAAAGGCAAGATTACCTAGTCTATAAAACAGACGAAGAAACACCGCTCACAAACACGAAAATCCGATTCGTAACCACCTCTGAGCGCAACGTGTCTGTCTGATGTGAGAACAGTGCTTATGTTTCTTTCAATTACACGCAGACATTGCCGTTGCCTTGGCTTCTATATGCACTCTTTCTTTGCACATGGCAATCTTATTTTCAGAGACGCCTTTGCAGTATGAGTCCTGTGATCGAACATTACATTGGAATAGGGAGGATTAAAATAATTGGCTAAAATGTGAATCCAGGAAATGTCGACATCAAGAGGAATCCACTTGTAACATTTCCCGTAAAGGGGCTCTTCCTTTGTGCCGCAGAACAAAAGCTGTCAGCGGCAGAGGCAAAATTTACGCGCCTTCGGTCAGTCGAACAAATGACTTTGATTTTTACCACTTGGCAGTGTCATTGTACAGTAGAAGCGCAATGAAAAGGTGTTCTATGAACTGCAGCACTGTATTTTGTATATAAAGTGACACCAGCTGTGTACAGTATTTATTATGCAATGTAGCGAAGGGTAATTGTTTGCACAAGTGTTTTGTTAATTTTCTGTCCTTTTTAAACTGTTTATACGCAATAAAATTTGTGGAAATATATACAAATTGTGTCTACATGTTTGTGTGGTACATTAAACATGGGGAGTGGGTGATGCTCGTCGCCAGTGACTGAAATCGTATGCCAATTCGATAACTTGAATCCGACCCGACAACAAAGGGGTTTAGTGATAGATTACGCACCGTCTCTGAGGGTTTTCAATTCGTTGCACACGTCGCAATTGAAAGCATTTTCAGGAGAAATTTGAAACGGGGCCATTTTGTAGGTAGTCCTGTCAAAAATCATGTGTGACCTGCATGTCAAGGAGAGCTTAGTCATTTGTGTTCTCATTAGTTCGATAAACCTCTTACACCTCGCGCTAATAAGATTCGCTTAGGACTCGTAGCTGTAGCGACATTACTACTTGTGCACGCTCGGAGGGGATCTGAGCGCTAACCGTGATTGATGGGTGAATCATGCTACCAAGTGAACCATAAACCTATATTAGGCCATTTAAATACGGCATATCACCTTACCGGTTGTGGTTATCAGTCAGTTGCATGTTAACACACCGTTTCAATGTCAACGTGGGAAGTATCCTGTGGGTGAATTGTATCATAGGGAAATCAAATAATACAATTCTGTTCAATTACCAATGGGTTTTTGAGGAATATGCATGTGATCAGGATTGTTTTTTTACATTTTGTTTTATTTATAGGCTATGTCAGCATGTTCCACAATGTAATTTACAATTATGATATAAAGCCATCAGAAAGTAGCGTATGATAATTATGTTGCTACAGTTAAGAGAAACTTTTTCACTTTTTCTCATATACTGACTGATTCCATGCTGTCTGTCCAGTAGAAGTTCGTATGAGCCTGTACTGCACCTTTTGGTCAAGGGGTGATTTGGCCCCGTTTCAAATCGGCTGGGAACAGTTCCAAGTGGGAGGGATTAATGGACAGCGGACCTGTTCTCGCCATGGCAACATGTCGTAAACACAGAGAAGTAGGACGCATTGTAATCCACTAGACAGATTTGGGTCTATACCACCCTTTGGATTGTGGGAGCTCCAATATGGCTTGGGTGGTGTTGGGGGTCTAGTAAAAGTTATCCTAATTATCAATGTACAATCATCCTAGCTTCTGTCTTTGTGTGATGGAAAAGTAAATTGGGTAGCCAACAGGTTAGATGCCTACACTGAACAAATTCCTTTATTTAAACATCTTTCACAAGCTCGTGAGGTATATTAAAATGAAGTTTGCAACAGTTTTGCATTCCACTCCTGCTTGAGCATAATTCATTTAAAAGTGAATTACTCAAGTGTAACGGCTGTAACTAATGTAATTATTATCATACTTATTCTGAGCTAGCAGCTACTTCTCAGTGACATTCACCCCTCACTCATTAAGATTTATGCTGTCGTATGGTGTATGCTGTCTGATGGAAGAATGGACTGGATCGCTGAAACTAAGACCTAAAATGAGAACAATGGATGTCTCTAAGGGGCCACATGACACCTTAGTAAATCTTAGCAATTCATCCTGATGCATTGTTTCAACTTGGAGACTTGACCTATGTAGGAGTTTACATCATTATACAAAGAGTTATTTTGCAATTACAAACTGCAATTTACATTTACAAATGTAATATATATGTATGCATATATACATATTTCTGACAGCGATTTCACTTCATACAAGTAAGTACTCCTTTAGAATCACAGTTCCTTATCAATAAAACATATCTTTATTTTGCTGTAGGATCTGTTGGAACAGTGACGTTAGAATTGAATAGAATTAGAATTAAAAAGGTCTATTTCCTGAATCCAGTAGCCTTAACAGTCAAATACCATTGTTTAAAGTTCAGCACTCTGAATACTGAACACAAGTGGTAGTACGTGTTAAAACCCCTCACTTATCCTACATGTAAAATATATTTATTTGATTTAATATAATAATTACTACACAGGATACCAATGATCAATTAAATCACTGAATTCGTTGGTAGGCCAGAGCAATCTGGTAGATCAACCTTCATCAAAATATACAACTCACAATTCAATTAAATATACAATTAATAAACAGCTGGTTTATTAAGTTACAACAGTTAGACAAAACATTCAACGTCCAATCTACAGGCGTAGGTTCAGCTACCTTAACAAATACAAAATCCTAGACATAAAATTGACATGTAACAATCACAAAAAAAAGCATGCAGCCGAGGTGTGAGCTGGAACCAGATCTTCAAAGAGACAAGAAAAAAACGTGTAGAATTCCCCCAAAATCTGCCTCATGCCACCAACAGGGAGGAGGGGGGGAGTTGGAGTTGGCTTACTCCTTTCTTAGCCCATAATTTACGATTTGGGGTAAGGTCCTGCACAATGCTATGTCTGATTTTGAACCGCCATGCAGAGCGCCTAAGTCAAATATGTTCAGGGTTCGATTCCAGACCATATTGCTAGACTAGGTGCTAAACCAACCTTTTCTTAATGACTAATGTTGTTTGAATAACTGTTTAATCCCTGTCCCATTTGTAATGCCAAATCTTATTTGCAGTCGCATCCCTTGGTTGAAATGTGCAACAGTGTTCTCCATCAATTTCTGCTCTGAAGCACATTCTGTTTGCTTTTCACTCTGAAGACCAGCAGCTAAGCTGCACAGCCATTGGGCTGGAGGACTACACTTCATGCATAGTCTACAGCAGACTGCAGCCACCCAATGCCATTGCACTCTGAAGTAGGGAGTATTCTACCTTCCTTCTCTGGACGATGCTAAGGCAAATTATTATGTGTTGCTCAGCAGGACTCCTGGCCACGGTCTTCACTTGGCATGAGCAGAATTAGCTTACAAACCAGGGGACACATTGCGCTCACTGCACCAAGAACCAGTGCTTCAGCTGGATAGGAGACCCGAGAGCCCCCCTGAACCGAACTCCTTTTATATTTTAAACTCTATTAAAACTGTTTTTGAATCTTAATCTTGGTTTTCTAGCACTGGGGTGGAGGTATCACAAACCTCAGCAGTTGAAGGGCTAAATCTGGGAGTCTGATAGCATCTAGTGTTGATCTAAGGGCAATTTTGTGCATGGGTAAATTGCTGTTTACCCAGGGAGTGGAGGGAGTGCAAGATAAATATCCTTAGTCATTTGTGTTGTTTCGACACTTCCTTCACATTAAATACAACTGTGTGTGAAAGCTTTGTTGAACAGCCTGAGAAAAAGAGCAAAACTTCCCTGCACACACACACAGCTTTTATCAATGTCAGTCTGTTAATGATCTTGTGTCTCAATGTATAAATTATTACTATAATTACACATAAAAACTAAATCAACAGAACAAATACACCGTATGTATACGTACCTGCTGAAGCATAGACACAATCATAGAAGATTTACACATTTGAGACAAAATGTAGCCTACTAGTAAATGATGTCATAATTATTCTATTATTATTTTCACACAAAGTACAACGGATTACAATCTTTGGGAGAAATTACCCCGCACACAGTTTCTACGGTAAAAAATGTGAACAAATGTTACAAGAGTTCAACCGAGCTGCGTTATTTTCCGTAAGCTGTAAATGTGTTTATTGAAGTCACTATTCAAAAGAGCTGGCGATTTTTGTCCGTAACCCGGTTACCAAAGTTTTATTGAAATGAAAACGGTGCATTGTGGGTGATCGCGCTGTATGTTTTGACTACAGATGATCCAGCTACCATTCTGTGTCTGGAGTTTGTCCGAATTATTATTTTTTAAACTGAAATCCGTTTTGTTCGTCATTTCAAGAGCAATTTACAGCACACATCTGGTAAGTAATGTTATTTCTGTTTATAATTCTCGAGAAAGTCACATAGTCGGTGACATTTAAGGTAAATTAATTTCAATCTGTAACCGTGTAGAAAAAATAACTGTGGGAATAACGCGTTTTTTATTAAGTTTGTGTCTGATAGAATATATGTATGCAATACGATGATTAGATGAAGGTCACACATCCAGCATTCAACACACAACCGTTTTGACTAGTTCTGAGTAAATCCTTGTAATAGCATGCTAATTTATAGGTATGGTAAGAATGTGTGACAACTTTTCCTCTTTGGCAGTACACGCGATGAAAATCTATATTTAGTTTGGTACATTAACATTTGCATTAGTTTCACTGTAGTAGACCATGTAATGATCAGATCAATAATCTGTTTTTATAATTATAGTTAATAATTTATACTCAGCATGAGAACATACAGTAGATAATTAAATATTTTGAAAACAGTTTAAAGTTTACTAACTTTAAATAAATGTAAACAAATGTTTTACACCTTTTTTTGTTGTTCGGTGCGTCGTGGTTTGTAGTAACATTTCTAACATTGATTAATTGGTGTTTGTCGCCATGACAGCGATGACAGGTCACAGACGTGTTATCTGACGATGACATCTAAGGGCCTTGATATCCATCGAACGAGTAGCCTTCCTTCAATTTTGGATAAATATGTGTCTCCCGGACATATCAAAAAGGTAAATTCAGTAAATAGAAAAACGAATACTATATGAATATAATCATAAAGGTATCCAGGCAGCTGATGAGAAAATGCAGGGGGAAAAACACACACACACGGATAGCATTATCAACTACTTTTCAGACAATATAGTACTTTTTTGCAAAAGGAGATTTCTTTCTCTTTTGAAATGTCTTTTAAATATAGAAACTAATAGAGACAAGAAGTTGTTTATGGAGTCCATGAGTGCCCTTTGCTTCAGCATCAGCTGTCTCAGTCTGTTCCACCATGTGCAGTGTTCTCCCATTCCCATGTCTAATATAATATGCAGTATTAAGCTATTTAATCTGCTATTTCAGTAGTTATCCACGTAACCCTTTAACCCTCATGTTTCTGTTTTTGCACTCTTTAGCTCTCGTTGAAAGCAAGGCCAATGATATTTCAAGGGTCAGTAAGTGTCCGTGCCATGTACAGCACAATTGTAAACTGGATGACATCACTTGTACTGTATAATACCCTAGTCACATTACAGGGAACTAAATGGATGGGACCGGTTGGGACCAGAAAATCACAAGCTTACAGTCAAACTGGGAAACCTTAGCTCAGTTATACATCTCAAGCACTTTCAGACTGGGTGCTACCAGTCTGCCTAAACTATATTCACACAACAGCCACTTAAAACAGGTTCAAACTGACTGCAGTGAAACTAGTTGCAACCAGTTGTAAAAAAAAAAAAAAAAAACAGTTCTGTAAGCATTCACAGCTAATTCTACAGTCCATGAAGAAGAAGAAATCATCCATTATTTTCATTGACGCTTTATCTGATATGGGTTCCTAGGTTACATTTAGCACAAGTGTCTAACTCTCTGGAGTTGACAAGCAGCTCATTTTCTCCTTGTGTACTCTTTTTGCAGGACCTTTTTTTGTGTGGTTCCGACTGGTAACTAGTCAGTTTGAACCTCTTCCAACTGGCTCTCATGTGGAGAGTACTAAAGTGATTTACACTCAGAATGCAACTGAACATTTAATTGATGTTGCATTTAAGTCATGTCGGTCTGTATCCGTCGTCATTTAATATACACCGGTGAATCAACTTTCGCTTTTGGTTGGCATCGTTCCTCGTCAAAAAAGCCACATAATCTCAACAAGTAAATTGATGGTGAATAAACACCCTTGGTAGAGATGAGCAAATACATTTAATGAGCTATACTGTATGCAGCCTTCCCCCACACACAGTGAGGCAGATGGTTTGGGAGGCAGAGAAAAATCCAAGGGCCACAGTTGAAGATCTACAAAACCTTGCATCTCGGTGACACAAAGTCTCTCAATCTTCCATCAGATGCCACCTCCATGCCAATAGGCTATTCGGAAGGGTTGCCAGAAAAAAAGTCTATTGAGGGTAATCAACAAAAATAAGCATCTGGAGTTTGCTAAACAAACTCTGATTGGAACCAGGTGTTATGGTCAGATGAGACCAAAATGTTGCTTTTTGGCCATACACACCAGTGGGTGGGTTTGGTGTCGGAAGAAGGACGCATATGTTGAAAAGAATGTCATACCTATGGTGAAATATGGTGATGGATGTTTGATGTTATGGGGTTGTTTTGCATCTACTAGTCCTGGGGCTCTTGTTAAGATAAATGGAATCATGAACTCCAGCAAGTACCAAGATATTTTGGACAGGAAGCTGAAACTTGTTCGTAAATGGATCTTTCAGCAGGAGGATTACAAGCATGCCTCAAAATCAACCAATAAATGGTTAACGGACCACAAAATTACTGGTTTGCAATGGTCATCTCAGTCTCCAGACTTGAAGAGGTCAATCCACAAGCGCAGGCCAAACGATCTGAAAGATCTTGAAAGGAGGGGTGGTCAGATGTTCATCTCATAAAACACTATGCACGATGACTCAGTAGCGTTATCCTTGGGAGGAGAAGGTGTACAAGGTGCTGAAAACGGGTGTGAATTGTGACATCTTTTTGGGGAAAAAATATAATTTGTTAAAGAAAATAATTTTCTCTGAGCAATTGTAGTAGTATAAAATAATATAATTTCCCAATTCTTTGAGCATACAATATATCTCATTACATGTATTGTTTATTTTACACAGCCTTCTTTGCTCATCTTTATCAAGGCTGTGAATGATTTTGAAGGGTATTGTATCTGCTAATGTAAATTAGCATGTGTTTTCTGTGGGCAGTGATCATCAGTGAAAACAGGGTGTAGTACAGCAGTCAGAGCAATGGACGGTGGACCTGAGGGACACTCGTTGTACTGTTGAGCAAGGTTCTTCATCTCCCTTCAAGAAAATAAAAAAAAACAGAAAGAAAGTTTGTTTTTGTCCTCATTTGGAAATGACAGCAGACATATTCATTCCTCAGTTTGAATTTTGCATGGGTTTCACACATCCTAAATGACTTCCAATGACATGGATCTCATCCCACATTCCAGGAAGTGCAATCCCCCACCCCCCGGGTAGAGTACACATAAAATGATGGAGGAGGACGTGGCTGAGATCAGGGATGAACATTATGTATTGGTCAGGCAATGCTTGGGTCAGTACAGCATGTACTGAGGAGTAGTCTCTTTCCCTGCATGGTACCTGCAGCGATTCGCCAGCCTGGTGGAAGACAGGTTGTGTAAGCCTGGCTTTGTGAAGCCTCAATTGGAACATTGTTTGCTGTGCGCGGCCTCCGTCACCCTCGCTGGCATTATTCAGCTGGGGCTGAGAGGAACACCGTCTTCCATATAGTGGAGCCATTCACAAAGGCTCCATCTACCCCAGGGAGGTCCGCTCCCGCATCGAATCAGCTTACATCATCGTTGGGGTTTATAAAATCAGGCCCTTGTGTGCTTTGAGCCTGTCCGTCAGGAAAGAAAGGCAGGGAGGAACAACCGCTACAACGGTTGTCTTGGTTACAACTGGCAACACCGTCTATCTGCCGTCTGGGTTCTGTCCTTTTCTTCGGCTCTTCCCTCCTCCGTCCCCTCTGCCTCTCTTTTCTGTCCCTTCCATTCTCTCCTGTCGCTCTCTTTCTGTTTTCTTTTCTCTCTCTCTCTCTTGTTCTTTCTTTTCCTCCTCCTGCTCCTTCTCTCCATTTGTCCTCTGTATTTAGGCTCTTAGTTCATTTACTGTCTGAGCAGTAAAGGCCATTGGAAGGGTAAGGGGGAGCTCATGTTCATCTCTGTAACACCCCAGATCCCCCAGCCTGCCACCCCTGTGTTTGACAGTGTGAGAGCGTGTGGCACAGGAAGGCCGGATTGTCTGGCCCAGATTGATGGCGGCACTGTTGCAAAAACAAACTGCCGCCGTCTCCCCCAGGATCATCACTCACAGCCATTTTCTCATTAAAGCGAGACCCGATAACAGCGGTTCTGGGTGCCTCCCCCCTTCCCCCATTTGCCTTTTCACTATTACTGTGGCAACAGAGCTTATAAATACTGTCTTCCTCTAATTCCCTTTGTGTGAGGAGACAAAGCAGCCACTTCCTAAACAGACATGGGCCATAAAGGCAGTGAATCTAGCCATTGACTGACTGCCAGTGGAGTGACATACCTGTTCCCTGGGCAGGCCATGTCAAGAACAGACCAGAACAGGAAACCACTCTTCTGCCCTGATCAGAAAACGGGAGCACTTCACCCCACTGTCACCCTCGTATCAGTGAAGCTTCACTGCAGTGTGTCACCCTCGTATCTATGAAGCTTCACTGCACTGTGTCACCCTCGTATCTATGAAGCTTCACTGCACTGTGTCACCCTCGTATCTATGAAGCTTCACTGCACTGTGTCACCCTCGTATCTATGAAGCTTCACTGCACTGTGTCACCCTCGTATCTATGAAGCTTCACTGCACTGTGTCATCTATGAAGCTTCACTGCACTGTGTCCCTCGTATCTATGAAGCTTCACTGCACTGTGTCACCCTCGTATCTCATGAAGCTTCACTGCACTGTGTCACCCTCGTATCTATGAAGCTTCACTGCACTGTGTCACCCTCGTATCATGAAGCTTCACTGCACTGTGTCACCCTCGTATCTATGAAGCTTCACTGCACTGTGTCACCCTCGTATCAGCGAAGCTACGCTCCATTATGTCACCCTTGTATTGGTGAAGCCTGGTTGCAGCTTTAAATCAATATAAAAAGAGGATACCATCACAGACACACTGTGAAAATGAAAAGTTCCTATGACCCTGCTAAGTGTGTAGGTTATCAAGAGGGCCATGGGCCTGCTAATTAATTTGGTCTTCAGAGGCTTTTGAAGAGTGCCTGAAGTAGAGCATTGAATGTCAAGTAGTTTGCCTAACGTAAGAGATGGTCACTCCACAAGGCTCTCGTAACTCCCTTAATGGAGGAGAGTTGTCGCAGAACAAAGAATGCAGGTGTTCACGACCGGGCCGGGGGCATAGCCCACAGCTATCGAACAAGGTTATTCAGCACAAACGTTATTTTTAAAAAGACAACCTTGGTAAGAGCTCTTGGGCTTTTCACAGCCTGTCTCTTTCTCCGACGGTTCCTTGCACAAGCGCGTTGTGTTCCCAGAGCCATCAACTGCCACACATTGCATTGTGCAGGCACAGGAAAGGGTTGGTTCTTATTCCAGTAGCACGGTAGACATTTCAACAATCGCTTGGCTAGATACAGAATTAGCTTACTCACCTTGGCGCACTGAATGATTACAGGAAGCGGTAATGCTATTTTTAATTTCGTGTTGGAGTTGAATGGGGGTAGGGGGGGGTGGCGGTGATTGATATACTCTGTTCATTTCCATTTCCTGTGAAGCCGCGCACGTACTCTTGCTGTTACCAACAGACACCCACTACAAAGTCAGTCCTTTTCCGTGGGTGGTTTTTCATGAGTAAAATGAAGGTGTTTACTAGTGATGTGTGTGTGTGTGTGTGTGTGTGTGTGTGTGTGTGTGTGTGTGTGTGTGTGTGTGTGTGTGTGTGTGTGTGTGAGAGAGAGAGAGAGAGAGAGAGGCCTTTGCTCACACCTGTTTTGAACCTTTTTAGGACAATGTGAAAAAACGACATAAGAAGAAGACTTGGGGCCGTGAGGATGGAGATGGGGAAGGTTTACCAGAGACCTCCCATAGTGACCCAGAGGAGGAGGCCAGGGTCCGACAGAAGGCTGCCCTCGATCAGGTAGATAATGCAGGGCTGGTCTGATATAGGGCTAGGGGTATAGCGCACAGTTCTACTTAGGGCTCACCTCCATGACCTCAAGTCACAGGAAGTCCAGCACCCTAAACATTGCTCCACAAACTGCTTCCTGTTCATTTGACTTGTACTGTTTGACCTAAAGTATTAAGATGATTTAATTGGTTATAATTTTTAAAAGTAGTAAAAATATCCAGCTGTATAAATAAGTACGAAATACTGTGTAAATCTGGATAAGAGGTCTTTGGCCCATGGTCTTTGGCTCAGTGGAAAAACTGTTCCTTGTACTTGTTATTTAGCGCCATCTAGAGGTGTACAGGAACATGCACATACTCCAGGGTGAGATGCGCCGTCGCTATGCCGCGTTACTGACGGAGAAAGTCAGCAAACAGAGACGGGAGATCAAACAGCGTGCACTGCCCGCTCCTAAACCCTCAGAAAACCCAAGAGAACAGGTAACGCACCCCCTCACACACACATCGCCAACACAAACACACACACAAAGACACGTTCCCCTAGAACACTCCCCATGTAAACATTTCATAGGCCCTGTAACCGCAGGTGCTGTGAGAAATAGGCATTGGTATCACTTTAGGGACTATAAGGGAAGTTACTATAAATTACCAGCAGGTGGTAGTGTTTCCTTAGGTTCGAGACCGCAGCCCCATAGCTAAATATAATTGAACCAATATAGTTATGACTTAGAGGAAAATGTAGCCCATGTAGGCTTCACATTGTTTAAGTGCATTTATTGCTCACTCACCAACATGTTCTAGTGCAATGTAATCTACTGTAATGGTGATACTGACTGGAATTGTTTTTCATCAATACAAATTAGTTTTGGGATCACCAAACAATTCCGAATTTGGGGGGGGGTTTAACAGTCTAGGGGGGCTTGCTGGTTCAGATGGTCTGGCTTTGGCGTACAATGCTCAGGAGGATCAGGGGTGCTGTTAGGCGGTCTGCAGAAGCCTGACTTTGGTGTGGGGGGGGGGGCTGATACTTATGTAGTTCTGTCTCTGAGGGTCAGCATGCCCTATACACTAACAGCTTTACTAACCTTTTCCTTCCCGCTGTTACAGGTATGGTACGCAGCTGCCTAAAACAATGTCTATTGCTGTATTACTGCACTGATCTCTTGCGCAAACAATGATTGATCATACCATATTAATGAACATCTTGTAAGTCGCTCTGGATAAGAGCATGGGCAGGCAGTGTGGTATAATGGTTAGGGAACTGGGCTTGTAACGTTAAGGTTGCAGGTTCAATCCCCAGGTGGGACACTGCCGTTGTACCCTTGAGCAAGGTACTTAACCTGAATTGCTTCAGTAAATATCCAGCTGTATAAATGGATTGAAAATAAATGTAAGACTGTAAGTCGCTCTGGATAAGAGCGTCTGCTAAATGCCTGTAATGCAATGCTAAATACTTCAAATGTAAATGCAAAACAGCACACTAACATACTCTCTCCTTGCTGCAAGTTTTCTAATTGGCCTTCATTTCTGTCACATCCCTTGATGATTTCAAGGCTACAAGGGTAGTGCTTTATTCAGTGACTCGTGGAGCAACCTGCAGGCCCACCCCTTACACCACTTTGAGCCACACAGTTCTGACACGGACACACAATGCGATGACAGTGGCCGTCCCGGCCGTAATAAACACATTGGAGCAGGTGAGCTTTTTGTGTGGGAAGCCTCGTGACTCAGAGGCTGTGTGGTTTATGGTAATGGGACCTATCTGTCCCCCACAAAGGCTTCTCCCCGACTACGTCTGAGCTCAAATACACAACCCGGCAAATCAAAGTCACACTCCCCCGGCACCTAGCGCAACCCCGCCCCCACCCCCCATCCTGCCTTTCCATTAGGAGCTACTGGAGGCCAGTCAGACCGTCCACCCAAAGTGACATGCATATTACTTAGATCATTAGAACAGCAATTAACAACTAAAGTCCTTTGAGTCATGCATTTCCCCTGAGCTGTTAGCACAGACCGGGACAGTAAAGAGAGATGAACGATCACAGTCCCTGTGTGTACCAGCAACCACTACCCCCCCCCTCCCCACCCACTTCAGCTCCAAATGATTCAAGTGAAGTATTGGTATTAATTAATCCCAGTAGATACACCCATCGAGGGTGACTTGAAAGCATTGGGAGATACAAGTGCAGGGTGCAAAACCTGGTACAAAAGCAGCTTTGATCCAAAGGACAACACAATCGTGCATATTGCAATTATTGAAACAAATTATCTATTGCAGGGAGAACCCCAAAAGGCCAAATCGTCAGTCATGGAGTAGTTTGCAAAACTGTCCCATGCAGATTTTTAAATTCTGGGGTAATGGAGTGGTTTTAGGGCACTTGTTGGCACAGTGGTTATTGCTATTTTGAAAAAATATACGTAAAAATAGGAAATGATAACCAGGTATCCAGACTATTAGTTCAATAAAACAAGACAAAAGTGTAATTTGTCATCTTTACGTTTCTGGAGTCTCTCTGGACAGTTTAGTAGGACTGTCTGTCTTTGTCTACGAGAATTGTCAATATGAAAAATATGCCATTGATTGAACTGTGTTTGTTAAGTACCTATTCATAATATTTTTTTCTATTTCCGGTCTTCTGGAAATGATATTCAAGAATAATCAAAATATTTGCTGCAAATAATAGTGCAAACAAGTTTGTACTGCCTACACACGTCGCATGATTTTGCGTTATTGATAAGGTATGAAGAGAGAGACATCTAAGCGGTATTAATTGAAAGGGAAGGGCTTCTCATGCTATTGATGAGCTGCAATTGACTTTGAGTTTGGACGTCTGTCTGTGGTGTGAGCAATAAGGGTCTGTCCTCATCTGTGATTGAGTGTGGAAGTTGATGGCCATTGGGGGGAGGGGTTCTCAGGATCCTGTCTTATCTCCTTTTTCCTATAAAAGCTGAGCTTCTTCAGGAGGCTGTAATTGTCCCCTCTAATGACCTGGACTGGGGGCGAAGACAAAGGAAGTGCTGTAAAAGGCTTTATGGTCCTGTCGGCAGGAATCCTTTGGTACAAATTGCTGAACAAATGAAACTGCCTGTTGTTTCCTCAGCCCAGACCGAGGGGCTCTGTCAGAGCCACCGCGATGGGGCAGGACCAAAGCAGGCAGAGCCGAGGACACCCGCTGGGTCCTAATTGGTCCCCGCTGTAGTTAATGGCTTCCTGTGGCTGCGTGTTTACTTCTCATTTGTTCTGTGTGCTCTCTTTCTCAGCTACTGAAAGACACCCATCCTCCTCACTGTTCTCACTCTCTCTCTCTCTCTCTCTCTCTCTCTTCAGGGATCCAAACTTGCTCACGCCACATGATATTAACATGCCAGGAGTAATGCAGTGTTGCCAATGCATTTCAGGGCATGGGCATATAAGGCCTCTGTTACACTAAGCTGAGTACTGCCTGCTCATCAGAACGAATGAGCATTTTAGTATCATTCAAGATGCACATACAGTTTAACCCATACAGTCCCAACAGGAGATGTGATGCAAAGTGGGTCTAGTAGTCTCCTGATATTTCAATCATCCTATTACATTGGCCAGACGAGTCGTGGCAGTCCTGACATGGAGAATCAGGGGCCCAACTTTCCCTCTCTTCCCTCCTTTAGTCTCAAATGGGCCGGTATATAAAGACAAAACTAAAGGGGTCAAATAAGGATTGAAAAAAAAATTGGGGATTTTATCTCGCTTTCACTCTCTTGCTTGTCTCTGTCCTTGTGTCTGTCTGTACTTACATCTGTCCGTTTCTTTGTCTCTTTTTACGGTCTCCCAAGAGGGGGGGCGGGGCGGCAGGTCGGAGGCTGCCCCACTGCACCCTCTCTCACAATGACACGCACCTGAAGTCTCTGCCTAAAACCGGCTACTACCTGGTAGGCCTCTTACGTCATCGAGGGTTAAATGCAGTAGGCCATCTGATGGCTTTAAAACAATAATACTAGTAATAGGATTTGATTTATATATTGCCTTTCACAATAAGTGCTTTATATTGAACAATACATACACCATATATATACACCAATGCGTAGCACCAACCTAAGTGATGCATAGCAGTCATTCTGCACCAAAACGCACACATCAGTCATGACCACGCTGGGTTGTCTCCTTCCTGAGATCGTGGACCTGCAGAACCAGCTGGCCCGGCGCGGCTGCCTGAAGACCCAACAGGACCAGGAGGAGTTCCGGTCGTTGGTGGGGCAGAACCGCGGGACGGCCTGTCTGGAGACGAGACTGAGGGAGATCCGCGAGAGGAGTTGAGTGGCGATAGGATCAGATGTTACCACTTCACACAAACATGTACACCTGACTTTACAGTGTGTCCAGGCGATGACGGCCGTTAACAATGTTGACAGTGATCGGTGGCAGGTCGGCTCCTGATCTGAGATCAGTGGGATG
The DNA here is from genome assembly GCA_029706075.1 of Aldrovandia affinis. Taxonomy (NCBI): domain Eukaryota; kingdom Metazoa; phylum Chordata; class Actinopteri; order Notacanthiformes; family Halosauridae; genus Aldrovandia; species Aldrovandia affinis. Next base: position 2,803,500 of record JAINUG010000002.1, read on the forward strand.
GACCCAGAAGGAGACGATGGGACCAGACCCTGCGGTGTGGATCACTGCGGACGGAAGAAGCCGCAAGGAGCGAGTGAGTCACCGACAGAAGTGTGTCCAGTCATTGTGTGTGTGTGTGTGTGTGTGTGTGTGTGTGTCATTACAGTGTGTGTGCGTGCATCTGCGTGCCAGCATACATGTGTGTGTGTGTGTGTGTGTCTGCAGATGTGCCAGACCTGCAGAGCAGCTGGAGGGTCAGGGCAGAGGGCAGAGTGGGCAGGGCAGGGTGGGGTGGGACTAGGGGGGGCAGGGTTGAGCCTCTCCACAAGGCGAGAGATCAGGTTTCTCTCCATGCCCGGTGCCACCAATGAACCACCTTTACAGCAAAAACCCTTCACAGTGAACTGCTTTTACAGCAAAAACCCTTCACAGTGAACTGCTTTTACAGCAAAAACCCTTCACAGTGAACTACTTTTACAGCAAATACCCTTCACAGTGAACTACTTTTACAGCAAATACTCTTCACATTCAATTACTTTTACAGCAAATACCCATCACAGTGAATCTCCTTCAGAGCAATTATCCTTCAATTAGAACAAGTTAGCAAGTGACTATTTACTTCACATAAAAGCCATGCTGGTACTGGACTGATGTGAGCTGAAGGTTACTCCTCTGTTGCCTGATTCCTGAGCCCTGTGCAGTGCACTAGCTGAGGTGTGCAGAGACTGTGCATGTTAGGCAGCTAGCATAGGCAGGCCACAGGCATCCGATAGACCAGAGGAGCCACTATTGCAATGAGGTGAGGGATTCCCCGCTGACCGAAACCCTCCCTCCCTAAGTGATAGATAGATAGATAGATATGTACTTTAATGCCCCATGGGGAAATTTTGCTTGGGCTCTACCAAGCTATACCCATCAACATATATAGGGAACCAACATCAACAGCACAGAACTTGAAATATACATGGTTAAGACCATATAAAAGGCCTACAAATAACGCAGGACAGCAGGACAGATGACAAAAAAGATATAAACATGAACATAAAATACACAAAGTTAAAGAACCAAATAAAAGATCTACAGATCACGCAGGACAACAATTACAGACGACAGAGAAAAGTGCAGAAAATGAAATAAATAAGCCTAAACCTTTCACTATAGCATCTGTACTGCCTCAGTGACCTCTTATTTAAGGCTACTATTTAAAATACCAATTGATACAGGTACAAAGGAATTTTTAAAACGGTTTAAAAAGTGAGCCAATGGTCAGTCGTCCCACAGGCCCAAGTCGACACTGGCGCACACAAGATTCCAATTTGGGCCTTGGGGATGCTTGGAGAACCAGCCCTTTAGCTGGATATAATAATAATAATAATAATATGCCAGTTAGCAGACACTTTTATCCAAAGCGACTTACAGTAGTGAATGCATACACTTTTCAGTATATGTGGCCCCAGTGGGGATTGAACCCACAACCTAAGCGTTGCCAACGCTGTGCTCTACCAACTAAGCCACAGAGAGACAAACATATGTAATGCCATCCGACAGCCCCGATATTGTCTCTTGTAAGATGTTCCCCAGCCTGATCACGTGACCGCTGGGCCTCCATTTTACCCGTGGCGCCACAGACCCCACGGACACAGGTGTGAAGGTGGCAAGTGTGCGAGCCGGCTTAGTGAGAGCGCGAGCGATGTCCATAAAGACGTGTCGCCGCTGGCGCTACCTGCGTCCCGGACATTAGGAGGCTGGCTAGAAGAGTAACAAAGGCGTGTGCTGACAAGTCTTCCCTCGGCGCGAATTCTCACTGGCCCTCAGGCAAACATGGCTGCCCGTCAGCCCCCCTTCCCTCTCCCGGACCCCTCCACCCACCCCTCATGCCAGCTCACATTCCCCACATGTCCGAGAAATGCTGATCCTGATCCCGAAAATCCAAAAGTAATTAGAGGTGGGTGGAATTCTTACAGCGAGCCGAGCCAAGAAACCGGAATAACGTCTGAGGATCTCTCTGCAATGAGACGCATCTCTGTCTGTTTCTAAATCTGCTTCTATCTATAAAGCATTCATAATAATAATAATATGTTTATTTATAAAGCAGTTTTCATGCGTGGTGCTCAAAGCGCTAGTAGCTAAGCGCTGGTGGTCAGATAGTTTCTATATCGAGTGGTAGTTCATCTTTTTATCAACAACTTTCATTTCAGTGAACTTTTTGGGCTAATTTGACTGAAATGACCAGGCTGACCTGACACCAGTTGTGGCTGATCACTCATTCATACGTTTTATGAGGCGTACCGAGTCGCCATGTCTCTGCAGCATGTTGAATTTCACATCCATAAATCAAATATGTTGGTCGGAACACCAATCAATCTCCCCGATTCAATTAGAGAATGACCCGAGCACTGCTGCCACGTCTCTGCCTGTCTGCCTGCATCTCTGCGGAAAACAACTTTCACCTTTCTCCCTCACACACACACACACACACACACACACACACACATACATACATACATATACATACACATACCCTCACACAAATACACCCATATACATGCACACACTCAGATGCACAGATCTACATACACAATTGCATAAACGCAGACACACACACACACAATCAGGCATTCTTACTGCGCTCGTGTGTGTGTGTGGGTTGAGGTCTGGATCCCTATATCTCTCCATATATGGATTGCTGTCTTGATGCTTCTCTGCACTACCATGTCTGTGGTAGTGTTTTCACGGTGTCTGTGGGGCATTTTCACCGGGTCTGTGGTAGTGTTTTCACCGTGTCTGTGGTGGTGTTTTCATTGGTCTGTGGGGTGTTTTTGTCCGTCTACGGTAAAGTTGTCACCAGTTTTCACCAGTCTGTCGTGGTGTTTTCACCGTTTCTATGGGCCGTTTTCTCCGCTCTGTGGTGACGTTTTCACCGTGCGTGTGGGGCGTTTTCGCCGGTCTGTGGCGGTGTTTCTCGAGGCCGTGCTGGAAGGCTGCTTTGTACGGGCCTGTTACCTGCTGCACTGTGCTGTGAGTAAACTGCGCCCCGCTCGGACGCAGAGCAGGGGCCAGTTTGCACCCAGCAGACAAAGTGTGCCGGCACCCGGGTGTGCAGTGTTATCAGGTGTGAGCCGCGCCGCGCCGAGGCTACCCTTGAGAAGTAGCACATCATTAGGAACATATTAACAACCCGACGTGCAACTCCGCAGGTCATGTCCCGCACCCACACCAGCCCCGCATAGGGTCCGAGCCCGTGCCCACTCCTACCTTTGCCATGCCGGTTGGTGTGGCGTGTCCACCCCCTCCTCACCACCTTTCAGGCCCATATCCCAATACATAACACTGGGTGCCAAGCGGAAAGTAGTCTCTAGTATCGCCTGGCTGGAGTGTGAACCCTGAATAGTGTGCCATCGGAGCAGTCATCAGAGCAGTCATCGGAGCAGATATCAGAGCAGATATCAGAGCTGACATCAGAGCAGCCATCAGAGCAGATATCAGAGCTGACATCGGAGCAGTCATCAGAGCAGTCATCAGAGCTGGCATCAGAGCAGATATCAGAGCTGACATCAGAGCAGCCATCAGAGCAGTCATCAGAGCAGCCATCAGAGCAGATATCAGAGCAGACATCAGAGCAGATATCAGAGCTGACATCAGAGCAGACATCAGAGCAGTCATCTAACCATGAGGCCACAGGGATACGCAGTGGAGATATGGGGTGGGAGAAGGCAGTGAAAATGGCGTATGAACACAGTTGGGGGAAAGCCTCTGGCCTAATCTGCTGCACGTTATTTAAGCCTGCTGTGTGTAGTTCTGCCCCTCTGTCTATGTATACCTGGATTGTGTTGGGGTCAAAACCTCTTAAACCTTTGCTATTTTTCCCCCCACACAACACACACAGACACACATAATTTGAATGAGCACCCTTTGGTGTGACTGCGTGATGCAAAAACGACTTGACTTGCCATAACTTCCCAATCAGGCCTCTCACTTCTACTGCCCTGTAAGGCTTTTTAATTGCCCCCCCAAAACAGCACATTTAGTGTTGTTCTCATTCTGCATAAGTGATAGATTTTTGAAACCCTGCTAGTTTAGGAAACATCCAAATCCAGTACCTTGTTTTCACTCCATCTGTCTGAACTAAAAATATGATATGATATACTTTTGTGAAAATAAAAGAGGGTTTGTCCGCAGAGCAAAGAAATTCTTGCCTTGTGTGTGAAAGTGACCAAATATTTGTGTTAAATTTAGTAGCTAACTTGATTCCAGGAAACTCATGTGCCATGTGCCTGCATATTCATTTCTTGCATCATTTCATTAGGAATATCTAAAGGTCAACAACCCAAAAAAGCACATTGAGAGCATGAAAGAGGTCTTTTTTTTAGTCCACACAGTAATAGATAGGATTTCAGGACCTTCCATGGGACGTAATGATTTAAATTTACAAGGCTTATCGAGCAACCATGTTCCCTGACCGCAATGTGACTGCGTTTCGACCGCACTCTCTCTTTTATAGCTGCACTCTCTGACCATGTTTTATGACCGCATTTAATGACCGTTGTCTCTGTGCTGGGTCTCTGCACACAGGCCGTTCTATCTGAGGGGAAGGCCAGGGACAGCAGGGCCGCCCACCGGCTCCAGGGCAAACACCCCCAGGAACGGGACGAAATTGAGCAAATGTTTCCCAAGGTAAGTGTCAAACCACAGGGCCAGTAATCCCCCTTAACTAGGGCGCTGGGAGGCAAACACACCTGCAGAACTAATACATATACCCCCGGAGTGAGCGATGGGTGGTGAGTGGGGAGCTTTGAAGAGGGGGGCTCACTGTGAGTCATCCCACCCCAACAAACTGTCTCTAAAAACAGTAAACCTTTAGGTAACATGTAAGATTTGGAACCACCACGCAAAGCACTGTCACGGAAGAATGTGCGTCCGAAATAGTTCCTGAGACTCATTCACTGCCACTCTAAGAATACACACGTATAACGGGCAGCCTCATATTGGTGCCACAGCTCCACAGTTTGGACTTCTTTTCCCTTTCAGACTTATGAATAGACTTGATGTGTCAAAAGCAGAGAAGAAAATCTACAAAACAAAGTAAAAGGAAACCTGTCCTGGAGGCTTTTTTTAAACACAATTGTTGTTTGCAGAATTGCTCTTTATATAGTTCAAATTGCCAGATTGCGTTTGTGTTCCTGGAAAGAAGAGAGCAAACATTGTCAAAGTTTTTTTTATCAAACATTGTCAAAAAGGAAACCAGAGCGGAGATGGAAAAATTGTTTAAACAATGTTTTTCTAATTCAGTCCGGTATTTCAAAGTAATGGCTCTGTACAGCTCAATCTCAAAACATGATCACACCAAAACAAAGCAATACTGGCATAACAAATTATAATAGCTCACAGTCCTATAATAGCTCACACAGTGTCCCTGTAGTCAGAATAATACTATAGAAATAAGGTTTATCGGCCTGCACGCCTAGGAGGCGGTAAAAAAACAATCGCAGTATTCTACTTTTGAACAGACAACACTGTCTCACATCCACAAATCTTCAGAACGTTGATGGTAACAGCCTGCCTTCACCCTGGGTCTCACTGGCCTTTAGGCCTGTTCCGATTCAGCCATGGAGATACTTGTTTCCTGGGTGGAAATCCATAAAGGAGAAGAACGTTGGCGGTGTGCAGTAGAAAGCTGACAGGAGGGGGAATGGACATTTAAGGGGAGAAGAAGGACAAGATGGAAGATTAAGGGAAGTGAAGTAGGGAGGAAGGAGACAGGAGAGGGAGGTGACAGGAAAAATGGGGGAGAGAGAGAGAGAGAGAGAGAGAGGGGAGCAGGGTGGGGGTTATGTGGACAGGCATGCAGGGTTGGGAGGACTCATTTTCTCGCACCTCCGTGTCAAAGCCAACCTGGGCAAACAGAGCCAAGCAGGGGCTGGGAGAAGGCAAACAGCGGGCAGACACACTGGGACGGGCCGTGGGCAGGGGCATTACTCACCTCCAGACCTGCTGACAGCTGCAGGGAGGGACCGAGGCAGCTGGCAGAGATGGGCCTTCTTGTCCGTGGCCACAAACCCCAGCGTTTTATATCTGCGTGTGCGGGAAATGGGAGTGCTGATGATGGAGGCCCATAGGGGTGCCAGGGGGTTGAGCTTGGGGCTCAGAGAAGTGAGAGGGCACCCCCTTATATTGCGTAGGAATCACCACCTCTTATGGGTGTTCTGTCTGTGATTATCTGATTGAAATATTATTTTTCATATCATATTTAATAAATATGTCACCAGCTCAAGAGAGTGTGGAGGAGTGCCTCAGGATACCGTAGGTGTTTACAGTCTCTTTATGGGCATGTTTTTGAAACACAGAAACGCACCGCACAGGAACAACATGATGTACACGTCACAACTGTAACCAGCCTATAGTTAGATCTGGCACACATAGCTGTGACTTCCTTCTCGCCACACTTAAGCGGTGACTAACAAAATGTACAAGCTGTTGATGTGGGATATTGAGTACCATGAACAGCAATCAACTACACACAGTTGCACATAGTATATAGTGCAACTGAAGACTAGCAATCACACAACACAATGTCCTCCCTGCTGATTTAATGATAAATCGACGTTCTTATTTTCACATGAAACTGAAGAAAATGAGAATCTGTGGGTACGGTATGATGGCCGGCCTCCAAGCCGCTCAGCTGTGAGTGCACTGACCAGGAGTGCTGAACAGCGCATTCTCAACATGTGAAAGTCAGGTGACGAGAGTGACACATTCACAAAGGGGGGGTGATACCTTCGTCATCTTGACACCCCCCCTCGCGCATGCTGATGCCCGGCAAGCAAGGTTACAAAATGAGTTTGTTGATTTAAAGCCGGAGGTGTCGTCATCTGCTGTGATGCTGATGTCACACAGAGCGAGAGGAGGGGTCTGCTGTTGCCGGAACATGGAAAGGGAGGCAGGAACCTGCATCTGGTGAAACAAGAATACTGATGCCTTATTGTTACACGGCACTGCCTGGAGAGGACTGGCTGATTGGCTGAAACACATTTCTGGCTATAGCTACTGTTTGTTTGTTCATTCATTCATTGTCTGTCTGTTTGGAGCACAATCTGTGCATTCCACATCTTTCCTAGTGCCCTACAACAAATAAACAGATGGTATTTTTGTTTCACCACATATATGTTGGTCGCCTACCTCCTTTCTGTATGGTTTGTGCCTTTGTGTCATTGATCGAGCAGCCTACACCTCCTCCATTTTGATTGCCATCTCATGTTTTCATAATGGTGACATTGACAAGTGGTAATTTGCATAAAATAAACAAACTGAGAAAGGCGACTCACATACAAGCTGTTATGCATGCGGAGCATATACTGTATGAACACTGTGATGAGGACTTTTGCATTCTTTTTTCTCTCTCCTTTTTCTCGCCCTGAGCAGGTACACGTCCCCAAGTTTGTGACCCTTCAGCCCGGCTTTCTGGACCAGTTCAAACCCAGCACCCTTTGCCAGGTACATAACCTGGGTCAGAATACAACTATTTTATTTGGCTTTATAATTTTTCTGATCCAGCCGCAACAAATGCTAGATATCCTAGTCGCAATGAAAGTTACTGTTATTTTTAAATACGTTATCTTAATGGAGATGGTTCTAGAACTTTTCTGTGAGAACAATGAGTATTTATATTTTAAAATCTGAAACTTTACATAGTTTGCCTGAATAGTTTGTCCCTTGCTATTGTGCAATGCATGACTGGAACTCTGTAACACTGATACTTGGGACAGCAACAGGATCCCCTCTGCCAATCAAAGAAGGGTGGCAGTGTAGCATAGTGGTTAGGGAACTGGGCTTGTAACATTGCAGGTTAAATTCCCAGGTGGGGCACTGCCGTTATACCCTTGAGCAAGGTACTCAACCTGAATTGCTTCAGTAAAATATCCAGCTGTATAAATGGATTGTACGTAAAGAAAGGTCAACTGTAAGTCACTCTGGATAAGAGCATCTGCAAAATGTAATGCAATGTAAAAGAAGAAAGGCACTTTGCATAGTCTCCCTGATAAGCAGTCATAGGTGAACGTTTTCTGTTGTTGTGATGTCACTATAATGTCCCACCAATAGCTGAAGGTCTGTGAGCCACCACAGAAGACAAGGACAACAGAGCTGGGTCTCAGAAAGCTGCATCTGATGTACAGTCGCTCCTTTACCAACATAGCCATCTCACAGAGGTGATTGCGCCTTTACACGCAATAGGAAACCCCTGTAGTCGTGGACTAACAAATTTTGCATTTTCCATTTCAAAATGTGCTACCAGGATGCATCATTAAAATGCAGTTTAATCATAGATACATTTTCTAAGTGTTTTGTGTATTTATACTGTACTGCTTTACTGCTGGTTTTACAATGTGTTGATTAAATTATTTAGCAGTGTATTGTGAGATATTTTTTAAATGTGGAGCTAGACGAGGCATTATAAAATTATCAGCCTGTGGTGTGTAAGAATCCACCTTTTGTGCAAGGTTTTCAGTGCAGCTCAGTATCAGTGTCCTAGAAAAACACTGTCTTATCATTTAAACGTTAAAAAAACTCATACACCTCTGATTTGGTACTAGTTTGAAATAAATGTGGAAACCTTTGTCTGATGTACCCATATGTGGCCAGCACCATGGCATTTGACGATATAACATAGTGCTAAGGAGAATGCTGTTGGCTTTTGGTGATGGACAAAATGTGAGAGCTGTCACTTGTCAGCACATCAAGTGTTGTGGATAAAATGTGGAAAGAAGTGGAGGCTGAGAAAGTGGTCATCCACAGCCGACGAGCAGCAGCAGCAGTTTCCTCTTAACCTTTATTTAAAAACTCTGCTGGGTTTGTTTTTCTTTGCTTGGTGTGAAATCCGGGGCAGACTGCTGGATGGAAAGAGACACTGTCCGCACTGGGAAGAGAACAGCATCCGTAGCCTGGTCAGTGGCCCAGCCATAGGACCACAAGCACAGTAGGCCTCGGTGAAGGGTGAACCCTTTTCACTGCTTATCTGAAGGACTGAACTTGGATACAATGTGTATGGTTTCACAATGTGGCTAAAATTCACCATATTTTGACAAATTCTCATTTGTCCCAAAAAAATAAACTCAGGTTACTTCAGTAATATATTTGGTCTTATAAGGAAAGAAAGTTGTGGGTATATTTCTGGCACTTTACGGAGTATAACATTTGCTTTGCGGGGGGAAGGGGGCATCTTTTTTCTTAACAACAACTTTAACCTCCATTCATCACCACGGTTTCATACAGAGAAACCAATATTTAATCTTTTTTAAATGGCTGTTCATGTGCCCCTCTCAATTTTTTCTCCCCCAAGATGCAGTACATGCTCCCCACTGGTGACTCCAGACTGAAGCAGAGGTGCACTGGGAAGCCGTTTTTACCCCGCCCGTCTTCACCACCTGAGACCACCCCAGGAGAGACACCTGCCTGTTCTCCACAGCATAGCACAGCGCCCCCTATAGGGTTGGCCATCTGCATTGCAATATTGATTTATCTGTTACATAAAAGCTAATCCAAGACAAAAATGACATTACAGAGATATATTTTCATATCCATTCTGAATCAGATTAAGCCTTGTGCCCCAGAGGTGCAGTGATCCACCTGGTCATTTAACCTGTGGTACTGCAGTGACAGGTCTGGCTCCTTAAACAGTACACCAGAGGTTCTCAATAGTCGTCATCTCAAGGCACCCCAATAAAAATAAAAACATGTAATTCATGAAATAGAGACATAACAAAAAAATTATACCGGGAAAACATTTGGCTGAGAACCCCTGCACTACACCACACTACCAGTCGCCCCCACTCCCCCCCCATTCACCATTGTCACGGTGAATGATGGTAATTTTATATCTTTTCATTTCAGCACTATATCTGCAAAGGTCACCCCCAGGGAAGCAGAGGTGGACACCCCAAATCCTCCCGAACCCTTAACCTTGGAAGAGGCCAGTCAACAAAACAGTGTGGTGGTGAGCGTGTCTCTCCACATAGAGCCAGGAAGATGGCTCAGTTTAAAATGAAAACTAAACACACATGCGCGCACACACAGACTTTTTTTCTGTTCCCATTCAGGTCATAGACCGTCTCTGTAAAACTTGGACCAATTATGTTGAGAATTCCAATGCGCACTGATGGAAAGGACACCGGCCGTAGCAACGAACACAACAACAACGGCGACGACGATGACAACAACAGCAACTATGCAGGGGGAAAAAGTGAGAATCTGCCCTGTCACTCTGTGCTTGTTCGCAAGGATCCAAGACTAGAACTTGGACACTGACTCTGCCCAGAAAGAGACCTAGAATCTGCCAAGGGGCCCATCCCTGTTTCACAGAAGAAATGTGTACACACAGGCAGAACTTGTTCAGATTGGAACCTGGGCTGTGCTGGACTTTCCAGGGCTATAAGCCACTGAATGACTTGGAGTAGCAACCGTATGATCTTAGTGAGTCAGAGTATTCAGCAATGAAAATAAATGGACCTGGTGCTACTACAAAGATATGAAGTGTTTCTCGGTCCTCTCAATATCAGCGTACATGTTGATGAACTTTCAGTTGTGCTGTGGGTAAAAATGGAAGTTCCAAGTTTGTCCATATTTTGTCCTTTTAAGACATTTACATTTTAAGCATTTAGCAGATGCTCTTATCCACAGCGACTTACAAGATGTGCATTAATACATGATAGGAACAATCATAGTTTGCAACTTATTTAGCTTAATAGTACCAAGAATACATAATATTAATATTCTTATTAAAGGGTTTTCATATTGTAAATAAATATGACTGAAATTATGCTATAGATATTTTCTTATATTTAGAAATATCATCATAAGAAAACAATTGAAACAAAAAGAAAAATCATATTTTCCCAGAGAACACAATCAAATCGAAGATGAATATTCATTTTTTAATATAAATATGGTTGTAAGGAGATTTACTGTAGTTCACTGTATTTTTGTTCCTATAACGTGAAGAGATCCAGTGGTATTAGATTTTCTGGTCATTTTTTCCCAGTGAAGAAAATGTCCCAGCCTTGGTTAAGATCTAGAAAAGAAAATAATGTTCACGGCTACAGCTGTGCACGAGAAAGTATTCCTCCACACATTAAATGCACATAAAACCCTACAATTTAAAGTCCCACTATTATAATTGTACAGACAGAATACATTGACAGTTTTCGTAAATACAATATAACCATTTAGGCTATCAAGTTGACTTGCAATTCTTAATGACCAATTCTCTAATGCTAAATTGTCCAAATATATAATTTCCTTGTAGAACACATAAGAACATAAAAATACATAATAACGAGAACAGGCCGTTCGGAATTTGCCTATAGTCTAGTCTAGAGAATAGCAAGGACTGCATGAAACACGACTGTACTAGGTCTATGAATCGCCAATGCGTAGTGCTTTGCAAATAATTCGTTTGTTTTTAGGGTACCCACCTGCAAGAGTATTACCATTCTTAATTGCCAGTAGGACATTCTGTGAAAATATTTAAAATATCATTTTTGAAGCACCAACAAACAACTTGTATTGCTACATTTACTTTATAGACCAAACGACCGGCAGGGGTGACAGTACAGTGGAACGATGCATCTGAAATTGATTCATATTACTTTCCGAGCATTTACGCTCGGTAGAAATGTTTACTTTGTAGAATCACTCGCTAATTTTCTCATCGAAACAAATTAGCTAGCTTGTTAGGTAATGTACCTGTTTTAAACACCCCACCATGCACTCAACTGCGTGCAGAGATGACCGCATTCTCCGCAAAGACAGAAGTTCCTGCTGCAAAAAGAAAAATACATTTGTGTTAACTCAGGCATACGGTCTAGTTTGCTTGGTTGTCAGTTTGTAAGCAGTCTTGTAGCTGAGCGATGGTGCTGACTGTTATGTAACCAGCCATGTTGGCCACCACAAACTAGATGCCGGTTCAGATTGAGAAACACAGCTAGTCAGCCAGCTAACGTAAGTGGCAAGGTTACGCTCTTGTGTGTTCAAAAAGAGCCTACCTCTAGCTCTTTAAGTTCCTCCATTTCTGCAGCCTGGATATTGTTACGATTCTTGTTTTCAGACATCCCTTTTTGTCTTGAGCAGCAAGCTAGTTTGTCGTCCTGAAAAGCTGAGACCAGCAACAAAAACAGATCTACTTGAAAATTGGCGCCTGTGACGCTGGAGACTAAAATAATCGAGTTCAGAATGGTCGATAATAAAGGCGCTATTTAGACCGTTTATGAAAATGAGCTAAATTCATTCAAATATTTGACCACAACTGTGACCTACTTTGATTAGGCAGTTATTTTGATTACTGCTTGATTTTTTGCTTCCGTGTCAATGATTTTTAAAAAAATACAAACAAGTTTTTAAATTGTGAATGGATTAGGCCTACATGTGATAGCTAAGAACTTATGCAAAAACAAGATTCTAACAAAATGCTTTATATGAAACAACAACAGACTACACAGTCCCTTTGCATTAGGAGGGCTGTGTCACGCTCAAAACCTCTTGGATCTTGGTAGCCCGTTTTGCTTTACCATATGGACTGTAAAAGCACCATTTTCTGATGAAAATGAAAATGTTAACTGCTTGAACGTAAGTGCTATAAATTACATTTTATTTAAGTTCAGATAAAAGCAAATAGAATGATACTTTACAAACAATAAAAACATATTTTTAAAGTATTTAGTAGCTATAATCTCCAATAATCTAAAACGAATCATATAATAGGCTTATATTTTCCATCACTACATACAAGAACAAAGTAGGACTTACATGTAGGCCTACTATGTTACTATAGACAATTCGATTTATCCTAAAAGTGGGGTTGATTGAAACTTAAAATGATTACATATAATATTGTGTTATGCCCTACTTTATTACCGTTATTTTCCGCATTTTATTATGCTAATCATTCTCAGTGCTGTTAACTGCAGTCTTGTATTCATTTAAACGTTCCATATTAGGAAAATAGTTAGTAGGCTATAATTAAAAAAATAAACACATGCAATTATGCCATTTTTCTATAATAGTTACACGAAAGGGGTTCCATTGGAGTCCATAAATTCAGCAAACAACGGGAGGCGCCTGACAGCTAGATCCTAATAAAAATAGCAGAATACTAAACAAAGCTAAATATGTTATAGTAAACGTTTATGCACTATTCCTATCATAAACTCTGCTTATACACTCCATACATTCTACTCTTAGATGTACATTTGAAAATTGTATTATTAGAGGCCGCAATTCGTGCAAATGGGGGTGAATATTTATGCCAATTGAAATTAATCAGGTTACACCATAGCCTGCGTTTCATTGATTGATTCGACATTTCGGAAAGGAACGAATTTCCCACTCTGATATTTGTGTTGGTGCATCGTTCGTTTGTATGCAGCCTGTCTTTTTTATGTGCAGTGCAGACCGTCGTTTCCTTTTTAACGGGCATTAAGTGATTCTATGTGCTCTTGTGCGTTTCCTGCGCTTTGTCACCTCAGCGATTCCCACGGACCCTGAAACTAATAAACATCTCCCAACAACCTCCACAGGCAGTATAGAAATATTAGCGAATTCGTTTCATCTAGGCCTACCTCTTTACACTCTCATAAAACGATAATTTATTTTATCACTGGACACTGTGCTTTTAAAATCATATGTATAGTCTAATGTTTGGACCATTCGATTGTGATCAACTTTGGTTTGCTCTTGCAGATTGATTGTATCATTATTTCATGTCATCATAGTTTTACAGTTTATCCGTCGCTTTTAATGTTTATACTTAAAAATATATCGAATAATACATATCTTTTAAAATGTTCGCTATACTGGGGTTGTTTGCTGGTAATCTGTGTTATTTAGAACATAAAAACGTCTAAGAAAAAACGTTCTGATACGCTATAGCTACGTGTTGATTACAGATGTTAACATTTATGACAAAATATTGCATTTCAAATACAGTATAGGCATAAACATCATTCACAAATGTGTTCCACAGTAGGCTAAACTATAGGCCACCCTTTTACAATTTAAAGGCCATACAATATGAGCAACATCTGGAAATGTCTTGTTTCCCTGTTGCAGGTGTTGCTTTGATATAGGTGTAAATATTTACAAATGTAACTAAAGTAGCTCTATTTAAATTTGCTGTGGGCAATTGACTTCAGACGACACTTTCCTTCTTGACTGATATGGCCGCGCCCGACCAATGACGGGCAGGAAGGTGCACATCAAAGCAAAGTCTAGCCAACCAGCTTCTCTCCAAAATCCCGTACCGTGTCATGGGGTAGGCAGGGGACTATTTAGCTGAAACTAATCAGATTGATGCCTTCAAGTCGAATCTCTGATCTATTTTGTGAACCATGGGACTATACTGGCTGGACTGAAAGGCGTTATTACAGGATACACGAGCAGTTCCTTACTTTTCACCTAGCAGCTTACCTTTCACCAAAGCCCTGGAGATTTTGAACAGAATGGCCTCCAGTACCAGCGGGTGCCCAGGGAAAAGTATTCAATTTGTTGACCATCTTTTGAGCGCCGTTGAAAACGAATTACAGGCGGGGAGCGAGAAGGGAGACCCCACAGAGAGAGAACTCAAAGTCAGCCTGGACGAAAATGAACTGTGGCAGAAGTTTAAGGAACTAACCAATGAGATGATCGTAACCAAGAACGGCAGGTATGTGTACGGATCTAGTTACTCAGAATAAATAAACGTGTTGTTTATATCGTGTACACCTTCGTTATTATCAGTAAGCTATCTAACTATTGCCTTTATATTATTCAGGCCTAGTTAAGTTTTTATCAAAATATTCCATTTATTATTATTATTTAATAATATTCCATTATTTGTGTCTATTCTACATATAGCCCATATTGAATAATGCAGAATTGACTGAATAGATTTTGGATAATGAATAGTAATCTACAGTAGGCCTTACATTACATTTCTCTGCAGTGCTTGAAAAGCATCGCTGGTTAGCTTTCCAATGATACTTCAATTGTATACATAACTTATTTATGTTATAATATAAATAAGTGCAACTGATAACTGATAAGATATATTCAGGTTAAAATAAACCTTCATTACAAAGGCACGTAGGTTATGTGCTTATGTGTGTGAAAACAAACTTGTGGGATAATTCTGCTCAATTAAATGAAATGAGTTCACTATTACCATAAATAGGTATGGGTGTTGTGTGTTGTCCGTTAATGATGCAACCAAATGTTATGCATATTTATAGCAATTACCTTTAAATAGATTCGTTTAACAATTTTGCCTCCTGGATTCCTTGAATTGCCAATATGTATTTAAGTTCCTACATGTGAACGTCCCGTGGAACCATACAGCTTTAAAAAAAAGTTATCGGCGGCTTATTTTCCAAACATTGATTAGGCCAAGGCTATATCATGAATTGATATCCTCGTCCCCACAGGCGGATGTTTCCGGTACTGAAGGCGAGTGTGTCGGGATTGGATCCAAACGCCATGTACTCGTTCCTGCTGGATTTCGTGGCGGCGGACAACCACAGGTGGAAATACGTGAACGGGGAGTGGGTCCCTGGCGGAAAACCAGAGCCACAGGCCCCAGCTGCGTGTATATCCACCCGGACTCGCCTAACTTCGGCGCGCACTGGATGAAAGCCCCTGTTTCCTTTAGTAAAGTCAAACTTACCAACAAACTCAACGGGGGCGGACAGGTGAGAGGATATATTCTTTAAAGTAAAATTTTAGTTTTTCAGTATTTGTTAGAGATCCAATTGACTTAACAGTGCCAGTGCTGGTCCCTAACCACTGGTTTGCCCGTGCCTATATTTGAATTCGGTCAATATGGATTGAAAACACAATACGATTATTTGTTGCTCGTCTTATATGGCCCTTTCATTAACTCGCCGTTACAGATCATGCTGAACTCCCTACACAAGTATGAGCCCCGTATCCACATAGTGCGCGTGGGCGGCCCGCAGAGGATGATCACGAGCCACTCTTTCACTGAGACGCAGTTCATCGCCGTCACCGCGTACCAGAACGAGGAGGTGAGCTTGTGCGTTGCGTGGTGGGATTTCTAAATGGATTTTCAAACCATCTATAAAGATTTGTCTGGGTACAACTTCACCTTTATGTAGATTAAAATAACATTCACAGCGTGGATAAGTATGCGTAAAAAGAAAAGTAAAAGTAAAAACATCATCTTTAAAATAAAAAATAATTGTACTGTCGCTGTCATTATCAAAACGAAATGGCAGGATATCTTAATGCATTTCAAATTAGTTTATCTCATTTTTACCTTATCTCATTTTCCCCACAGATCACTGCACTCAAGATAAAGTACAATCCATTTGCCAAAGCCTTTTTGGATGCTAAGGAGAGGTAAAAACCTTACAGATTTGTTTTTGTTTATTGTCCACTTAATACATTATGGCTGTATGTTCTAAATATTTTCTGTCTATAGAACTGACCATAAGGATATTTTGGATGAAGTTGGGGACAACCAACAATCTGGATATTCCCAATGTAAGTCTCACTGAGAAGCCACATACCCTGCATTTATATACATTCTTAATCAAATGACTTTTACATTACATACTAAATTAAAAATCGATGTACAGCTAACATTACACACCAGTCTATTGTAACATAAAATAATAAATACATATTTAATCTTATATTATTCTATATTAATGTTTGTGTCATTTAAAGGAGAAAATCATCATTGTGATACTGATTAAAAAAGGAATGGAGAAATGTATTTTCCTGTTTTGTATATTTTGCAATACCTGCCATTGGGAAAAACAATATTTTGGGCTGTAAAGCCTTGACTGTGCTTGTCTGTGCTTTCACCAAATACAAAAAAGAAATATCTGTAATTAAAGATAAGCCCCTGCCTGCTTTAACCTTGAGTAGCACAGTGGTATTCCATTTGCAACAACTAGTTAGCGAAAAGCATAAAAACCAATCTCTCTTTTTATCTCCCTCTCTCTCTTCAGTAGGTGGTTGGTTCATTCCCAGCACAGGGTCGCTCTGCCCTCCTGCGAACCCTCACCCCCAGTTCGGGGCGCCCCTGTCCTTGTCCTCCTCCTCTCACGGCTGTGACCGCTACTCTACCCTGAGGAACACCCGCTCTGCACCGTACCCCAGCCCCTACACCCACAGAAACCCATCGCCCAGTGAGTGACCTCACCCTGTGCCCCCAAACCGCTCACACACCCAACGTCCTCCCTGGAATGTCGTGCATTCCTCTTCCCTTTGCACACACCACCCTCTGAAGCCATAAACAGCCACGGGCGCGGAATGCACAAACAGCCTGAAGCCTCTGGCCCTGGGTGCATGATGTGGCAAAAGGGTGGCTGTGTGACTCAGTGGCTATGGAGCTGAGCTTGCAAGCTAACGGCTGCAGGTTGGGGTACCTAGGCCGTACACTGCCCATGTACCTTAGGGTAAAGTAAAGTGCTTATCTGAAATTCAGAATTCAGAGCTTCGGTAAATATCCAGATATATAAATGGAGGTGTGTAAAATGTAAGCTATGTAGAGAGTGTAATGGGAGAGAAATGGTAAATGGCAACACCAGTTGCTTTGGAAGGAGTGTGTGCTTGTCTGTACTGTTCTGAGGGACAGTGAAGTTGAAGTGATGGGACATGATGAGACATGTTTTTCCAGAAATGTCAGTCCAGTGTTTGGTCAAGGGAAATCAGTCAGAAAAACTTTTGGTCAAATATATTGTGACCTGGAAATTGATAGGGTTCTAGAGGACAATGAGAGAGAATTTGTTATAAAACATTTTCATCAAAAATCTAAATATTATTGGTTGTGTTCAAAATAAGAAATATGAAAAATATTCAGGTACCTCCTTGACCTTTGATTTTGTTCACCTGGAATCAATATGATTATGGGTAATATTTACAATAACATTTGTATCAAGAGTCATCAAAATCCATGCATACAGTGGATATAAAAAGTATTTTTCACATTTTATTTTCTTAGTTCATGGAATCAAAATTAATTTCATTGGGATTTCTTGCCAATGGTCAACACAAAATACTCTATAATGTGAAATAAAACACCTCTAATGCTTTTTTAAAATTAATTCAAAATAAAAGAAAACAGACAATAATCTATGCCATAAGTATTCATCCCCTTGACCTAATGCTTAGTAAAAAGCACCTTTAACTGCAATTATAGCTGTGAATCTATTTGGGTGATTCTCTACCAGCTTTGCACATCTGGACACTACAGTTTTCACCATTTTGCCCTCTATTTTGATAAGTTTTCCAGTCCCTGAAGCAGAGAAGCATCCCCATAGCATTAGCCTCCTACCACCATGTTTCAAGGTAGAGATAGTGTTCTTGGGATGATGCCCAGTGTTAGGCTTGCACCAAACATAGTGTCTAAGGTTGAAGTAAAAAAAGTTCAGTCTTGGTCTCATCAGACCATAGAATCTTGAGAGTCTCCCACATGTATTCTGGCAAACTCTAGACAAGATTTCATGTTAGTTTTCTTCAACAATAGTTGAAGAAACCATCCTACCATAAAGCACAGATTTGTGAAGCACCTGGGCTATTGTTGTCCCATGGACAGTTTCTCCCATCTCTGCCATGGAAGACTCCATCAGAGTTGCTCCATCAGAGTTGCCATAGGCCTCTTGGTGGCATCTGTAACAAGTGCCCTTCTCACACAGATGGTCAGTTTTGGAGGACGGCCTGTTCTAGGCAAATTCACAGTTGTGCCATATTCTCTCCATCTCTTTATGATAGACCTAACAGTGTTCCGTGGGATATTCAAAGCCTTTGAAATCTTCTTATATCCTTCCCCTGATTGGTGCTTTTGAAGAAACTTTTCTCTGATTTGCTTTGAATGTTCTTTGGTCTTCATGATGAAGCTCTTGTTTGGAAATTGACTAAATATGGGACCTCACACAGACAGGTGTATTTATTTGAAATCATTTGAAACACCTTAATTGTACATAGGTAGACTCCAATCAAATAATTATGTGACCTCTGAGGATAATTGATTGCACCAGAGTTTATTTAGGTATGTCTTAGCAAAAGGGGTGAATACTTATGCAATCAATTATTGTCTGTTTTTTATTTGTAATTAATTAAGAAAAAGCTGAGTTGTTTTTGTGCCTGATATTATAGAGTATTTTGCATTGATCAGTGGCAAGAAATTCCTATTAAATCCATTTTGATTGCATGAAGTAAGAAAATAAAATGTAAAAAATGCCAAGGGTGTGAATACTTTTTATACCCACTGTAATTAGGCATTCCAAAATGGATTGTACCTTTAAGCCCCAGCTGGGTGTTTGTTGGTGGTGATGGTTTGTACTTCATGGTGCCTGATGTTGTTTTGCAGCTGGTTACACGGACAACTCAGCCTGTCTGTCTATGCTGCCTTCACATGACAACTGGTCCAGCCTGCAGATGTCCACCCACTCCAGCATGCTGCCCATGGGCCACAGCCACAGCACCAGCTCCAGTACAAACTCCAGGTTGGTGTGCCTTCCCTTCATCCACGGCCACACGGTCACACGGTCACCCACACCCACACTCTTGCCCTCATTCGTATCCACGGCCACAGCCACACCCACACTTTCATCCTCATTCAGACCCAAATACTCACTTGCAACCACACTCTCACCCATGCCCACACCCATAATCTAGCTCTCGCCAACACTCTTACTCTCACTGTTATGACCGACATTCAGGCAATCCCTCTGCTGCCACCATTTTGTTATGACCGACATTCAAGCAGTCAAAAACAAACATGGAGACCAGACAAGGTCAATAGTTTTAAAGAGTTTTATTGCAAAATACTCTGTGTGTGGATGCGTGTCAGTGTGAATCTGTAGAGGGGTGTTGGAGTGTGAGTGCAGGTGGAGTGTGACAATCCAAAATAGCAAAAAGGTAAAGTAGGTTACTCAAAGTACCAACCCGATGCCCGCAGCCACCAGCCCTGTCAAGAGCCAAGTGCAGTGTGAGAAAACAATCTCGTGAAATATCAATCTGGTGAGCACCTGGGCGAAGCCACTTATAAAGGGGTTTTCCCAGGTACTACCACTAGGTAGCTAATTAGCCACAAACGGCAATTAAGGCAAATCCAGGGGAAGGGAGGGACGGTACGCAACACTGCCACCTGCAGTTGAGGGAGACAGGGCACGGTCGTCACATCACCATGCTGACATTCTCAGCCTAAATCTGACTTTACTCTCACCTCTCCTCTGTCCAACACCTCTGTCACTATGGTGCATGTCTGTGACCCGAATTGTACTTGAAGACGTCGCAGCGATGAGTCGGGCTTTTAAATACGTTTGGGCATTCCAAATTGGGAGAAAATAAGAAATCTGGGATTAAAAATGGGGTTACATATATATTTCTGATCACCTGCGAGGAAATGACTAATACAGTAATAATATTATATTTTATACCATAATAGTATGTATTATACATTAATTTTGTTATATTGAATGTTATATATATATATATATATGATTGTGTGTCTGTCCCCTCCCACAGCCAATACCCCAGCCTGTGGTCAGTGAGTAACTCCCCCTCACGCCAGTGTCCCAGGCTGCCGGAATGCCCTCTGGATTGGGCTCTCCGTTCCTGCGAGGCTCCACCGGCCACTACCCAGGCCTCTCCCATCCCACCTCAATGCCCCCCTCTGGCTCCCCGCTGTATGACAGCACCATCCCCACGGATGTGAACGACGTGTCCCAGTACGACATCTTACCCCACGCACGCCTAGCAACCGCCTGGACCCCCGTCACTCCCCCCTCTTTGTAGGTGCACACTTCCTCGAGAAGACAGTTACCCAGGGACGGAACGATTGTCCCTGATAAGTTGCTGCCTTAGCCACTCTGTACATATGGCATCTTTGTCATATGCAAGGTGAATTCATGAATTCAGTACAAATTGAGGTGAATATGAAGTGTAAGCAAACATCATACCATATCAAGCTCTTACCTGCTTCCTTGATATGACCTGAACACACTAATAAGCTTAAAATGTATTTTACCCACTGTGGCTATGGTAAGCTGAGATAATGAACATAAAATGGCTATTAAACACTTACTTTGTTTGGAGACAAATCAGACCCTGTGTTCTTACATTCATGCTTAATTGTAAGAGTGTACTTATTGCATTTACCACAAACTCTGAATCAACATTACCTGAATTGTTTCCCCTTACACATAACTTGATAATGAAATCATATTTTAAAAAGGAGACATTGAAGTGTTTAGCCGTTGGATTATTTATACTTTATGTTTTAACTTTTTTTTACACTTTTGTAGCATAGCACTTCTTGTGCTAATTGTACAGACATCTCTTGCATTGTTGATATTGTAAATATGAATATAATTTTGTTTATTTTATTGTCATGAGAAGTGTAAAAAAAAACATGTCAGAGGTTTTTCCATGTAATTCATTGACATTTACTCTTTAATTTGGATTAATGTGCCAGAGAATAAATACATATCTGTTGCTGTACTTGTGAGCTGGCACTGAAGTGAACATTAAAGAATTTTGTTACAGAACTCATGTTTTGTCTCTATGTTTAAGGATGATGATTTTATATTTTCTCCCAATATACACTGTATAAGTTTTTATCCCCCCAAAAAGTGGCACCAGACATGCTTCAGCCCAGCTATTGAGGGGTAGAATGGTGCTCAACAACCAGAACAATAATATAACAAAATAATTCTTACCCGGGTAACTGAAAGACTAGCCTGAGGAATGAGGAGAGCTTGGAGCTTGCAGAGCTTTAGAGCTAGTTAGCACATTTAATCAACAGGACAGCGTCTCTTACACGCTGAGTCAAATATCTTTGTCTTCAATATAGGATGCCCAATCACAACTGTTGCCACATGCCATCACTGCAGCAACTTTAGTCAATTCTGGAGAGGTATTCATGGGCACATGCGTCCTTCAAGATTCAGCAAGATGCAGACAGCCAGCAGCTGGTGCAGACAGACTGCAGGTGCCCAGCTTATCATAGGAGCTGCTTTTGTGCAATGAGGCAGACTGCTGTCTGAGACTCTCTTCTCTGTACAATGCTGAGGCCAATGATGTGTCACGCAGTGGGACTCCCAGCCAGCAGTGGTTCTAATGGGTGGTATGAGTTTTGGGGCTTCTGCAGACTTTTCTGTAGAGTATTGCCTCAATCAGCTCATTATAGACACAATATAATGTGTGCTTGTGGTCTAAAGATATGTCAAATGATAGATTATTCATATGTGACAGCAATAACATATGCTTAGCAGATGTCCCTATTCAAGATTACATTTTACATTTACATTTTACATTTTAAGCATTTAGCAGACGCTCTTATCCAGAGCGACTTACAAGATGTGCATTAATACAAGGTAAGAACAATCATAGTTAGCGCACAAGATCAATGCAGTAATACAGCAATAGACATCATTGCAGGTGTCTGCGTATCATACTTGTAACACTGGGAAAGAAAAGGTTAGATGACATACAGCATATGACATGCTCTGACCACTGTGCCATACTGCTGCTCTGACCACTGCTCCATATGGTGGGTTGAGTGTTGCCACAAATTGGGCAAGTGAAGGGGAAAATTGGTAGAGATTAAAATATATTCAATTTAAAATATTATGGCAAATCTGTTGGTAACCTGACCAAATGGGATCAATTTAATAACATTAAGATAACGTTAACATTGGCTACAAGTATTAAATAAACTGCAGCTACCAAACTTGCAGAAAACAAAGTGAGCTCTGCTGTTAAATATTGTCAAAACAACTATGATAATGATTAATCAGGCATTAGAATAATGTATCACTAATTTGGTATACAGACTATGCCTATAAAATGTATGAAAACATGGGCATTGACTACAGCAGCAATGTAGACAACACTGTTATTTTTCACAATACTTTTTGCAAAAAAGTCTTTCTTTTATGCAAGCTTGGTAGGCGCAGTATGAACAGTATGCTAGCAAGCTTGCAGAAACTTCAGTGGGCGACATCGCCGCGCAAGTAGCCTCTCTTGTATGGCGTGTGGATCATCGCCATGGCTGGCTTTGCCAGTCGCTCTCAGTCACCTGCACAGGCATATCAGTGACTTGCCTAGGAATGTGTGACTTCCCAGTGTGTGACGAGCCTAGAAGGGTCCGTGAGGTGTATCATTAACCATTTCATTGGCCCATTCAATCATTTTCTGGCAGCTGGTAGCAGGACAAATAATTGAACCCCCTCTCCAATGGCCTCCTCCGACACATCAGTCGCCTCCTTCGGGTCATCATTCGCCCCATTTTTGGCACTCTCCACCCCCCATAGCTCCACACTGGCAATCTGACCACTGCTCCACGGTAGTGTAGCAGTTACAGAGGCTCAGCCCTTAATTTAGCTGCTCTCTGAGTGAAGAGTGTGTTTGAAGTGTGGAGTGATGGGGTCACAGGGGGTTCAGCTTTGAGCAGGCACGAAAGCACACTGGCTCTGTTTATCTCATCTGGAGAGGGAGAGAGTGGGAGAGAGAACATTCTCACTTTTCCTACTCTGCAATAACATCAAGCAATTCATCAACCTACCCTGAGAATAGAGGCCCCAGGCCTTGCATCTCCTACGCACTCACCCATGTTTCAGCTTATGCTACTTATTCTTTTAAAACATTTTAAGCTGTATCTAGATCACATACTCAAATTTTAAAACATTTTAAGCTGTATCTAGATCACATACTCAATATTCGCCCATTGGTAACATAGTAACCTATAAGTAGGTGATGTCACACGCTTTATTATGCATGTTGTTTGTGCTATGTGTTTATTGTTTTGACAACCAAGTATTATCAGCTGGGGAACGTCTTCATTTTCCGAGGTCAATATTTTTGTGAAAATGGTTATTTCCCCACTTAATTTGTAACACACGAATGTTATTTACCCAATTAATTTAGCTAGCCTACTCGTCGTCTGCGCTGCAAACCCGTGGGAAAAGTCCATGAAGTATAGGGTCCACTCGGTCCTCTTTGAACACAGGTAAACCAAATGTTTACAGTCCCATCCGAAGTTTGTTGTTTTGCAATCGGAACATTTCTGTGGCGGCTCCGCACTTTTTTCCTGGATGGTTAATGGTGGTTGCTGACTGAGCCAGCTCGGCTTTGTGTACTTTGCTCTTATGAGAGAATTCTGCTCACATAGGTGAGGAATTACATCCATCCAGAGCGGCGGAGATCGCAGAGAAGGGGCCGCCGAGACCCGGCGAACGTGGGCCAGTGTCTGCCAAGACTCCGCACTGTCCAGCGAGACGAGAAACCGCGGTGATTAACCTTCGAGTGCTGGCCTGTCACTGGGTTTAATTCACATGTCCATGAGACGAGGACGATTCTCTCCAAATTAATAATCACATTTCCATCCCTTCGCCTCATGACGGCATCCGTCAGGTTTTGCTCTCTTTAATGTGGTCACCGATTGCATAACGCATGATTCATCTAATCAGATTCATCAAGATCGATCGTTGAATGTAATTGTTAAACGTGTGGACTATAGGCTATATCATCTTGCGCATTATTTGTGACCTATTTCTGTTTGAATGATTTGAATGCATAAATAATTACGTTCTTTTTCAACTCCTCAGGAAAGTGTGAAAAGCCCTTTGTGCTTCCAGAGCAAAGTTAACTAGCT
Organism: Aldrovandia affinis; assembly: GCA_029706075.1. NCBI lineage: Eukaryota > Metazoa > Chordata > Actinopteri > Notacanthiformes > Halosauridae > Aldrovandia > Aldrovandia affinis. The sequence goes on from JAINUG010000002.1 coordinate 2,828,128, forward strand.
AGCAGTCAAGTTAGAATCGACCTGCCGCATTGTGCAGCGATCATCTACAAGACACTGTCACCCAATTCCTGAGCGAACAAAAGTGGCGCATGAACTCCGGTGCCTTGTGTTCGCTGTGTTTCTGTAAACGGAAATGCGGTGTAAAGATCTTCGCTTGTTATCAGTTGACTCTCCGGTGATCGGATTATTATTACAATTATGATCATTGTATTTATATGAATAAATATATATACACATATTTATATTGTTCTAAATACATGTCTGATGTCGATCCATAATACATCAAATCAAATCAAATCAAATGTATTTGTATAGCGCTTTTCACAACTGAATTGTCACAAAACGCTTAACAGAGGGGGAACCCAGGCCTAGACCCCCCCAAAAGCAAGCCTAAGGCAACAGTGGCAAGGAAAAACTCCCTTGGTAGGGAGAAACCTTGGGAGGAACCAGACTAAAAGGGGGGGAGCCCATCCTATGACATTATGTGTTAGACATTCTCCCATGAACTTGTGTTAAACAACCACTACATTGCAGTCTGTAGTGGGTGTCATATGATAGAGTCAGTAGTTAACCATTTTGTTGATATGGGGGTCCTCCACCAGAGAGTGGTCACTTAAGGGGCCCAAGATGAAACTGATGAAATTTGGGAACCCTAGAGCACCTGCCAGACACCAGAATCGCTCCTGTTTAGAGCACCTGGAAGGACAAGGAGACTGAGCAGTGCTGTGGCATTGATCCAGGCTCAACCCTGCGCTGGGAGTGCAGTGCAGAGGAAGAGGTAGGCTGAGGGCAGTGGCGGTTTTAGACCCTATTTAGGGGGACTTTAGCCCCCCTGTCTTTCATCTCAGCCCCCCTGAAAATGTTGTCATTCTTTTCTAAAAACATTTTTACTTAATATCTATTTTCAAAAATACCACAGATAGAGAGTGCTATTTCAATTTTGAAAGCGACCACCATTGCGTTGTTTTTGTTTTGGGGAATTTAATAGTAAATTAATTAAAAATGTTGGCTTGTGCTTTGCATGTGCACATCTCACATTCTCATTGGGGGCTGAGCCCCCCTAAAGGTCAAATCCTAGAATCGCCCCTGGCCGAGAGGTTTGGTGAAAATTAGTGGTAGATACAAAGAGCAATGACTTTGGAACTTCTGACAGAGCTGTCTACTCTCAACACACAGGGAGCATAACATTGAGCAGACAGACTCACATCTGCATGTTCACCTTCGGATAAATAGCACTTATCATTTTTGGTTGACCAAAGTCCAGTTGAGCAGTATGGAAATTAGGATATTGCATGTTTATTGCTGCACAAGAGGAATGGCTTGAGCTAATAAAGAAAAAAATAATATTGAGAATATGGGAACAAAAAATAACATACACATCCATCTGTTTTGTTTTGTCAGTCATTATTTGTATACACACGCTTAGAGATCCCCTACACTGACAAATATTTTCCTGTATGGCTAACAATAAGTGAAACTAGTAAAGGTGTATTTGTCAACAAATGTTGTCAACGATTGTGGGGTTGGAGGCACAATGAAGCAACTTCATTTTTAAAAGGCTCTTTATTGCCATCTACTGGCCACAGCAGTGGAATCGTTATACCCTGTTGAAATGAAATACTCCTAATGTGGCAGGATGGTAATCTATTGTGTAAAGGAGCTGCAAGATTACATAATGGACAGGCATAGGTATTAGTTGTGACAGGCCTCTGAAGAACAGTGAGGGGGAATATTTGAGGGACATTAAACTCAGTGATTGAGCTAGATATTGGGAATTCAAAATCACATGAGGCACCATTGTGATTTTTATATTGTGACCTGGAAATTGATAGGGTTCCAGAGGACAATGAGAGATAATTTGTTAGAAAACATTCTAATAAAAATCTGAATATAATAATTTTGGCTGAAATATGAAAAACATACAAGGTCCTTGACCTTGAATATTTACAATAACATTCATTCAAAGTTGATCATTCACTGTCATTAAAATCCATACATACAGTGGGTATCAAAAGTATTCACCCCTTTGACATTTTAACATTTTATTTTCTTACTTCATGGAATTGAAATTGATTTAATTGGAATTTCTTGTCACCGATCAACAGAAATACTCTATAATGTCAAATAAAACACCTCTAAAACCTTTTCTTAATTAATTACAAATAAAAAACAGACAATCATTTCTTATTGTAAAGTCAAGACCCCCATTTGGTAGAAGCACATTTAACTGCAATCCCAGCTGTGAGTCTATTTTAGTAAGTCTCTACCAGCTTTGCACATCTGGATACTACAATTTTTGCTCATTCTTCTGTACAAAATTGCTTGAGCTCCATCAGGTTGGATGGGGACCATTGGTGAACAGCAATTTTCAAATCTTTCTACATATTCTCAATGGGATTGAAGTCTGGGCTTTGACTGGGCCACTCCAGCACATCGATTTTTTGGTTTTCAAATCACTCCAATGTGGCTTTGGATGTATGCTTTGTGTCATTGTCCTGCTGGGATATAAATCTTCTCCCAAGTCCCAGGTCTCTTGCAGCAGATTTTCCTTCAAGATTTTTCTATATCTTAGTACATCCATTTTGCCCACTATTATGATATGTTTTCCAGTCCCTGAAGCAAAGAAGCATCCCCATAGCATTAGGCTCCCACCCATGGTAGGGATAGTGGTCTTGGGATGATGTGCAGTGTTAGACTTGCACCAAACATAGCACCTAAGTTTGAGCCCAAAATGTAAATCTTGGTCTCATCAGACCATAGCATCAATCTCCACTTGGTTTGAAAGTCTCCCACATACCTTATGGCAAACTCTAGACAAGATATCATGTGAGTTTTCTTCAACAATGTCCAACATTGATTGGCCGTGCACAGACATTTTTTTGGGGGCAGGGGCTACACTAAAAGAAAAACTATGCAAAAAAAAAAATGGCACTCACCCCACCGACAGTAACGAAATTACACGTGAATACCCACTGACCTACCGATGCTGTAATGAGTAATGATAGGATTCTAGATAGTGAATGTAGTGAATGCATACATTTTTCAGTACATGTGGTCCCAGTTGGAATAACAAATAAAGAAAAAATAAAAACAATTAACCCAACAACCTAAGCGGTGTCAATGCCACACTCCTGAGCCACACAGAGCCACAATGGAAACAATGGTTAATTTTTGCCAACCTCCCATAAAGTGCAGATTTGTGAAGTGCCCAGGCTATTGTTATCCTTTGCACAGTTTCTCCCATCCCTGCCATGGATGGCTATATCTCTGTCAGAGTTGCCATAGGCCTCTTGGTGGCCTCCCTAACAAGTGCTTTTCTCGCACGCATGCTCAGTTTTGGAGGACGGCCTGTTCTGCGCTAACCAACTGTAGGACATCTTACAGACAGGTGTATTTCATTTGAAACACCTTAATTATACACAGGTAGACTCCAATAAAATAATGATATGACCTCTGAAGACAATTGATTACACCAAAATGTATTTAGGTATGTCTTAGCAAAAGTGGTGAATACTTAGTATGTAATCAATTATTGTCTGTTTTTTATTCATAGCTAATTTATAGGTAAATAATTTAGAAAAATATATTTTTTCACTTTTACATTATTTAGTATTTTGATAAATCCCAATTGATTCTGATTCCATGTTGTAACCAATTATAATGTGGAAAAAGTCCAAGAAGGTGAATACTTTTCATACCCACTGTAACTGGACACATTGGAGAGAGGAAATAATTTGTAAAAACTTTCAGAATTCTCTGTGACCTTATGACCTGAAAATTAACATTATTCCTGGGGCCGGTGAGAGTAACATTCTGGCTGAGCTTCATCAAAATGCATGTACCATTGCTCATGCCAGGGACTAGAAACAACTTTTTGGGAGGGAGAGAGGGAGGAAGTGAAGAGAACCACAGAAGGAAAACTTGATTCCCCTTTCTTCCCTGGGCAGCATGGCCTAAACATTCAAGTATTAATATGCAAAAAAAAGATGTGCTTAGAAACAATAATTTAGCAGTTTGACAGTGAGAGGACAGACAGAATAGAACATGTTTCTTTGCACTTTATTTAGTGGACTGCAGTATTCTGACAACTCCTCCAGCAGGTGGCAGAATTATACAGAAACAAGTTTTAAAATACTCAACATTGTGGCCATAACTTGTCAGTTAGGACTGTCTTAATCTGCAAGCTTCCCAAATCTACTGTTCCATAAACTACTTTAAAGGTAAAACAACGATTACAGAATTACGTAATTTGGCTGAACTATCCCTTTAAGGTTTGAGGATAGCATGGCATTAAATATTGGGTAGGATGCTGTGTTTATGTTCGCATTGGTAGGTTCTTTAATATTTTCCAATGAAAATGCTGTATAAATAGGGTACAATGATGAGGTGTGAAGTGCAGGTTGCCCTGGATAGGTATGTGTGCATAAATAAAGTAAAGTTAAAATACCCCTGCTATGGTTTACTGCCACAGGACATTGGACTCATAAAAAAAAGGCAATATCTGTGAAATTTTCCAACACACCACACGTGATCCTTAAATATAAAAATGAGCGTGCTCGGTAAGTTGACCTGAACGGATGGTGCCTTTTTTCTTCCTGTTAACTGTGGCTGTACAGTGGCTGAGTGTGGATGAGGGTGTGGTCCTGTTGTGATATGCAGAGGGAAGGACAGCACGCCCCCCGACCTGGAAACAGTCTTTTAGAGGGCCTTTGTGTGAGAGGGAAGGAGAAAGGAGGCGCTGTGCAACAGAAAATGTACACACAGCCCTTGAAGTCACGGTTAGGAGACTTTTCTTCCACAGAGAGAATATTAACACACAAAAGTTAGCTGGAAAAAATGGTGGTCTCGGTACTGATGGCCTCGTTTTCAAGGATTATTCCACACCTTGGAGGACTGTTCCTTATTGTGACCCGATACTAGATGATCCGCAGTGTGCTTGTTAAACCAGTCTGCAGTAGTCTCGTTTTATCCTTGGTTAGATATGGCTAATGGTAGTTGATGGTACTCAGTGAATGTGGAGGGATTCCTGCAAACCTAAACCTCCCACAAACTCATTCACTTACCAGGATGTACTCCTGTACACTAAACAATCATTAATACTGTGTTGTATCTTATTTCTAAAACTGAAATACAGAGCACTGGTTCCTATATGTCTTCACACACAGACACAGACACACACACACACACACACACACACACACACATATATATATAATGTATTGTAAGCACTGGTTCCTATATGTCTTTACACACATATATATATAGATAATGTATTCGCCCTCCTGAGGGGGAGGAGGGAGTACTGCGGAATGGAAGGCACGCGACCTGGCGCGCACAAGCAAGGCATTTATGATGATGTACTGCGTGAAGCAGTCGTGCGGCACCGCTACTGACGTCATAGGGGCTGGTACTTTGGCAACACAGAAGCCTTATTAATTTTACGTTACTTGGGGGGAGGTGTGTCTACCAAGGACAAAACAAAACCATTCTGTCCTCGTTTTTGTAGTCATTCATTTCCGTTAAATCCTAGGGGTTTAGATTCGTGATTCTGCTCTAAGCTGCTCCTTACTGAGAAGAAAGAAACAAAGCAAATGACAGAAATGGAAAAACAAAATGGAACTCTGGTCACTAGACACCAGACGTCACGAATTAACAACGTGCTGTAGTCCATAAAATAGTTTTGCATGGTTTAAGGGTCAATAATTATGAAATCATTTAAGGTAGATTACAATATTATATATCCGCTTGATAATCAGAAAAGATAGCTGAAATATTCTCAAAGCACATTAATTACCTATATAAATTAGCCTTGTTGTAGCACGCCGTGTATATATGTATTTGTTAAATACGTCCAATTTTGTTTATATTGCCGTGAAAAAACATAGGTGAAGAAGAAGAAAAATCCGCAAAATGCAAGGCTTCAAGTACAGCTGTGTAGCTCTCGCTATCGTGTTTCATGCATGAATTCGGCGAGTTTGGTAATAGGCACTGTCTACGCCAGTCTGCAAAAGAATAAAGGAGAGATTTATTCGCTGAAAATCAATTGTAATTTCATGAGGTATGAGAGGTGTAACTTAGAGAGTAACGCATTCAGACGCATCGGGATTTATCTCGCAAATACCATCTTCCACAACAAGGTTTCTTTATAAAACAAAGAGAGTAGCCACTGCTGAAATACTTAACATACAGAGCCCAGTCTACCCGCATTTGTGCAAGACATAGCATCGAGCGTATAAAGAAAATATAGTTTTGTGCCAGCTCTAAAATGCCCCGAAGGCTTGATTTCCCCCCCGTAATAATCCCATTAGGATCCAACTGAAAAAAGAGCTCCTTCTGTCAAAGCGGGAGCATTGACGCAAGCAACTCTGACGTCAAGAGCTGCAGTGAATGGGGGCAAAAAAATCGAGCGCGAGGGAGCGTGTTTGCCTACAGAAAACACTTAGGGCGTCATTGGCATAAATGGAACTGCCAGGAAGAAAGACGTTTCTACATGAAAACCGCACGGATTCTCAGAGGGAAGCTGCAGCTGACAAGATGATAAAAACTAAATTGCAAACCATGTTTATGGCATTATCCATTTGGTTTCTAATCCACGATATATAGCTACTGTGTTAGGTTATGTGAAAGTAATCAAATCGTGGTTTGGATTTTTGACCTGCCAATATTAATGAATTAGCAAATGATAAATCGCTTCATTTAATGTGATTTATGCAAACGTTTGATTCCCATAGACATTTGTAGAAAAAAAGAAGAAAAAACACGATCGTCTTCATGCATTGAAATTTGTGATGATGAAATTAACAGTAGGTTACACTTATAATCAGACCATAACAGCGTCTGTCATCTACCATTCATTGTCTATCAAACAATGCTTGAACATCATTTTAAACGTTACTATGACAATGAGGACATTGACCAAACTGGTAGGCTAGATGAAACATGAGTGCCTTTAATTTTTGTCATTACTTATGGCTCAACAGGTCTTTGCGCCCTAGGTGTCTTCGGTGACACAAATTCAGCCATAAAATAACACAGAAGCAAAGGAAGAAACATCCAAATATGTAAATAATCAACGATTTTTGTTTATTTTATGGTCATTGAAAGTTGTGGAATTCCAGGTTTACTTTTAAGAAAGGAACAACTAAGGCAAACATAATCCCGAAATACTAAATTAATGCTATTTTCTTCATGCTATATACAAAATACATCGAATAGCTTATTGCATAAAGATATACTGACAATGTCAAAGTGCTTGTTATTGTATTCCACATGAGGATAAATATAGACGACTATCCTTCATTTTCATCCATATTTAAGGATACTGACTTGTCAGTTTAAAAAAGTAATACGATGTCTCGTTTTTGTATCTGTTTTCTTTTACTGGCAGCAAACTGCAGGTAGAACAGCTGTGTTCGTGTTACTATACTGTTTTACCTCTTAACATAGTCATCGGGAAAATATCAACTGGTTAATGTCAGAAGAAATAACCTGTGTATAGTATCTTTTACCGTTGGTTGTGAATTTATTTTCCTCCACTTAAGCACGAGAGCTTTTTAAGGTTCGGGTGTATGAAAGGGAATGCATGTGGGGATAATATTAGCAGTGCAGAATTTAAAGGTTCAGCTTGCTTGCGTAGGACAAGCGAGGTTATCGTTTGAGACCATCTGAATTGCAGCCTTGGCACCGTTTGCGAGGAGAGCTACTGACGTCAACGCCTCTTCCTGGACACGAGTGCTACCCAAGTGCTGGACCCCCTATTTACAGCAAACTCTTAAGTTACACCGTGCCGTTACAACAGAAAATCAACTCTTGGTTCAGGGTATTACAACTATAGAATACAGCGGTGATAATCAAAGTACCTCAGAGCTCAGACCGATGCTGAACCATGACCGTTTGGTTGATCTGTGTCTCCCTGGCAACTGGATTGAGAAGTTTTATGAAGAGGCAGTCAAAAACAGGTGGAACATCTTTAACACGTCGGGGGACTGACGGTTTTGACCATATGAACGCGAAGGTACTGTCCTCTGATTTTAAGTGTTGGTCCTCTTCTGTGTACATGCGTGGTGATAGGAAATCAGACGAGAGCCTTTACCGCTGCACAGATGTTGGCAACATCTGCCACTCGCTGGCCACGGCAACAGTGGTGTAGATATTTCCCAGTGTCAGTGCTAACGTTCAGTTGCTTTCAGTTGAAAGAGCTGTTGGCTACTTCTGTGGCCACAGAGCAGTTCGTGGAGTAAATAGCGGGAAGGCGAGCGTTCATTCAAAGCCTTGGTTTTGGTATTATATTCCTCGTTGAATGCTGTGGAAGCTTGAGTTTATCTTGAAGATCTGTTGCCTGAGTGCGACTGGGCGTTGGAATCTAGTTGGTTCACTGCCAACCATGCAAAAGACTGTAATGAAAATGCTAGAGTCGGCTACTAAAATTAAACGAATGACCGCAGTGTTGTGTTCGCTCTCGCGAATACGAATGCCACAGTTTAGCCGGCGCCTCTGATGCACACTTTCGCTCAAAACATCGTCCAGTATAATCTCGACCACACGTGATCAGCAAATCTAATATGATGTCCGCTAGCATGAAACAACATTTCTCAAAATAGCTGTTCAGCAGTTTTATAAAAAGACCATTTTTTAAGTAAAAAAACAAATCTAAGCTGTTTTTTGCCCTGAAAACCCCAGCTAACCCAGCAGCATTAGTTGTGTTGGTACATTCTGATACTATCTTCTTTCATCTGCAGTGGCCGAGCACTCGCACACCTGTCAACTTTCTCTCATCGCATTGGTTTGGTGGAATACACAAAAGCGGAGTAGATAGAGCGGAGAGGTCTGAATGAATGGGCTTGAAGCTTGTTTGGATTTCTCTCCATATCCTCTGCCTATCGTATGCACTTGCTCAGCCAGTTCAAAGTGTCTCGTTTTCAACCGCCTCCCGCAGCCGCCTTGGAGCCAAACCCTGCAGGAACAGACATAGTATTGAAAAGGATCAAATGTCGAAGAAACGGAAAACTCCTGCAGATGAAGGAGGCTTCGCGAACGCCGAGGGCTCTCCGCGCGTGAGCTGCAATGAAGGTACGAACTGGCCGACCGTCGCAAATACGCCTGCTTCAGCAAGGTATCAAAACGATTTAGATTATGCTAGGGTCACGGGAGGATATATGTTTCACATAGTTGGATTTTCAGACATTGGCATTATCCCTGAAGATGCTTTTGCAAGACAATGGAGAAAAAAGTTACGAGTTCCTGCGGGAAGTGATAACATTTTGATGGAATTGTAGGCTACTTAACACAGGCCGACAGGAAAATAACTAAATAGTACGTCGAAATGATAGTCTCGTTTCACTAAGTTTAAACTAGAGTTTATCCACCTCCATTATACACGACAAAGACGTCATTTAATTACGTCATTCTCGTTGAAATGTTTGACACTTTAGAAGACCTATTCTCTGTTTATGCAAGCATGCACGCTCACGCACACGCACACACACAAATACAGTGCTTTGCAAATTCCCTTGTATAGACAAAACCAGACAGTTGCTTTGAATCTAGAGTGGAAATAAATTAAGCTATATTCATATATTGAAACATTGTTATACTTGATCTAAAAAAATACAATAATAACAACATACAAATCATTCAGCTACAGCACAGTGTATAAAATTGAGTTTAAATTAAAGGATTATTGCTTAACTGATAGTGCCAGATTGAGTCAGATAAACTGTTTAGGCATCAGAGCACCACAAGTAGTTCATTTGATCATATTAAATCAAATGCACTGCTTTGGAGAGTTTTTCTTGGGGTGTTTCAAGGTGCTTTCACATACCCCTCTAGAGCCCTCCAAAGCTCACAGCAGCTTGTTGTTTAGGTAAATTGGACAATATGTGCCATGGATCACACCACTTTGGCATAGTTCCATAGGAAGTACAAGGGAGTTCTCCAGAGTCAGCTTGTGTTTTGACAACAACTACCACTTACAAGTTGACTGCTCAGTTCTATGTAGCTATTGCGATAACTGTGTGGTGGCAACAACAAGAAAGCACACAATGAGGAGTACGCTCCTATTTATTCTATATTGTTATATTCATGTACAAAACATACGCAATCATGGGAATGACTTGCTGAAGAAATGGTGGCTGTTGAGACAGAAACACAGGGCTAAACATGCATGTTTATCCTGAAAGTATAATGGTAGCTAGCAGACTGGCTCGCAGGCTTGCTGAATGTCAGGAAGCCAATAGAAAAAAATAAAGAAATATGATTGCCTAATAGGAAACTTCACCAGGTCTCCATTAACAAATGCAACATTGAGTGCTCATGAATGTAGATGTAACGAATGTGAACGTCTGTACTGCATTTCATGGGAGCTATACAGATACCGCTATACGCAGATCTGCGGCATATGTGAAAGTAGCCTTAGACATGTTAAGGATGCGCTTTGGTTCTGGATTAATAGGATTGATTACGATTAATAGGATTCAAGACAATGGAGAATTTCCACCAACTTTGTTTTTTAAAAGTAGTGAATCCTTTCTGAAACTTTGTATCAAATTGCCTTTTGGTCCCTCTTCAATAAAAATGTGACCCTGGGTCCAATTTTAACATACATCCTTTTCCACTGTGGCATGTGCTAAACTGTTTTCATTTATGTCTGTCCCTACAAAAATGTCCTGACATAAAGAGAGACTTATTTTATTAAAAGGAACTGGCCAATTGGCCATATGCTCTCATAGTAAGAGATATTATGACTGTCAAAATAGTACAAAGATGTAAAACCAATAGGTTTCTGCAGAAGGAACTCATCTGCTGCTTTGGAAAAGCCATGATAGGGCTGGGTTCGAGCCTTAGCATGTGATTGCTGATCTCATGAGGATGAGAACAGCAATCACATGATTTCACGTGATAATAATGATAATGGTGGACAGTGCATTGTAGTGCTCCTAATGTCTACATCATGGTGAATGCTGACAGAATGGGTACAAAATGTGTATTTTGTTAAGACACCTTTGGATGTTCTCTGACACTGGGGCCCAGGCAAAGCTGGACATGCGAAGAATTTGTGCGGTCAGTCTTGCGGCTTGCAGCTCTGTCAAACCAGGCACTTTCCCTGCCTTTTTTGATAAAGTAAATCATTTGCTTTTTAGTTTTAACAAGAACAACCGTATCGTTGGTGTTTCCCTTGAGAAAGCGTTCTAAAATGTTCTGGTTTCCGGGGCGACGGCACCATTCCGTAAAGCCCCTGAGCTAGTGGTAGAAACCCTGTGGAGGTGCTTGACGTGATGCAAAAACCTTGCGGCAGATGCCCAAGCCTAGTTGTTTGACCACAGCCTGTGTGAGAATCTCCCTTTGGCTCACAAGAGAAGGGAATCGGGCACTTCCTGCCCTGCGGAGTGGGACATCTGCTACTCTGGGTATTGCACGGCACAACACCCCTCCTCCACATTCTTCCCTCTTCTTCACCCATTCACAAATGTTAAAGACAAAGGGGGAAAAAGGCTGACCTCAACCACCATCGACATGTAGCAATCTGGGTAATGCCAGGCAGCCATTTTGTGCTGAAGTGTTGAAGGATGGAATGTATTTAGTATTATGTTATAAACTGAGGAATGGTCGGAGGGTCAGATTCTGCCAGACCCTCTATTGTCTGTAACAAGTGCCACGAGGACCACAGTGAGTTGGTTTAAGGTTCGGCCCAAAAATAATCATCTCCTACAGCATGGTGTCCCCTTCACTGCTCTAGTCAATTGTTTCTCACTTGGTCCAGAGTGAGGACTGCTTCCTACTGGGCCACCAGCACCACTTCCACTTCCACTTTTTATTTCCCTCAAGAGGTTTTCCAAGCACATTCTAACTAATTGCGACCCACCTAATTGCAGCTATTTTACAGCGGAGGCTTAATATGGTGGTATGGGAGTTTGTACTGCTGCATCTTTGTGCCTTACTGGGTGAAAGCCTGGAGATCTGGGAACAGAACCATGGATTTTTATGTGATTGCCAGTGTCAATAATGAAATAAAAACATTGTTTTCGCCAATGTTTGACATATAAAAATAAAAACAAAAGCTTAGTAATACAAAACTTAGCTGGTGATACAAAATGTAACAGGCCTGGAAAATGAAATCTAAAATGAGAGATACAGTAAACTACGTACAACTCAGTGACACTTTGTTAGGCATGGCTTCTGGGAATGAGGCCTTCACATCTCTTCATATCATTGCAGCATTTCCCCATTTTCACAAAGTTTCCAGGATTTTGTCTAATAGAGTGCACATTATGGCAAAAAAGCCTGTGTGATTTAAATATTAAATAGTAACACACACACACACACACACACACACACACACACACACACACACACACACAACTGTCTACAGGTTTTTGTGGATTTGAAGGCCCAACTTGCCTTATTTTCAAACCAGCAACACAACTGATTGTGTATTTCTTTTATCCACTGATGTAAAGGTAGTGGTGATTGGGGTGGTGCAAATTATGCCTTTTTATCAGCCGATCATATGAACGGCAGAGTATGCCTGTGTGTTGCCGCTCAGTTCTGTTTGTCTGATCAGGCTGTGGTCTGTGGTCGGAGGGAAGGAGGAGAGCTGTGGAAATGGCGTTATTCAGATTCATATCAGGGCCACAAAAGGCTCATTGTCCAGCCTCTGGAGGAGAGGCTGGAACTGGGGATTAGAGAACCACTCCTCCGGTTTCAGTGAAGAGGTCTCTGCTGTGGCCCTGTGAGGGCAGGCAGACCTACCTCACACACACACACACACACACACACCGACATTATGTACAAGCACACACATACACATATGCACTAACACACACATGCACACACACATACACATGCATGCTACAGTACTCACGCACACACGCGTATGTGTATACGATGTGTGTATGTGTGTTTGTACACACAGACAAACACACTTCAGCACATGGACGTCCACATGCAGACACACTATAGCATGCAACCACAAACACACACACACCCACCCACACACATCTTGGACTATAATAAGTCTTCAATTTGAATAATGTATTGATAAGTCAGGTATCAATTTTTCAGGGTGCTGATTTTGAATTTGTGGACCCTTCTCATAACTTTATAAATCCTCAATTAATTTGGTGAGACATTGAGAAACAGCCTTGGGTTTAACAGCAGATTTGCAGAGCTGTGGCCTGACACCATGCTGTTATCAGTACATCAGGCAGGCCTGTTAAAAGCTTACTGTGGCTAATCCACCTCAGAGCAGACGCAGAGAGCTACAAAGTTGGATTTCCTGAAACAACTATGACTCATACAACTGTGTGTAAAAGAAAAAAACAAGAGGCAAGGTGAACAAAAAAAGAAAAAGAAAAGCGAACCTACACTGTAAGCCTATGAAATACAACTTTCTTTTAATCAATCCTCACCTCTTCAGGGCAAATAAAGCAACAAATGCAAATACATGTGTGGCGGTCCAGGCCATAACCTGTCTGCAGGATAAATAATTACTTTTGAATGAAAGAGCCAAAACATTCAGAGCGTTGCATAAATTAACAATACATATATATAGGGTTAAAATGAGTTGAAATACTGGCATTATCATTATGGCTTAGAGTGTAATTCTGATTTTAAATCATTATTCTGTTGCTTGCCTTGCAGCAACTTTTAGTTTGGTGAAAAGATTATTCTACCTTGTCCTGTGTGTATAGACGTTGGGCATAAACTGCTAGCAGTGTGTTTGTGTTAAAATTCTCCATGTACTCTCTCTGCGAAAAATAATCACAGTGTAGAGGATAAATTATTGTCATATTGATATAGATGACTAAACGTTTTCTTTAACAGGATTTATGTTTCACGTACTGTTTGACGTGGCCTGATTAATTGACGTGTAGTAGTGGTTTGGTGAGTACGTTGTGTCTCGCACTGCTGGAAACGGGCCCGTGGCACTGAGACAGATTGCGACCGTAGCTGCCACACGGTTGACGTCACGCTGTTGGCTTGAACAGCGGCGCCGGTGCGCCTGATCTGAACTACTCGTCCTGTGTTTCACGAGTCAACAATTCTCTAGACTGGGTTATCGAAAACAGACTGGCGACAACGGAGAAGTCAAACAATGAAAAAATTAGGAACAATACAAATATTGTACAGATAAGCCATGTTCTCATACGAATACGGAGAATACGGATTGCACATGCTTTTAAGTAAGCCTAGGTTCAGCTATGCTTGAAAGTGTTCTTATAAATAATATATTTTTACCATATTCGGTGAACGCATTTATGCACAATTATAAAGAATATATTTGAATTTAATCAGTTAATGGATTTAACATTAATTATCGTATGGGAACGACACTCGTGTTGTTTATGCTGTTAAGCGTTTGTGAAATTTTTATTTTTTAGCATCTTATCCACCATTTTCCATTTTCGTTTTCATGTGAGTATATGCATTCTGGCGATGCATTTTATTAAAGCCACAAAAAATGTCTAGTGCTATTAGCAAAACAGTACTGTATTCTCTGGCCATGAAAATCGGCTCTCAGGTTTGTTTTGTCTTGGGCAACACTGCAAACTAGTGGTATGAAGTGGCACTGCATGTCTGCAGTTATATTCTGAGGAAAAGTTCACAGATCTTTGCACTCCATTCAGAGGGATAAAAAAGTATGACTCCTAGTATTACTCCTCGTGTTTTGGATATTTCTCTGAGTGTTCATAATTATTTATGAGTCTCTTTCAAGAGGTGAATCTCATGGTTTTTTTTTTTTTTTTGGGGGATTCATAAAAAATGCATGATTCTTTCTTTTTTTCCCAATTTCCCTCATCTGTCAGTAGATGGCGGTGAAATGTCAAACTGAATGACCTGAGTGAAGGTCAAAGCTCCTTTTTTCAATCGAGACATTTTTGTGTGGTGGACATCTTACGCCTCGAAGGCAAATTCATTTAATGAATTCAATGCAATTGAATTGAATTTTTAATTGAAGCTTTGCTCACCGACAATAATTTCATTTTTTGGATCATCTGCTCCAGCAGAAGCAATGCAACCCCACAATGCAAGAAAACCGTTATCAAATACAGCAATTCTTTCAGAACCATTGTATCCTGACAGGCAGTTTCAAGTAAAACGTAAATATGAATGTACTGTTCTAAGTGAGTAAATGCAGTTCACTGGTTAACACAGGATAGACATAAATGATAACAATGTTCTTTAAATATTTGTATATATTTTACATTTATACATTTGTTAGGTAGATGAGCTTATCCAGAGTGATGTAGACTGTTTAGGAACACATTTCTTAATTCAACTATCCATCCCCAGCCCTGTTTTTACTCAGAATCTTTACTGTAGATCAACTCCTGGAATAAATGTTTCACTAAAAATTGGTGCAATACATTTTAGGTATGTCCAAGGGGGTATTCCACAAAGCAGGATTAAGGAGTTAGCTGGTTAACGTTTCTAAATATAAAAATGTCACCCAATCAAAATATTTATAAAAGTCATCCAGCTAACTCCTCAATCCCCCAATTCAATTTTGTGGATAACATTTTAGCTGGCTAGCACTAGCATGGTTTACTAGCAGTCAGTCATCATGAGACATTTTGTGCGCCTGGTGAACAAAGTACTACGGGTAGCCTACCAACAGCCAATTTAAAGTGTGGCTTGAATGATGGTTGCATAGAGACAAACACAGTGATTTAACATGGTTATTATGTTGTCCTACCTCATTGACATTTTTCTAGTACACCTTAGTACAGCCTATCCTTACCAAGCAGTATTACCACAGCTTTAAGCCACACTAACTGGCACGGTTTCATTATCAGCTGATAGATTCAGTGTCATACTTCCCGCCGGCACTCCATTTAAGCGATTTTCCCCGCCCTTGCCGCTAAGCAACATGGGGCATGCCAGAATAATTAAATAAGCAGTGTAATGGCACACAAAACAGGCTTATTTATTAAAGTAAGCTCAATTAATAAAGTAAGACTTATTAAAATAGGCCTGCTTCTTCGATTCATTAATTAATTAATTTTCGTTTGTAAAACCCCACTGTAAACACTGTAAAATATATATGCTGGTATATCATATATTAATATCTAACGTTTTTAACCAGGTTTGTTTAAATTAAATCCAAAATAAGTATTTATGCAATGTGAAAATATAAACAAAACCGCAGGGGTTCCCTATTAAAGGTTTATGTGTGTGTGAGAGAGTGCATGTGTGTGAGTGCGTGTGTGTGTGTGTGTGTGTGTGAGAGAGAGAGAGAGAGTAATGTACTGTGCATTGTTTAATCTACATGAGAGAACCATGTGGATGCAGGGCAGGACTTACTCTCCAAATACTTGGAATTACATGTTTCTGGGACTTTCAGCTCAATAACCCATAATCCAAACTGCAACCATTTTGTGTAAGAACTAGGGACTAATCCAGGATCAGTGGGGGGGGGCAAAATCCAGCTATACCGACAAACATGGGCCTTGCTGTCCAAGACTCAGTAAGGTCACAGAATGTTACCACTCCAACTTTGATATCCAACTTTCGTTCTCCATATAAAATGTAACATAGTGAAGTAATAGTGAGTAAGTTCATTAGTGATGGGAGAATCAGGCTTCATGAAAGCACAAACGGGCAGAGCTATCATATGCCTCACTGATTTGAACCAATTGTTGTGTTTTGGTATGGAGAACCTTTGTATTGGCTTAAACCAGTCAGAGATCCACAGCTCATTGTAGCTCCACCCTTTATAGGGTTCATGAAACCTTGCTGCCCTCATCACTAGCGTTAATATTAAAAGATTTGCGATGCATTTGATCCAGAGGGTGATCCTGTAATGGAATTTCAGGTGCAGAATTCATGCTGAGCCTGAGTATCTTTGCGTGTTGTCAGAGAGCAGGTCACAGAGGGGGAGAGGTAAAATGGTGAACAGTTCGTCGTGCCAGTAATGGCCTCTCCATCTGTGCCAGGATGACACACTAGGCAGCGGTGATGAGGTCACAGTCCCACGTCACCCGCCGGACACGGTCCGGCGACAGGCCGTGATGTTGTAAAAGAGGAATTACGACCGGTGGTTGCTGGCTCACTGTCCTCCCCAGTGACTGTGACACCACAGGCAACATAAAATTTCACTCTTAGCATCAGCACACATCTGAGGCAGTTTACTGCAGAGAGCAGGTCGCAGCTCTTATAATATTACAAAAAATAATAGATAGCTGAAAAAAATGCAAAAGGGCTTCCTTTGAAGAGATTATGTTTAAAAAAAGCAGCATATGGAGATACACAGGAAGCAGTGACATGAATTAATTTGTTGTAAATGCGCGAACCCTTCAGACAAGAATAATTTGCACTTTTTCTGGTTTTATTTGGATTTCAGGTGTGTGGGAAATATGCAGGAGAGAGCTCCATACCATCAGTGTCCGTTTCTTTTTTCCGTCTGGATCATTTGCGAGCACCCTTTGTTTTATGAGCTGCATTATAAACTCTGGCTGAACTGGGGGTGACGGCGACTGCAATGATGTGCCCTGATTATTGGCCTGGGAAATGGACACAGGCTGTGTCGCTGTCTGTCACAGGCAAATAAAGAGGGTGTCCTTTGCCTGAGATTGGCGGAGAGCTTTATTGAAAAAAAGGGGGAGAGTATGAGGGAGGGAGAAAGAGAGAGAGAGTGTGTGAGTGAGGGAGATAGAGATGTATGAGGGAACGTTTGAGTGTGCGTTTCCAATGCTCTGACGAAGGTCTGTGGACCAAAACCGTAGCGAATTAAATCATTGTGACGTTTTGCATGTTATTCAGTGTTGCGTGGAAACCAAAATGAAAAACATAGATGTTTGTAGACATTCAGAAGGCTTTTGATTCGATTTGGCATGAGGGTCTATTTTAAAAACTCATTGAAAGTGATGTAGGAGAAAACATGATGTAATAAAATCGATGCATACCAGTACATCCACAAAGTATACAAACAAATGTGTGGTTAAAATTGGAGACAAACTAACAGAATACTTCACTCAAGGGCGTGGCATGACACAAGGCTATCTTCAATATTTATATGAATGAATTGGGAAAATTACAAGAACAATCGGCAGCACCTGATCTTCAGTTTCCAGATGCCAGAACTGTCGCCTTTTGTCTTCTGTGTGCTGTATGAAATATGTGAATTTGTTTGTGGTACCAAACAAATGTGTGTTTGTGTGTATGCATGTGTGTGTTACATAAATATTAGTGTGCTGGAGTGCTCGTGTGTACATATGTCTTTGTTGTTGAGTCCAAGATGGCTGTACATTCACTGTTTTGTGTCTTTAATTATATCTTGATTTTATGCTGTTATGCAATGAGCTCACCAGGCCAGTATGCAAGCAGAAAGCACTCTCGCAGGATGGAATTGTTTGCCTGTTTGTTTTTTGGTTTTCATGTCATTTCATTTGCAACAATATTACAGGTTTACAATCAAAGAAAACTATCATTTGAAACACTGAATTACTTTGCTGTTACATAACTATGCTAAAATCAATCAAATCTAAATGAAATAGTCTATAAGGGCAGTTTAAAATCTGTTTGCATGTAGGAGTTCAGTGAGGTATGAGATGGGAGATCTCCAATACCTCTGTGTGGACCATCTTGGGAGGCGAGTTCATTGGAGTTCTTTGTGCACTGCCCTGAGATGTTGTTGCACAAGGGTGGGAGCCTGTCTCTAAATGGGGACTTTAATAGATGTCTTGCAAAGTCCAAGCACACATTTGGTACGCCTCTCAGACAGAAGGTCCAGGTTCAAAACCGACAGCGCCTCAGAATATGATGTGCATCTTTTGCAGAGGATTATCTGCCAAGATGGTTTTTGTACTCGCCCCAGAAGAGCAGTTTGTTGGGCTATGAGGGAACAGTGCCAGGCTGGGGCTGTATATATTCCAACATCGGATGCACATAGCCAGTGCCGAAGGCCAAACCTTTCCAGCTGTCTGAACGCAAACAGCCTTCTGTTGGTTGAGGCATCCATGTGATCTACTTGTTGGTCCTATTTCAAATTACTCTGAACAGTGACACCCCCGTTGTTAATCACACGTTGTTAAGACATTGTCATCAGCTGTCAAGATTGGTAAGGTAGGGGGCTGCCTCATGTGTGCGACATGGAGAACCTGGCACCTCTTTGCATTGAGCCTCATTCCTATGGTCGACCATCCAGGGGCCCAGCTCATTCAGAGTGTGTTAGAGGCTGCAGGGATTCGTGGTATCCATGACTCGTCTAGAGTCATGTCATCCACATACTTCCAGTGGTTCTTGAAGTTGATAAAAGCACTGTTTATAAGTGCAAGGAAGACAATTGGACCAGGTATGGTTATCTGTGCAACGCCACAGGTGAGGTGCTTCCAGTCTGAGAAGTGGTCATGACGACGGCGCGTCATAAATGTGCAAATCGATGGGACCAGCTCAGGTCTCACTCTGAGATCAAGAAGACGTTGCACAGCTGTTTTGTGAGCTACACAGTCAAATGCTTGTGCAAAGTCGGTCATTATCACTGTGCACGCTGATGCATTAGTATCAGAAGACTTGTACATAAAGTCAGTTAAACTGACTAAGCAATGGGTTGTGGAGCACTGGCATCTGCTACCAAACTGCATGGGGTCAAATTGAGATCCAATGTCTCAGAATCCAATCCGCTGCAAACCTTTCAAGTTTAGAGAGTTGAGCAGTTAGTGAGGTTCTCAATTCATCAAAATTTGGGGGAGTTGTTTTGGGGATTCAAACTACTATTGCCTTTTTCCACTAGTGAGGGACAACGCCTTCTTGAAAAGATTCATGTATAACGTCGGCAATAGGGGTGCTGATCCCACAGGCAAACTCCTTCAGTCTCCTGGGGGAGGGATCATGTCAGGGCCTGGAGACTTGCCACAGTTGATTGAAGCCAGTCGGTTATACACTTCCCACACAGAGATGGTGAGCAGTGGCTGGCAAGAAGGGTGGGAGCACAGATATGTCCAGGGATGGGAGGGACTGGGAAACCTTAACAAATGTTGCATTAATGGCGTTCGCTATTGAAGAAAAACCCTGTGGCCTGATGCCAGGCACATTTATCCTGACACGTTCGTTATTGGTTTTGCTCATGAATTTAATTCTACTATGCCAGGTCCTTGGCTTCTCTTTCTCAAGCCCTTGTACCTTTGGATTGTAATAATATAATAATTCTTCGCTGCATGAATTTCCTTCTGGACCTTATTACGACAGAATTTTGAAAGAGCACAGGATTTCCCTGCCTTAAAGGCCCATCCGTTGTCTTAGGTGGATCAGGTGTTTAATCCTATGGGCAATCCATGGTTTGTCTGAAGAACAGGATTTGGCTGTTTTTGCTGGGAAGCATTTTCCAATTTTGAGGTAGGATGGTATTGTAGAATGCATCAGTTTTAGCAAGAGTGTCAAGGGCGTTGCTTACCTGAAGCCATTGTTGTGCAGTGACCCACTTGCCAAACTCACTCAGACCGGGCTGCACTATTGTCGTATTTGCAGTTTCTTAGATTGAGTGGGTTTGGGTTGAGTGAGGGGTCTTCAGAGAACACAATTGTGTGGGAGGGAGGATTTCAGGTCTCATATAGGATGATTTCATATTAGTGGCAGTGATGTCGAGAATGGCTTCCCGCTTGTATCATTCCCTAACCACTTGGCAGAGTTGGGTATCTCGGCAGATTTTGTGAACACTAAGGTGATTGAAATCCCCTATTATTGCTAGACCAATATCTGGGTATTTGGTCATCAAAATATCAGATGAGGCAATTACCTAGTCAATGAGGTAATCTTGGTATGGTCAGAGGGGGGGGATAAACTGTGCATTCGGAAATAGCTGACATGTGCCTAGGAAGTCTCTGGGGTCTCACTTTGGCCCAAACACATTCCAGGTGATTCTTACATTTTACATTTTAAGCATTTAGCAGACGCTCTTATCCAGAGCGACTTACACAGTTGACATTTCTTTACATACAATCAATTTATACAGCTGGATATTTTACTGAAGCAATTCAGGTTAAGTACCTTGCTCAAGGGTACAACAGCAGTGCCCCACCTGGGGATTGAACCTGCAACCTCTGAGTTAAAAGCCCAGCTCCCTAACCATTACACTACACTGCCAGCCAGGTCAGGCACATGGATGCTTGGCAAAGGGTATGAAGGAACAGAGGCTCTGATGTAGAAGGCAACCCCCCCACCACGGCAAGATATTCAGTTTTTTTAGAAAAGGGTGTAGCCATCGATGGATATGCACCCCTCAGGCATCTGGGGAGTGAACCATTTTTCTGAGATGGCAGCAATGCCAACATAGTTGCTTGTCATAATAGTTTGAAACTCATCTCTGTTATTCAAAGGGGATCTGGGATTTGACATAAGGAATGTTGGCTTTTGGGGGTTATTGTTTTCCACCTTGATTGTTTGTTAATTTTGTTTGTGTGTCCAAATATGTGCTATGATAATAAGGAATGCAGCAATCAAACCTTCCAATGATTGTCTTGATAATACTGATGGTGTTCTTACCACCTCTCCATCGTCTTTGCCTGTTGGAGGTTCTTTGCAGTCCTTCATTGGTGATGATTTTCCTCAGTTCAACAGATATATTTGGAGTAGATGGTTTAATACTCTTGAGGAAATGATTGGAGTATCTGAGAAAAGCTGATGAGGCCATCAGGAAATTAATCTTGGTCTCTCAGTGTAAAATGGCCAAATTGCATCAATTTCTTCACAGTACTGTCTCTGTAAAACAGTACTGTCTCTATTTTCTCTGTAAAACTCAGGAGGTGGTGACGTATGGAGAAAACAGCGTTTCCCCCACTCATCACCTTAATCAGCGCTCAGAGAATTCAATGAAAGGAAGGCACTGATGCAAGTTAGGAGTGAAGTTAGTCTGAATTGAAAGTGGCCTGCATTCATGTGTGTGTGTGTGTGTGTGTGTGTGCGTGCGTGTGCATGACGGAGAGACAGAGAGACGGAGAGAGAGAGCAACAGAGCGATGGGACACTGAACAATGCGCTGTGCTACCTCTTCTACATCAAACCTCAAAATGCACAAGGTTCCTATAGATGTATTTAACTTAAAATGAACAGTCAGATTGGTGCTTGTGTCACCCTTTAATAAGCGGGGAGCTGCCTTAAACATCGGTCTCTCTTTAGATTTATTGGGAATTTAGATTTAATGGAAGTAAGGTGGCTTTAGAGACGGAGACTGGCTGTCAGACCAACAGACACAGAGAAAAATAGAAACAGACATCCACAGACAAATAAAAACCATACTGTGGTCGTGAGTAGCACTTTCATCCTGTACATTATAGTCTGTGACAGTGTATGATTTGCAAGGCTTCATACGGCCACCAACATTGTTACAACATTTCTGCAACATCACAGCAACGTCGGGGGAACATGAGACAACTACTGTTGTCTCTACTCTCTCAGTTTTACTGTGATAGCTGTTGAAACAAAGAGGACATCTGCATTGGCGAGGCGTTGTAGAAGTACGGTACATTGTACGTCAAAATGTAAAAAAACTATATAATATGTCAACTAAAAAGCTGTAAATCAATCTTTTCTTTCTCATTTTTTAAATCCCCCTTATTGTTACCATTTTTCTGTGGCCTCTGAAAAAGAAAAAATACCCACCCCTCTTTCCTAACCCTCCTTAACCCCCCTCCCCAATCTCTCCGTTCCCAGGCAGTTTCAGAGTCAACCCGGCCTTGCTAATAAACACAATCTGCTCCAAAGCCCTCTCTTATTTTCATCAGCTTTACTAAGGTAATTGATCAGAGGGGCTTGTCGATTGGTTGCGTCAGCTGGGGGGGGGGGTGTTGGAGTGGGAGCTGGAGAGAAAGAAACAGAGAGAGAGGGAGAGAAGGGGGGGACACACACACATCTGAAAGGGTTGAGGCAGGAGTAATTCGTGCCAGCTCTCTGACGTACACGGCAGGAGGCCCTGGCAGTGGCTGAGAGTGGCAGGAACAGTGTCGGCAGCAGAGGCCCCGCCCCATCTCTGACTGCATTGGCTGGAGCTCTGACGCAGATACAACCCCCCCCCCCCTTACCCCCCCATCCCGGTCTTTTTTTCATCCCCTTTTTTCTTCAGCCGCTTAGATGGTTTTTTGATTCATGTGTCTTCTGCAGCTCCCCTCTCTCTCTCTCTCTCTCTCTCTGCAGCATTCAGCTCTGTCTCAGCCCACCGTCACATGCTTTCTGCATGGGCACCCTCTCTCTTTCTCTCTTCTTCTGTTTTTCTCCCTTCTCTCTGTCTTTCTTTCTCCCCCTTGTCTCACCCTTTCCTCTCCTCCTTCTTCTCGTTTCTCTCCTCTTCTCTACTCACTCTCTTTCCTGTGACAGTCATGGGGGTGCTTAGTGTGGGTCAAGGGCAGTCTAAGGGGGTGTGGGGGATACAGGACCACCATGGGGTGTGGTGGGCCCTTGATTAAATAGCTAGGACAAGTTCAATCCAAACAGATCCATAGTGCATACATCCCTGTGTTGCTCCATAAAAGATAACCATGTGCACGAGGGACTCCATAATGATTGGTGTCGGGTTACGGTTAAACAGTCGCTCTGAAGAATAAGATAACTACATGTCGGGACTTACTGTAACATTATATTCCTCTGGGCCACATAGCTATCTTCATTTTTTATAATTTTGTATGGCAAAACACCTATTGCCGCAACATCATAGCAACATTGTTATAATCTATAAACAGATTACAGGGACGTAGTGCTAACTATTCTCCAGACAGCAGGCAAAAATGATGATCGTGGGTGGGATTTGGGACAAATGGCCTGTCCTCATTATCGGTGTTCTCATCATTTCTATTTTTCGAATGGTGCTTCTTGAACATATTGTAAGACAAGATAAATGTTTTTGATGTGTAAATTGTTGTGAAACGTGGAGGGGGCTTAAGGAAGGCCTGCCTCGATGTGTGAGGTGGAGCCGAGAGAAACGATGTGACTCTACCTGCTGTCAGGTGCTTGCGACGCATTTCGTCAGAATGACCTTGTCACCCTGACAGAGTCCTTCTGACCAAGGAGGCACAGGTACCTCAGCCGTGCTGTCTCTCTCTCTTCCACGTCTCTTTCCACACAGTGCAAAGTTTTTAAGCTCTACGTTTCGTGGACTCTAAATAAATGTGTGGCCTGTTACTCACAGAAAGGCAGCTATATTGCGTCCTCTGTATTTTTATGATTTTGTTTGTCTGATGCTTTGTACTTTGTTGTAAACATTATTCAATCCTACGTCATCCACATTTTCCTCCCTTGTCCCTCCCCTCGATGATTTGTGTGCGTTCTTCATTTTGTTAAAATGTCTCATGAAAAAAAAGGGCTTTTTTTGTCGCTGACACGTTCTTCTATTAGAGAAACAGTGTGCAGTGGAGATGTGAGGAGTTTCTGTTCCCTGTTCCCGCTGCATGAGTTGCACAGAGCTCCAGGGTCTTTGTCTTTTTATCTGAGAGCCTCTGACGTCAATGCTGCAGCCAAGCCTGTGGAGGGGCAGAGCAGGGAAAATCGCTGTGGGTTGCATTAGTACTCGCTCACAATGGGGGGCGAAGGGTTTTTGTGTGTGTTTGTGTTGTGTGTGTGTGTGTGTGTGTGCATATGTGTGTGTTTGTGTGTGATCTGTGTGTGTGTGTGTGTGTGTGTGTGTATGCATGTGTGTGTGTATGAAGTGTATATATGTCTGTGTGTGTTGTGTGTGTGTACATGTATGTATGTGTGTGTGAATGTGTGTGTGTGTGTGTATATGTGTGTATGTATGTGTGTATGTGCATGTGTGTGTGTGAGTGTGTGTATGAAGTGTATGTATGTGTGTATGTGCATGTGTGTGTGTGTGTGTGTGTGTGTGTGTGTGTGTGCATGCCCAGACCAAAACTGTGACCAGTGGTGGAATTCCATTTCCTTTCAAATAATTTTTCTTTCTTTCTTTTTTGTTCATTTTGTTCATTTTGGTAATTAAACGTTTCTGGATTAGTCATAAAAGCCACTGCTTTTGATTTTCTCCATCTCTACTTATTGTATATTATGTAAACCCAGAGAAACCCTACAGAGAAACAGGTACTGGCGTGTATATCAACAGCACAGTTAACATCCCTCCCATGAACAAAAGCACTGTGGTTAGATGGGCAAGATTACTGCTTCATTATACAAACACATGTTTGTTATGTCAGCAATTTGTAATGCATTTTAGGCTATTATTATTATTATGATTATCGCTATATTTTTATTTATTTGGCAAGCACCCTTATGGAAGGTGAATTAGGGCATTGTAAAATACTCTGTAAGTAGAATCAAGAGTATAACCATAAGCCAACTGTACAAGGCAAGCTGCAAAGGAAATCCGTTTTCAAACTTCATAAGCAACAGTTCTTTAAGATTGAAAATACAAATACGACATGAACCGCTGTTAGCCAACTCTTTGTGCCATGTGTAAGCTTAGCAGTAAATTAAAACAGCCAACACATTTCTGCACAATGTCAGAGTGACAGTTCGTGGATGCACAACAGAGAGGGGTGGGGTGTCGGCACACAAACAATGTAGCAGGGTATCCTTGTGCTGTAGCTCTTCACTGTAACAGGGTATCTCTGCTGTGGTGTTGTACAGCAGAAGTGTAGCCCTGTCTCTCTCTCTCTCTCTCTCTCTCTCTCTCTCTCTCTCTCTCTCTCTCTCTCTCTGTCTCCGTACTGTTTTGCCTGCACTGTACAGCGGAAGAAAGTAGTTTTGTAAACTGTTTGTCTGCGCAGGCTACATTAGCCATCTGGAAGACGAAGAGGAATTGTGTTAAGGGGGTTGGGGCAGTGGATACTAAGACCGTGACAGTGGGGCTGGTTAAGAATCGAATTTGCATACTACCGGCTTACTAACAACGATGGGGAGTTGGGTTTTAATTTCTGAGGGTTTTTTAAATGCAAAAAAATAAATGTTTTAACCTCTTTGCTTGCGCTTGTTCTGGGGGGGGGGGGTGAATTGTGCCAACAAAAGCGGTTTTAAATCTCAGTCTCTCTCTCTCCTCCGGTCTCCCGTCGGTCACACTGATCTCAATGTTGGGAACAGGGACCCGGAAGGCTCCCCTCCATGCCAGAGCTCTTCCACCAGCCTAACAGGGAGATACTCAACTCAACTCAATCAACTCAAACTTTATTTATAAAGCACCTTTAAACAACCAACAGTCGACCAAAGTGCTGTACAATAATAAATAAACAGTCATAAATAAACAGTAATAAAAACAGTACATGTAATACAATACAATAAGAAAAAGAAGAAGGAAAAAATAATTCACATAAAAGTACCATAAAAGTGTCTAGCTCAACCGGAGTTGAAAGCCAGAGAGAAAAGGTAAGTCTTCAATACGGACTTAAAGACCTCTAAGGTTCGGGCAGATCTAATATGCAAGATAGAGAGGAAAGAGCGAAAGAGGGGAAGAAGGGGAGAAGAGACAGAAAGAGAGGAACAAGAGAAAAAAGGAGAGGGACTTATGTCCACGGTTCCTCTCTTCTCCCATTGTGAGGAATTTAAAAGAATAAAATACATTTGAATCTTGAATTCCTTTCAAACGCTTCAGCAGTGAGGTCATATACGGAGCTGTTAATGTATTAGATGGAAGGACAACCTTCAGAGTATGTAGCATGTCGGACGTTTGCCAGAAGTCACTTGTTTAGCACATCTGACACAGTGGCTTGTTATATTAGATAGCCTCTTATTTTTGGTGTGACTGACCTAAACGACTATTCTGCAGAGAAATGAACAAGGTGGTAAAGACCTAACAGTTGATATGGTCTTTAATTGTGCAAGCTGCCTGGGCTTCCCAGTATGCATTGCATCATTTATGGGATGACATGGCGGGGGCGAGACGAGGCACTCCCTGCCCGTGCCCGGGGAACCTGCGGATGAAACCGATTCCATCATTTTAAGCTTTCATGAGCATTGCGCTTTTTTCCCCCCTTCAGAGTGATCTCCAGCTTCCAAACTTTCCTTGTATTCTTTATTTAGCACCATTGACAGGATTTTGTCTTTCTAGATATTAGATATTGTCCACGAATGTATCTTTTCTGTCAGGATTTACGATCTGTGCAGCGAATGCTTAGGTGACTCGAGGAGGAGCCTCGTTGCGGTTTCTAAAAGAGTTTGAGAAATCAGGTCTGGAAAAAGAGTGAAAATGGGCCAGTTTTTAGTGGTCAAATTTGTATTGTTTTAGGCTCAGTTGTTTACACAATTTATAATGTTACATCACAGGCACCAGTGAGTATTGTCAATCTCCTAAAAAGACATAAGGACAGCATAAATACATACAGACAAAATAATATACAATGATGTTCATATATTGCCTTTAGAGGAAAGGGAAGATAGGAACCATGCCTTAATTACATAATATGTTTATTATCTTTGTTTTCCAAAGTAAATTCTTTGTAAGTAAGACAGTTTGTCTCCAAATTTGGTGTTTCTCTGTGTATGCATTTGGCAGACTACGTCACTGTTATTCCAGATAAAAACTCAGCTGAGATTCTCAGTTTAAATTATGCCACCTTCCACCGGGTTATGGCTGATGGGCCATCATCCAGTTTTTTCCAGTATAGGGTGGCAGTGATGCATGGTGGTGAAGGAACCGGGGCTCATGACTAGTTGGTTGTAGGTTTGAATCCCATGTTAAGCGCTCCTGCTATTCTCAGTTCCAGTCCACTGTTACATCACGACTCCCCTGGCTGTCTGTTGCAGGGTCAAATGACCCTGTTTGCTCTGCGTAAGGAAGTCACAAAGGAGCTCTCCGAACCCCTGAGAATTGCTTCAGTAAACAGGACTGGTGTTGGAAATGAGCATAAGCTAGAAACTCTATGGTACAAGACATCTGGTAATTGTGAATTAAATAGTTGAGTGTGCATTTGTATCTGTCCCTATCAAATAAAACATAACAAAATCAAACTGTATAAATGGATCATAGCAGTATTCTCTGCCTGTGTTACTGCATATATCAGTCTTGAAAATGAGTTACAGACAGTGTGTTTCTGCTGTCTGCTTGTGTTACTGTACGTCTCAGGCTTGCAAAGCAGTCACAGACAGTCACAAAATGGAGGGTTGCAGTAGGCGCTTCGCTCTGAGGCCTTAGCATGCAGTCCTGGTTTTGGCTAATGCCTTATTTCATCGCTGTTACACCTCGATTCCCCTGGCTCTCTGTCGCAGGGTCACATGACCCTGTTTGCGTAAGGAAGTCTCAAGCGCACTCTGCTGAAGCCAAAATGACACTTTGACCTGTTCTGCTTCTAATCACACATGAGACACCTGCCAACGGAGGGCTTTTATATCTATTTTAAAAGATTTACATTTACATTTACATTTACATTTACATTTACATTTACATTTTAAGCATTTAGCAGACGCTCTTATCCAGAGCGACTTACAAGATGTGCATAAATACATGGTAGGAACAATCATAGTACGGACAAGAGATCAGTGCAGTAATACAGCGATAGACATCATTGCAGGCAGCTGCGTATCATACCTGTAACACTAGGAAGGAAAAGGTTAGTAATTATTATTATTATTAATTTTTTTATTTTTATTAAATGGAGTAAGCAGGGGTATATAGTGTTGAGCAAGTAGGCGGTGGTGATGACATATAGCTAAATGTACAGAGTTCAGTGGTAGTGGAGTCTGAACAGGTGGGTTTTGAGTCTCTTGCAGAAGATTGCAAGTGATTATAAAAGAGAATATAAAAATATTTCTCTTGAATGTCATGTTATGAATAACCTGTCGATAAAGTGGAAATGGAATTGCATTGTTTGTCTGCTTTTACTTGGTGCATAGCTATTGAATGCCATGTCCTGAGCAATTATTTGATTTAATGGTAATCTGTTTGGGACTGCCATGCTTTTTTAACTATATTTTGAGTTAATTCTGGTTCTTTCCTCTGTGACACAGTGAGATTGGTATTGTACTGTAAAACAAGCATGATATGTAGATTGAGAGATCTGATATAATGATGCATAATATTTGTAATGCGGTAATATATTTTATTGCAATTACACATTAAGTGGTAATTTTACTTTTGTACTTTATTTATTTTAAACAATGTCAGTTTAAATAACCCCAGTGACATAGGTATGAATTGGATGCACTGGTATGGTGTCCATATGGGAGAGAGACATCACACTTCCATCACAGAAATTCCTGATGAAAGTGGAATAGAGTGAAACATTGTTTTACTGACAAAGCTGGTGAGATTGGCTGCAGATCAGACATGAGGGAGTATTCCCCATTTACGAGTCATTGCCATTCTCCAAGCACCTGAACAGAACAACAAGATGTGTGAGCATTCATACTTTAAAAAGACATTAAAATAAAAGCTAGTTTTCGTGCTATTTTTTTACCCCACCCAAGTTCCTGGGGCCCGGTTTCTCTGTCCATTCCCCCAATGCATGCCATTGTTATTGCGTGTTTACAATGTGAACATTAAATCATATCTGTTTAATAAATAATAACTGGGTGAATGTCTACTGACACAGTCATATGCATACACCCACAAAGGGAGGGAAGGAATTATCTTGGCATTGGAATATGTTTGTGTTAGAAACATTATTTTTGTTATTAAAATAATCATCTCTTCAATCGTTTCTGTGGTTTGCTTCTGTATGTGGCGTTCCCCTGTACAGTATATGTAATACTGTATGTCACAAGACGCTATTTTATATGGAAAAGACTCAAGAAAAAAATATCTTGATATGAGGGAATGCTGGTGATTTGTTTAACATTGAAATGCTGGTTTGCCGCACAGTATTGAGTAGTAGGTTCGTTTTGTAACCAGAATGCAAATCAGGTCCACATCCGGGATGTGAAATAGCCATTTTATCCTTGAACAAGGTAGCCAGAATTGTTTCAGAAAATGTCCAGCTCGATGAATGTGCAATATATTAAATATAATCTAGACAAATTAATATTACCAATAACAACAACACAACAATAACAATACTTGATAATATTCATTTGAATAATTTTATTAGCATTATCATAATAATAATAATAATAAGCTAGTGAATGTTTTTACCTTCACAAATAACCAACAAGCTGTATGCGAAGAAAGAGAGTCAGAAAGACTAAAAGTATATGATTTTTTAATAACTGTTTTTAAAATCCTTGTTTCCGGTTCATCTTGTGTCTATTGGACTGTACATCGTCGATCAGTCTTCTTTTTTAATTTATGTATTTATTTGAGCTGTCATGAACCATGACAAGGTATAAAAAGATCAGACTCAAAGCTGATACCAGATAAGTTTGTGCAAAACATACATCTTGCATATGAATAACAATAATGAAAGGAGTGTAAGCTCTGTAAATTGACATGGACACAGGTGTCTGATAACCAAATGAATAATGGCATAAGAAAGACTTTATAATGCATATAGAAAATAAATACTTTTCTATTGTAGTGCTGTTTTGGCCAGAATGAGGTTTGAGCCCAAATAAAATAAAATAAAATAAATGTAATTTGGGGGTTAGAAATCATTTAAACAAATGGTGTCAGCGTGCTAATTTGTTTTCATAATCATTGCATTTTTAGAAAAAAAGATGTTTACAATACATGGAACGCTAAGGGTGAAATTCAATTGTGTACTGTAAAAATGCAATTGTAATACATGCTTAAATGTTTTCTTAAATTTGGCTATAAAAAGCATACATGGTGGAGTTTCTGTGTTTTCAATATTTTAAATTTGAGGATAAAAATGGGGTGTTGCTGCTAATTGGCCTGAACTATAATAATATAATTATTATATAATCGTACAAAAATATGCTTGTGGTTATCTTGATTAATTAGCACAACGCATTAAGAGTTACAACAGACGAAGCCGAGTTATTATTTTATGAACGGGTATTTCCTCTATGTTGGGTAACAATAAATTAAACCAATAAATAAAATCATCTCAAGTTTTAGGTATGAACATTTTATGACAGCACCATTTGTTGGCTGAAGGTCTTTAATTAATGACACTAAATGATGCCACTATGCCAAAATCAAGACAACAAATACAGTATTTAAACCCTATGGATTCTTCTGCGTGCGTAGGGATTAGAATCTTTAGAATTTCTTCAATCCTGCAATTTACTGTTCAAGGTCTTATTTCCATAGTCAGGGCCACAGAAGGGTTGTGACAGTGTATTGTGTGTTTTCGCATGTGTGTGTGTTTATGTGTGCATGCATGCATACGTGCGTATGCATACATGTTTGTGTATTTGTGTGTGCATGTGAGCCTTGGTGTACTGTATATGAAATCGAATAGCAAATGGATGGCACAATATACACTGATTAAGACACTTCCCTTGGTAGGCCGTCCGTATGTCTTGTTGCATCTTAAATCCGAGGGCTTCAGAGGAAATGTGTCTCTCTTTGCATGTTTGGATATGTGTTGTACCCGGGGGAGGGGCTAAATATAAGGTATTTTTTGTATTGTGTTACTTTGTCTGAGAAAGAGAATTTTCACAGATTACATTTCTAAATCTCCGGTGTAGAAGGAGGAGATGAAATTGAATTGCAGCTGGAGGAGTTGGTAGACGCTGAGGCATGGCTTTGTGGCGCAGGGACATCCCAGATTTCTGTCATGTCAGGACCACAGTCTCCTCTTTGAAGATTTTTCTCTTTTTTTTAGAGGAAGTTTTGGTTAATATAAAAGGGGAAAAATGTTAAATGTGGGAAATTAAATCCTGAGTGTAATTTAAAAAAAAATCTCTACAAAGGTCTGACTGACGCTTTGTTTACCACACGATGAGACCCCCCTCAAAAGGCATCCCCCATGTCACATCCTGTTTGCCGTGATGTTGTGAAAGAGCCTTGTGAGCCAGGCTGCTAACCCTCCCACTCCCACTACTGTAAAGGAATCAATGTCAATATGGTGTGTCACACTTGTCTTGGCATGTGGAGGGTTAGCAAGCTGTTTAGAAGTAGAATAATGAGGTCCAGCATTCAGATTTTCATCTTTACCACTACTTCCTTGCTAATGGGTCCCACAGCTTTACCTGTGACATGACTAGAGGCAGCTCCCCTCTGCACACTGAATGTGTTACATTTTAAGCATTTACATTTTAAACATTTAGCAGACGTTCTTATCCAGAGCGACTTACAAGATGTGCATTAATACATGGTAGGAACAATCATGGGTCTTTGTTAGGGTCTTTCTGGATGGCAGGTCGTACAGTACACATGCGACCAGAATCTTGTACTGGTGACGTGTGTTCAATCCCCAGGTGGGACACTGCCGTTGTACCCTTGAGCAAGGTACTTAACCTGAATTGCTTCAGTTAATATCCAGCTGTATAAATGGATTGTATGTAAAATAAATGTAAACTGTAAGTCACTCTGGATAAGAGCGTCTGCTAAATGCCTGTAATGTAATGTAATGTGTGTGAGACACACACATATTTCCTTTCACACACGTATCCCCGTTATCATAGCATTACATATATTTTCAAGTGTGCACTCACTTTTTCCAACATATTGTATTTCCCTTCTAAAAGTGTAAACCATTTATTCTCTCCAGTTTAGAATCGCTGTGTTGAATTGTGCTTCCTGGGTAATCGCTATGCCACCCCACATCCAAGCAAGGAGCACTGCCGCTGAAGCTTCTGAAAATTGAGAATGTGTGAATTAGTCATGAAACCTTCCACAAACATTTCCCTTTTGACAAGGAACAATTTTGTCATTGAAACATATGACTTATAATTTACACAAATGTTTTTTTGTATGAACAATTTTTTATTATTTTTTTGCCCTTAACCTCTGTGATTTACTTTCTACCCTTCTTATTTAAGTTATTTCACTTTGGAAAAATGGCTATGAATTCCAGAGAGTTTATAAAAATCTTTGGAAATCTGTCAGCTTTGCCAGCAGCTGTGAGAGTCGTCCTACAATCCAATATGGCACCCATAGGGAAATGCTAAAGGCAGAACACAATTGCAGCACTGCTCTGAAACCCTTGCTTGTTGTTCAAAACATGGGACATGGTGGAAAACTGTCTTTAGATAAAATGGTTAACAAACTATGTAAACCAGTGCTATTTAACACTGCTACACAGTGTAAACAGTTAATATAACTAAGCTAGTCCAACTAGCAAACTAGACATGCAGGTTAGTTTCACAGTGGGTTAAGAATTGGCTGCAAGGGCGAATACAAAGAGTAACAGTAGGTGGGGCCGAATCTGACCTCGGTGCTGTGGGCAGTGGTGTCCCGCAGGGATCGGTGCTGGGACCTCTGCTCTTCCTTATTTACATAAATGATCTGGATATGGACATTAGTAGCAAAATAGTTAAATTTGCAGATGATACTAAACTTGGGGGTTTGGCAAACAGTTTGGAATCGACTAAAGTAATCCAAGATGATTTAAACAAAATCCAAAAATGGGCAGATACATGGCAGATGACGTTCAATATTGCTAAATGTAAAGTTATGCATGTGGGAAATAAAAACATTAGACAGGAGTATTTTATGGGAGGAGAAAAGTTAGTAGGTGTTCAATTTGAAAAGGATTTAGGAGTTGTAGTGGATCAAAGCCTATCTGCATCAAAGCAGTGTGCTACAGCAGTGAAAAAAGCCAACAGGATGCTGGGATACATAGCAAAAAGTATTGAGTACAAATCAAAGGAGGTTATATTAATGTTATATAACGCCTTTGTCAGACCGCACTTAGAATACTGTGTGCAGTTCTGGGCACCGCACTACAAGAAAGATATTGAAGCTCTTGAAAAAGTCCAAAGAAGGGCAACTAAACTGATACCTGGTATGAAAGGTAAAAGTTATGATGATAGACTTAAGGCACTCAATCTATTTAAACTTAGCAAACGCAGACTTAGGGGGGATTTGATTGAGGTTTTTAAATTCCTAAAAGGGATTAACAAAGTAAAATACCAAAGATTTTTTAAGATAAGTGGGGTCAGCAGAACAAGAGGCCACAGGTGGAAATTAGTTAAAGGCAAATTCCGCACAGATATGAGGAAGTTTTTCTTTACACAGAGAGTTGTCAATGCCTGGAACAGCTTGCCAGGTCAGGTAGTAGAGGCAGAAACGCTCGGGCTATTCAAGGCCAGGCTAGATGTACTACAAGATGTTCTTTAGATTAGGACATGATGAGCCAAGATGGGCCGAACGGCCCGTTCTCATCATTATGTATTCTTATGTTCTTATATGTTCTTATGTTAGCCAGGTAGATATTAGCCCATTAGTTTGAATAGTCAGATTTGAATTGTTCTATGTATTTTTTATCATCACTTTAAATATTCTATTTTGTATTGTAAAACTTGGCCATTTGGAGACTGCAATAGGCCTAGTTGTTGTGGACATTACTTGAAAATTGGGATTTTCCTTAATCAATATCAGAGCTAGTTATCAGATATATGTGAAGATTATAATGTTCATTTTCAATCATGATTCAGTCAGGTATTGCATTAATTCTGTGACAATACAACAATATTTAATCAAATCTAAAATTCTCCATTTTGGCACATTTTTATTGTAAACAAACAAAACATTAAAAAGCATCTTGTGATGAACCACGATGTTGGCGCACATGAAATTTCCTATGCATGATCCTTCAGTGGCCCTTTATGAAGTATCATGGCAAGTTAGTAGGTAAAATAATATGGCCAATACAGACAATCAAATTGCAGATATAACTGAAAGGGCATACAGTGGCGAACCGTGACTATTGGACATAGGCCTTCAGTAAGAACAAAAAAAATCTCATCATAAAAATAACAGAAACAGTATCCCTTGCACTCGATATTAACCTATGTTGTCACTCACATCACTAACCTAAGGTAGTGATTTTTGATTATAAAAAAAACATGTCAAATTAAAATGACAAAGACCGCCCCCGCCCTGCCTTCCTCCCTCTGACCGTGCAACATCCTCTGGCGTTGTATTTTAAACTGCACATTTTTTATTTTACAGCATAATGTAGGCCATACTACCAGAACAAAAACCAAATGTGCTGTAGGCCTATGTAGATCGGTCATCAATCAATCGGTCAATCAATGAATTGTGTTAATCAAATCAATCGGTCATGTAGCTTTCGTGCAGCACCATGGCGACATTCACTAAGTCTCTCCGACAAATACGTAGTTTCGCCGGTGCATTGAACAAAACGTGAGCTTTTATTCCAACCAGATAAAGTTCTAAATTCAGTCATTTGTGATTTAGGCTAGATAAAATATGCGTATATGCCTGACGTACGAATCTTTATTTTTGTGTGCTAAAAAAATAGCAATACAGTCCTCATCCACTGTTAGGGCTTCTGTCACAGCTAGCTAGCTAGCTAACGTTAGCTATTGATACTGATAATGACACTAACGTCAGTTCAAACTGCTTTATTGTTTTTAAAAAAAGTAGTTTTAGAGGTAGTTTACATTGACTCACTTAATAGTATACTGTATATATATACTGATAATTTTTTTACTCGGAGTTGGAAAAAATGCACTGATAATTAATTTGTAAAATACCAAAATCACGGCTAATATACAGACACAAAGCGTCACTCTAGTCTAGCTAGCTATACTGTGATCACTACTCAAACGCTGCTACCGTCGAGGGGAGATCTGGAAAATGATTTCGATCTATTCAGTTAGTGACGTATACCAGGTACTTCTCGAAGGCTCCGAAGTGGCCCGAATGTATTGAAAAAATGTCCCACCCACTACAAATCTAAATATGATTGGCTAATCCACCTGTCATTCCATACATCTGCCCTAATGCACTGAATGGCAGAGGCCTTCAATCCAACTACTGAAGGCTTAAGGTGACACAGTAGGTAGATTGTTCTATCCAGAGACGACCAAAATAAAAACGCTGATTGGCCCTTTTTTCTTTTCACTTAAAATTCACTTTTTTTCAGAAACAAAATAAATGACGATGAGACACTGATGACAGATATATTGTTTAACATTAAAGGAATAAAAAACAAATACATTATATTGTGATTTAATGGATTTTACATTTTTCATTTTATTATATTTTCTTAGGCCTTCAGTGAAGGCTTAGAAGGCCTGGACGGTTCCCCACTGTCCTACTAAATATTTAGTAAGTGGAGACTTATCCCAACACCTCACCCCAGAAACATGGCACTTATCAAACATTTGGTAGCATGTAGTTTAGACTTTTTAATCAATCATTAAAAATCACTAGTATATTGCAGAGGTCTCAGACTTGCTACAAAGGTTTTTTACAAGATCTCGAGGACTTATAAGGCCTGCCTTATTGGATATGTGTTGTCAGCCACCACCTCTTTTCACACAGTGGCCCACCAGCTGAGCTGTGCTATCATTGCATTGGAGGCTGCACTACATGCACAGCTGGCACAGGCAGACTGCCGGTGCCTGATTGACCAGAGGGGGCGCTGTTGCACAGTGAGGTGGGGAAAACTCATGACTAAAGCCCTTGATGTTATGACCAATTGAGCTTCTCCCCATGGGCTCCAGACCACCAACCAATCAAATCCTAACCATACCAGTGCCGACTCCCAACCACAGTCGGCACTGGCATGGTGAGTATTTGATTCTGGATTGCACTAAGGACCATTGTTTTACATTTTACATTTACATTTTAAGCATTTAGCAGACGCTCTTATCCAGAGCGACTTACAAGATGTGCATTAATACATGGTCAATCATAGTTAGCGCAAGAGATCAGTGCAGGATCAGCAATAGACATCATTGCAGGCATCTGCGTACCATACCTGTAACACCGGGAAGGAAAAGGTTAGTTCTTTTTTTTTTTTTTTTTGGAGTAGTGTTGAACAAGACTAACTAGTTTTAGTTAGACATTCCAGACAACAGTCTCGAACACATAAGTCCCGATCATTTTAACTTTGATGAGCTAAAGGGCTGTATAGCTAGTTTTTGTGCTTCTGTGCTGCTTTCTCCATAATGATGATAACAAAGGGTACATTGCAACTGAATGTTTGTGCTTTCGGTGTGAAACCCCCTTGAGATGCAAGAAGCTGACAGACCACATGCTAACACCAGTACACAGCAGAACAGGAGCTCCAAAATTGGCCCAAGGGAGCTAAGGAAAGAGGAACATGGCCATATTAATAGGGTATTTGTGTGTTTGTATATGTGTGTGTGTGTGTTTGTGTGTGTATTTGTGTGTGTGTGCACACCTGTGTGTGTCTCTGCATGTCTGTGTGTGTGTGTGTTTGTGTGCATGCCTGTGTGTCTCTGCATGTCTCTGTGTTTGTGTGTGACAGTTGAGGCCCTGCTTATTCAGAAAGTGGGTATTGGTGCCTGTTATTCAGTCAAAATCCCCCACATGTCTTTATTTCACATGGTTCTGTGTGGCTCAGTAGGTGGAGTACGGCGTTGGCAACGCTTAGGTTGTGGGTTCAATTCCCA
Source organism: Aldrovandia affinis (assembly GCA_029706075.1). Taxonomy (NCBI): domain Eukaryota; kingdom Metazoa; phylum Chordata; class Actinopteri; order Notacanthiformes; family Halosauridae; genus Aldrovandia; species Aldrovandia affinis. The sequence continues at coordinate 2,865,447 of JAINUG010000002.1, forward strand.
CTGGGACCACATATACTGAAAAAAGTATGCATTCACTACTGTAAGTCGCTTTGGATAAAAGCGTCTGCTAAATGGCCTATATTATATTATATTATTTCCACCCTGGTTGAACACATCAAAATCAGTAATCATGAAATATTTGATTAAGATGATTAAAAAAGTACCATGGGATCGTTCAAAGAGTGCTCAACAAGAGGGTTCACGAGGAGCTGTATCAGCCATCTGAATCTTGTAACTGGAATCCTGTAACTGGAGGGCTGAATCACTGAGCTGCTATAAAACAGTGAAATCAAAAGGGCCGTGTGTGTGTTTGAGTGGGTGTGTACACAATATTGGCAATATTTACTCCCTTATTTCATGCCAATAAAGCATATTGTATTGAATTGTGTACGCATGCAGGTGTGTGTGTGTGTGTGTGTGTGTGTGAGTGCGCAGGTACTATGTACGTGCGGTTATGTGTGTGTCTGAGTGTGAACAGGGTCAGTGAATAACCCTCTGGACAGCAGCATGGTGCAGCACACTCCTGAGCTGTCATACAGTAATGATCAGAATGCAGGACTGCACTCGGTTTGAGATTAAAGCCTGAGACAGCCACGGGATGTGTCATACCCCTACCACGTCAATGCGGCCTCGTGACAATGTTACGCGTTAGCTGGATACACAGCCACAGGAGAACCCGAGTAACAGGAGAGTAAAGGAGAGACACAGAAGCTGTACAACTGTTGCTGGGTGCAGTATCTGATGCGGCAGGGCTATATTAATTACTCTGGTCAGACTAAGCCAAGGCTGAAATTACCATATATATTGGGGGGGACACATCCCCCCCAATATTCAGATATGCTCAAAATGTCCCCCCCAATATATAGCCTAGCTGATATTTTTTTTTATGTCCCCCCCAATGTTGACTCCATGGTTACGGCCTTGGGCTAAGGGGTACATTTAGTTCAACCACAATGGCCAGTTTTTTCCCTTAACATTGAGTAACACATTATCGTTTGTTCATTTCAGTAACCATCAATCCTGCCATGTGTATTAGACATAATACAATTATCCTCACTTGAGTGTGACGTTGAGGCCCTTACCCAAGGAGAAGTACGACACTTACAATTTTTTGTCTTATGCATTTTATTATGATTCATTTATATTGCTGGTTTTGACTGGAGTAATTGGAGTTATAGTAGTATTAAGTTGCAATGGTAGTGGTCAGGGCATAGTAGCAGTGAGGAGCAGTGGTCAGGGAATCAGTTTTGAACAGTGGTCAGTGTGGCGCAGTGGTAATAGTAGCAGTGTGGAGCAGTGGTCAGAGCAGCAATGTGGAGTAGTAGTCAGAGCAGCAGTGTGGAGTAGTAGTCAGATCAGTAGTGTGGACGAGTGGTTAGAGCAGCAGTGTGTAGCAGTGGTCAAGGCAGCAGGTGGAGCAGTGGTCAGAGCATTAGTGTGGAGCAGTGGTCAGATCATCAGTGTGGAGCAGTGGTTAGAGCAGCAGTGTGGAGCAGTGGTTAGGGAATCAGTTTGGAACAGTGGTCAGTGTGGCGCAGTGGTAATAGTAGCAGTGTGGAGCAGTGGTCAGAGCAGCAGTGTGGAGTAGTAGTCAGAGCAGCAGTGTGGAGTAGTAGTCAGATCAGTAGTGTGGAGCAGTGGTTAGAGCAGCAGTGTGTAGCAGTGGTCAAGGCAGCGGGTGGAGCAGTGGTCAGAGCAGTAGTGTGGAGCAGTGGTCAGGGCAGCAGTGTGGTGCAATGGTCAGATCAGCAGTGTGGAGCAGTGGTTAGAGCATCAGTGTGGAGCAGTGGTAATAGCAGCAGTGTGGTGCATTGGTCATTAATTGGTCATTAATTTATCGGTCATTAATTGGTAAGTGTAACACTCTTTTCGTCTTAGGGAGGAATTTACCGTCCCCTAGAAAAAGAAGCTACATAAATGTGCAATATGTAAACAGAGCAATGCACCCTGGGTAAGCAAATAATGATATGTATTTCTTTAAAGAATTCTGCAAGTGATTATTATATACGAACTACTATGTTCCTGCCTAATAATGTCACAGAAACAAAACCAGGACAGAAGGTTTGTCTTTTAGGTTTTTACAGGACAGGTTTGTCTTTTACACTGGTGTTTCTCAACGGAGCGGTCTTCTCGTACAATACTATTAAAGCAAATAAAAAGGTAAAACAGCAAGAGAAAGAGTAAAAGGAGAATGTTTTACCATCTCAGTGCCCCCCTCTGTGCTGCGCACCGCGAAAACATTTACTAACATCAATCAAGGTCATTATTCAGTTCAAGTAAAATTATTGAAGAGACCACTCAAAATAAAATTGTCTGGTCACATATCTATATGGAAAAGGGTGAGTTAATCCCACATAAAACAGCGTAAGCTACTACACAGTTTCAACGTATAGTGACAACTTGGGTACGGGGAATAGTAGCCTAGTAGGAAAGATGCGGGGAAAAAACATCTATAAAAAATGCATCCAAAAGGGTTAACAGAAACAGCTGTAACACCTTATTACATATTTTTCAATAAAAAATGTTTACCTTGAAAAAGTGGTAGTAGCTCAGTATTTAACATGATATGACAAACGCTGATATGTGCGCGTTTTTGATAAAAACGGATCATTTGATGCAGATGTTTAGATCGGTTATTATATTCAACTACTACAATTAACTACATATTTAGATATATTTGAATGTTTACATGTTGGCAATGGATGACAATCCGTTGGATTGCAATGTATTGCCATTGTTTAAATGTTTCAGTACACCGTCCCCGTTCGACATACACAACCGGCCAAATGCCATGCTAAAGGTATGGATAGGTAAGGTATGACCATTCGTTTTTATTATTTTGTATATATAACACCACGGTGTTTAGAATACACAAGAACAAAAGGCATATTTAATGCTTAATTCTTCAATTTTAAAAGAAGTAGATATGTGTGCAGTTATGAAGTTATTGCAATTCAGTATCATAAGATAATGAATCAACTATCTTTTGAATCATTTTACCAAAGCTGTGAGACTAACCCCAACAATAACAAATACCCCTTAATTTTACTGTTTTCAAAGGATTCAAATACAGCAATCACCATAACCGCATGTGAGGATAGCAGGCTATCCTATAAAATATTGCCTAGTAACGATATAGTGTTGACCATCTTATTGTATGTATCACATATTAAAGGATATATAATTGGTTTCAATCTTCTATTTTTATAGGGTAATCCACATGCTAAAACATAGCTAAAACAAGTTTTTTACATTTATATTAAAAGACATGACATTTCGTGTTAAAATGCTGGTGTGTTCTGGGGAATTTGTTTTAGAATTGCTTGGTTTTTCTATTTCTTTAGAATAGAACTACTATTGCTTAGACGCTGCTCATATTTTCTTTACTACGAAAGCACGTATGTACATAATTGTAGCCTATTAACAAAATGACAGAACGCTGTTTCTGCAAGAAGTAACAGTTTTCAACACAGGTAACGTTATTTATATTGAGCCACCGATTATATTATGTTTATTTCTTTATTCCACTAAAACACGTTGCCATATATATTATATCAATGTAGGTGGCAAAATAAGTAGCCTACGTTGTAAGTATTGCTTTAGTCTGACAGAAGTAACTGCCGTAAAAAAAAGAATGGTGAAGTTTCGTCTGTTACCTTCTTTCTTCCAGGGTTTCATTTTTGTTTCACAAACGCAATCGATACACTTTATCGTTTCATATTACGCAAAGTGCGTGAAGTGAGCTGTCTCGCGCCAGTGAAACTCCCGTTATGCCTCGGCTGCGGTACTAACTCTGGACTGCGTGTGTTCAGCCGTGGCAGAGCGCAGTTAACAGATCAAGGCTGAAATATTTTCAAGGGTTTGGAAACTGTGTGAGGCCCGAAAGACGTCAATGAAACGTCAAAATGATACAGGAAATCCTTTGAATAAACCTCACAGTAAAAAAGAAAATATCATAAGCAAAGAAATCCAAACAGTTTCGGGATAATTAGAAAGTTCCTAACTGAAAACTGCTGCACTGGTAAAAATGAATCTTTAAATAGGAACGTAACCCGGTTAAGTAGGATTTATAAACAATTTGCTCAAGTACATTGTCTGTGTTTGCAATTGCATATATGTAAAATTAACTGTTATATTAATTTAACATTGCACAATTGCGTGTGACTGACATACACATATTCTAGCAGACACGACACATATTACAATATGTATTAATACATTCAAAATAGTAGGCTACTATATTTATCAGATCTCATGACATTCTAAACCGTGTAGATTTAAATAAAATACAAATGTATATTTTCTGAACTGGATCTGAATCCCAATTATTTGAAGAGTTGGCTTCAAATTGAAGGAATACTTCTAGTAGCTAACGGTCAAATTGACTTAGCAGACAGTGTCACGTGCAGGACTAATTCAAAGTTCCATGACATATTTAAGCACACAATTGCGATTAATAAACAGTGCAGTGCAAATGAATGCTGTGCTAATGGTAAAGTGTGAAATCGAGTTGAGGAAAATGAAAAATACGGCTTAAATGAATGGCGACAGAAGCGTGCATAAAGCCTAGGCTTTAAAAAAAAAAAAGAAAAACTAATATATCTTGTTCTGTTTTATTCGTTCTGACACATATTTCCTCTGCAGTAACCTACTGGAACCTACATTCGTATGGAATTAATGATTACGCGGTCCATATGGTGCATGGCCAAATGACTTAGCTGAATGAATTAGTCATGGCAATGCATAGAGATTAAGAGGGTTGGTTGAATCCACAAGTGCGAGTGTGAGTTATCACAGATGCTTTTCAGATATCTCTAAACGGTTTGCTATAGTGAAAGGCGATGCTGATTTAATTGCAGGACTGTATTTGCAAATAACCGTATTTATCCCCTAAGTGTGTATTCAGGTACAGTAATTATACCCAGATTTAGCCTTCATAGTGAAAAGTAGCCTATATCAGTAACCTGTAATACACTGTCAGTACACTTTAAACATTTACACACGTGCCCTTTGAAAAAATATATTTGGCATTTTACTACACACTCGCAGCAATAATCTCAATGTATACAAATGTGTGTCACATTAATGCAATAGCCTATAGAATGCTTTTGTTACCTTTCATAGTAACTGAACCTGTATGCAAACGATGGCGTTAATATAAAAAGGCGAAATCGGTGTTGCCATCGCCGTGTAGAGTGGTACAACTGTACAAGAGCGTACAGAATAAGACGTGGGCATTGTTCATTTTAAAATGTATTATTTGCTACTGTACATCCTTGTCACGCCCATGTAACGATGGTGAATTGGTGTGCCCCTTTTGAGAATTAATGTCTGTTATTACTTTTCCCATTTTTTGCTGAAGCTGGCGAAGAGAGACACTGTACCTTTAAGCAATCACCTTTTCTTCGGTGCACACACACACACACACACACACACACACACACACACACACACACACACACCGGCGCGTGCTGACGTAGAAAATGCATCAAACTGTCTGCCGCTGCAGTAGCAGCAGTGGATTCCTTCTTGATGGGTCGGTTTTTAGATCTAGGAGGATGTATTTTGGGGATGAAAGATAGTTAAACCAGCGATCTGTGCATACACCGCGAACTTGGTTGTTTTGTTCTCTGAAACGTGTCCCTTTCCATTCAGTTATTTGCAAGAATGTGCTTGGCGACAGTGCCGTTGAGTAGTGGGCGGATTCTGTCTAGTGTTCGTGTCTGAGTGCTGGCTGAACCCTCCGCAGTGACTTGGGCTGCACATTTTGCTGTAAAACAACAACAACACGAGTAATGAACTTAAAACAAGAGATCAATGCATTTTTACTATCGCGCGTAAGTGTGACAAACATGTTTCGAATGTTTGTCTGTGTGTAGTGAAAACTCGAGGGACTGTAACTGCGCGATTCGATCCTCCCTCTTTTGTACTCTTCTCATTATTTCGTTGAGTCTCAAACGTCCTGCCTCAATGCTATAAATACGGAGGATGTCCAACCCTGAGAAATTACTCTCATCACGCCCCCAAACCCCCTTGACTACTGGGAAAACGCACAGATCCGGAGACAGCGTTCACATTTACAGCAGTTTGTCTCCGGAAAGCGGCTGGGCATGTAGTTCCGCCTTTTTCGCAGCGACACCCAGGAACAGCAGCGGGGGAAGAGGCAGCAGCAGCAGCAGCAGCAGCAGCAGCATCGCCGCGCACTCCGCAGTTCCCCGTCTCCCTTCGTCTGCGTACTCCTCGCTATCTCCTCCGTCACCCTCCTCCTCTTCTTCGCGCAAACTTACTGGGCTGCCACGGCGGGGAGGTGGATCGACGTTTAACTACAGCGCGGCGAGTAGAGGCGGACAGCTCTGGACTCCATCGCACCCCACGGGCTCAGTACACGGCTCTCCTCCGCCCGACTTCCACGGACCGTTCAGACCTCGTCCGCACGCGTTCTGGTTGAATCATTTCATCAACAGCGGGACTGCCTATAGCAGGAATTACAACAGAGGCGCGTTTTTCTCCGTTGCTTCTCCCTCTCTGCGCTTGGAGCCAGACATGGAAGATGGTCCGCCTTCAACAAGCTGTTTCAGAAGGTTTACGGACTGTTTTCTTGGTTCAAGTAGGTACTTTTATACAATGTTTTGTAAAAATTGTACCGAATGTGACTTTCACTTCAAAGAAATGAATTGTGATACTCGGTTATTCAGATTGTATTTAAATTTGTATTTGCGTGTTGGAAAACTTTGTCTTACTCTTTTGTAAGTGAATTTACTGAATTAAAATCACACACAAGTGATTGTTCGAGTCAGTAGTTATCGTTGCTGATCAATGTTAGGGTAACAACTCGGTTTCAATGTTTTGGATTTATAGGATAACACGCATATGTGATCGTCAGTGTGGCTGAGGTCCCGTGCACCCAACCGTATTAAACTCAATTTTAAATGCAAGACTATCAGTCATGCGTTGCACGCTTAGAAGTAAGGTATGGGTGGGGTTTTGGGGGGATTCATTTCTTACAACCGCAAATCGAGGTAAGAATGTTGTCGAACTTCTGAAGCAAAACTGTCTCATTAGCAAGTGCGGAGGCACTTGAATGGGCAGTGCAATATCGTGTCTGTCTGGGAAACCGCGTATCGTGTATCCGTACGGAGGAAAAGTGTCGTATACTCACGCAATTGTCTGCGGGCACTGGGGGTCCCACAGACAGACCGTATGAAAACAGGATGACTGGCATCAAAAATCCAGGTTCTGCAATGCGCTTGACCGCCGCGCAATGCTGGGTCGTCTCGGAATGCATTGTCGCCGGGGTAGAGTTGCTTTGATGAGAGAATCTAGGTGCGTTGCTCAGTAATGCACAGAATGAGATTTACTTTTTAGTAACTCACCTTATTAGGTATTTTGCTCTGAATAACAATACATGTAAAAGAAAACTACTGTTAACCCTAATTTGTTTTATTGAGCGTATGAGTGGTCACCTGTACTCAAAATTTAGGAACGAATGTCCCACAAAATCTCAGTGTACCTTCTCCTGAGAAAATGTACATAATGTGATTGGCGCTACTTTCTTCAAACAAAAACCTAGTGAATTGTGAAGGATTTATTTTCTGGTGGTGTGGTAAAGTACTTGTGGTGTGGTAAAATACTTGAACCCGTTGGATTATTTTAGGTGATGAGATTGTCAAATTATGGAATAGATGTCATCATCATCTCTGAATGGTTGCACAAGGGAAACTTGTTTCTGTTTGCGAAGGCGGCAGAGTGGGAAAGTATTGAGGGCCTGAGGTTAAGAGAGGAAGTGCGTAGAGTCGGGTTCGATCACTGCGTGTTACCTCAAAATAAGAATTTAATAATCCCACTTGTCTCAATGGGCAACAGGATGTAGAAATTGTAATCTTTTCATGCAAAATGTACATGCAAAGGAAAAAAAAAAAAAAACCTGTCAAAGTATGACAGAGATTATTCTTCTGTGTGTGTGTGTGTGTGGGGGGTCACATCCACTTATTCGATCACATCCATTATCTGGGTAAAATTCACTTGGGGGGGGACATGGGATCACATCCCATATGCAGTCACATCCCCTCGTCTGAATGGTTGTGATGATAGGCGCAGAGAGGACTGGAGCTGGGTGTAGATCCACCAATCCTCAAAAAAGTGTGGCACGAGAGCGGGGGGAGGTATTGAAGCATCTCCAATGTAGTTCATAGTTAGGCGTGTGGCAAAATGGACAAAAAATAAATAAAATTACTAACCTTTTCCTTCCCAGTGTTACAGGTATGGTATCGGTATCGCTGTATTACTGCACTGATCTCTTGCTCAAACTATGATTGTTCCTACCATGTATTAATGCACATCTTGTAAGTCGCTCTGGATATGAGCGTCTGTGAAATGCTTAAAATGTAAAATGTAATGTAAATATGGTAGACTGGCCTTGTCCACTTTGGTTTTGGATATTGGATAACTCCATCGTTATCATGGTTTTTGCTTCAGTGCTAGACAGGGAGAAACTACCCTACTGTCTACTTTGTCTGACTAATTTAAATTTTTAGTCTGGCTAAAGGCATACATTTGGTAGTAGTCCTCCATTGGTATCATTTGTACTTTCTCCAAATGCACTTTGAGGAAAACGTATTGTGTCGTTCATTGTACTATGACTGAAAACCCCACTGTGTATTGAATGGGAAGAGTTCAATTTCATCCCGTGTTGGTGATGTGGGCTATGGAACATGAACGTGGTCATTTAAAACATTACATTTATTAATTATTAGTTTTTATAGGTCTAGAGATAATGGTTTGGCTTGGTTGATTGGAGTGCGTTTTAAGTGGCTACATTTCTGGTGCACCTTGTTATGGCTTTCAATAGTCTATATTTTAACAGCTTCAACTGGACTAACTCACTGACACTTGTGTTAAATGCACCGAGTGCAGTAAAATTAAGTTAAGTTGGTTTTAAATGAAACAAGCTCTGTATGAAGTGTGAAAACCCTGCCTGGTTTTACCAAACATTACCATCATATTAAGTAAATGAGTCAATTAAATACGATTTTAGTACAAAATAGATTGTTTGTCAGACTTCTAATACTGTTATGAGGCCCTTGAAATGCAACCAGAAGAGGCTTCCTTGTCTTTGGTAAGTGTTGAGTGTATTTGTGATTATTGTACTGTACACCTAAGATTCTGAAAGCAATATGTTGACAGTCTGGTGCAATTTAGCACTTGTATTGATTGGTAATGGGAGGCTGGTAATTCAGGGCAATTCACCACAAACGAAGGGTGAGAAAATGATTCACACAACATGATTCTCCTGTAATGTGCTAGAGCTGGACATTTGGCCAGGGCTATCATGATCTATCCATCTTCAAATGTTTAGGTTTAATTGGATCACTGTCGTCCTCTATAGGGGCAAATAATACTTATGTTGCATACCCATCAGCCAAGTAGAAGTTGGTATTGTGGCAAATCTCAGGACTGTCTTTTTCTACATTCTGTACTCCGTTACTGCATATCTAAGGTCTGATTCTAAATGTGTTGTTTCCCTGACCAGAGTTCTCTTTAGCAAACTCCTCGTCCTCTTTCTCTTTCTTTCTTGCTCACTTGCGTCAGTGACTGAGGTGCAACCACACACCAGTCAGAACTGCAGACTAGTTGTTGACGTGCTTCTGTTTTCCTGTGTGCATGTTGAATGGGTGTAATATGTAGTCCAAGTGTGTGTGTGTGTGGTATAATGCAGTGCATTTATATGCATGGGCCTTTGATGCTTTTTACATTGTGGTTGTATTTGTGTATTTGTGCTGTGCGTCTGTGTGTGTGTGTGTGTGTGTGTGTGTGTGTGTGTGTGTGTGTGTGTGTGTGTGTGTGCATGCGGGGAGGGTGGGAGGTATTTTGTAATGCAGTGCATGTGTGTGTCGCAGTGTGAGGGTACATCGTTTGCGCAGTGCTTCAGCAAAGGGGCATTACTACGGAATGTTTTTACCCTGTGTGTCATGTGCCCAGATGGGTCAGCACAAGGTCGGGGCAAATAAACAGTGTGAGTGTTTACTGTGTCTGCAGGAGCCAGATCCGAGTGGGAGAGGGACGCAGGCCCGACATCTGTGTTTCTCTCACCTACTCTTTCTTTCTCCTCTTTCTCCCTTACTGTTTTTTTCTCTCTACCGTCTCTCTCAATTCGTTTTTTTTATTTGTATGACAAACACATTTGTGTTGCCAAAGCATATACACGCAACCGCAAAGAACAATGCAATATCGTGCAACTGAAGAATAAAACGATGCAAGAATTTACAGTGGCACGAAATGATCGAATAAAATATCGAATTAACTCACCCTTTCACACACTTGTGTACTCCCACACACACAGACTTGTCTGATACTTGTTTGCCATGGACAGTTTTTAATGAAAGTGTATATATTCATGCACGAATCCATGCTCTGCTGTTTTCCTCTTTTGATTTCAGTTCAGGCCTTGCTGTTTAAAAAAAGATATATCAAGTTGAAACCATACAAAAAAATAGCTGAGCCAGTGTTGACACCTTTTAAAAAGAGAAAAGTTTGTCTGCTCTTGGCTTTGGGTCCTGCGCACTGTCACAGTGGATTCCTCTGAGTGGTTATCTCGGTAGGCTGCTGCGTAATCGAAAATGGGAGGATGTCACTAGGGAAGGGCCAGGAAGCACCGGGAGGGGTCACTTTATTTCCATCCTCTTATTAAAATAGGACGTTTTTGGTAACGGGAATTTGCAGCTGCCTACGCACATATGCACACGGTGTGCAGCACAGACGGCTGTCATGGAAACGCCACCATTGTAGCGATGATGTCACTCATCTCTGAGAGTCAATCAATGCATTCATCGGAAAACTGTCAATCTCAAGTGTTTCCCCAGAACTGTTGGGTCTGCTGAAGTGGAATTCAACGTGAGAACTCGTATAAGTGTTATGATATTGTCTTAACACTGCTTGTGCATGCGAGGAAATAAAATGGGGTATATATAAAGAAAGTATAATGGCATATGCCTTGGTCTTAATTGTTTTTATGTATGTATGGATAATTCTTTAAAGTGACTTAAGAATTGAAGACTTGATTTTCTTGAGTTGCTGTAACAATTTTGGGGAGCATACAAAAATGATCCTCCTGACTGTAATAAAATATAGCTTATGTTTATCTATTTTCAGGGGGACAAATATCTTTTCAGATGCTAAAGCTGCAAATTTGAACATCATTTATCAGAATTCCACAAACGCAGGACATTTTGTAAGAGCCTGTTGCTAACATTATTTGATATTTGCCCTTGGAGGTGTTGTGTTGTGCATAACACAATCTGCATGACGGTATATATCAACATGTAAGCAGAACATTTGTTGTTATTGCAATTAGATCTTTTCAAGGTGCCTTAGTCGCATTAGCTAATACAAACACTAAAGCAGATGCAGAATATGTATGCAATTCAACATCAAATTTGAAATTGACAAAAAAATGTATTACAATTTTGATTGATTTTTAAAAAGTTTTTAAGAATTGGCAGTTTTTAAGCATTACTAGCAGTGGTTGAAAAAATTACATGTTGCAATCATAAAAATATCAGCACCACTCAAACCTAAGCCATGCAACTGGACTGGGTGAAGCGGGCTCACCACAGTTGTACATCTGGAATAAAAAGTAGTCTTCCATTCGATTTGTGTGTACAGTCTTCTATACGAGTGAGTGAGGTGAGTGTGCATTGTATGTATTCACCTTTAAATGTATTTAAATTGTATATAATGTAATGCTTTATTTATACTGGATTGCCGTCTGAGAGGCCCAGTTTATAAAACGTATGAGAAGGAAATACAGAACTGATTTTATGTTTGAAATTTTGTGATTCTATCTGCCGTGGTACAGCTGCTGCATGTGATCACCTTGGGCCTTGAGAAACCATTGGAACCATTGAACGTGACACGTTGGGTGCCAGGCTTTCACACCTTCAGTGCGTGCTCAGAACTACGTGTTCATCATGATGTGTTCGGCACATGAAAAAGGCAAGAGTACCTTTCATTAAGAGAGGAAGTGTCTTCTTTTTTTTTTTTTTTGCATTTGACCTTTACTTGACTAGCAGATGCGTTGGTGTCATTTTGGCCTGCCAAACCACCAATGATATACTTCTGCACCACTGGAGGAAAGAGAATACAGACCTCCACAAAATTGTTCACTCCCTTGATAAGAATGCAGCAAGGCTGTGTAAAATAAACAATACAGGTACTAGACTATATTGTATGCTGAAACAATGGGAAAATTATATTATTTTATACTAATACAATTGCTCAGAAAAAAATATTTTGTTTTGAAATACCCCCCAAAAAAAGACACAATTATTCACACCCTAGCAATTAATTTAAATAAAATCCAAAAAGCCCCAAAAATAAATCTGCATTAACGTGCTACTTTAAGTTCATCTCAGTCTTTGGGAGCCATGCTTTCCTGTTTCACTGAGGTATAAATATGAGGTAACACACATTTAAAATCCATTTGTCATCCACCACCATGGGGGGAGGCAACAAACTGTTGAAACAAGCAAAATGGTTGTTGACCTCCACAAGTCAGGAGATGGTTACAAATAAACAAAAAAGTAAAGATACTACTTTCCACCATTAATTCAACAATTAAGAAATGTAAAACCACTGGAACAGTGGTAAACCTGCTTGGTAGAGTACACAAGTGCAAGTGCATCTTGCCCCCACGCACAGATGGTTTAGGATGCAAAGAAAAATCCAAGGGCCACAGTTGGAGATCTACAAAACTTTGTTGCATCTTGAGGACACAGTCTCAAAATCTACCATCAGACCCAACCTCCATGCCAATAGGTTTTTTGGAAGGGTTGCCAGAAAAAATCCTCTTGAGGGAAATCAACAAAAGTAAGCATCTGGATTTTGCTAAACAGCTTTGGAGCTCTGATTGGAACCGGGTGTTATGGTCAGATGAGACCAAAGTTGAGCTTTTTGGCCATACACACCAGTGGTTGGGTTGGCGTCGGAAAAGACTACTCATCTTTAAAGGAATGTCCTACCTACGGTGAAATATGGTGGTGGATCTCTGATGTTATAGTGTTTTGCATTTACTGGTCCTGGGTCTCTTGTTAAGGTCAATGGAATCATTGTACCAAGTACCAAGATATTTTTTGCCAAAAACCTGGTTCCCTCAGCCAGAAAGCTGAAACTTGGCCACAAATGGGTCTTTAAGAAATACGATGATCCCAAGAATACCTCAAAATCAACCAAGAAATGGTTAACTGGCCACAAAATGACTGTTGTGCAAAGGCCATTAGAGTGTCCAGACTTGAACCCACATGAAAAGTTCTGGTTTGATTTGAAGAGGGCAGTCCACAAACACAGACCGAAAGATTTTATATAGAGGAATGCTCAAATATCCCCCCCAATATGTTCAATGATCTCACTGTAGAAGATGGATCAGCAGTGTTATCCTTGCAAGGGGAGGGTGCACAAAGTATTGAAAACAGGAGTGAATAATTGTAACATATATTTTTTGTGGGAAAAAATGTAATGTTAAACAAAATCTTTTGCTCTGAGGGACTGTATTAGTATAAAATAATACAATTTCCCCATGTTTTGAGTATACAATATAGCTCATTACATGTATTGATTACTTTATACAGCTGCCCTGAGTAATCGTTGTCTTGTTGCCGTCCGGCAAACAATGTGACACAAACAGCAGTGGAGCACAGCACCCATGGTTCCGCTTCCTTCAGTACCTACGTACATCCTACTCCCCAATACCAGTTACCACAGTCTGTTTCAGTTCCATTCTTCATGTTCCTGTAAATATAACTTCCAATGTCTCAGTGGCCTGATTTTAATTATTTGCTTCTTTTTTTACACAAAATGTATTGTGGTGAGTGAGAAATTCTGATTGATTGAAATGTGGGTTGTCTGACATCAGTAGAAGTTGATGCTGACTGTGTGTGTGTGTGTGTGCGTGTGTGCGCGTGTGTGCGTGCGTGCGTGGGCGCGTATGTATGTGTGTGTGTGTGAGAGAACTCTCCAGTGTAGGTCAGATGGAAAGGTCACTTCAGGTAAACGATAATACGATCTGGCAAGCTTCGCAAACACAATTGGACGTCTAGGAAATGCTTAACGCAATGAAGTCCACATTGTTGAACAGGAAGTGCTCCAAACCACATTCAGGACTTCCTACCCACCCCCCCCGCCCCGAAAGAGAATAAGAAAACAATGTGAGAAATAATTCTCTTGTGCCCTATTCCAACAGAATTTGTGTTAAGCAGCAGCATAGCAGAAGCATGCTGTATGATGTCTCCCCATAGAGGCCTGAAAGCCTGCTGGTCACCGATGGTTTCAAAACAACGTTCCAATTAAATCATGGCATCGCTTATGTCATGTTGTGCATCTCTTACTGCGCTCCAAAAAGCGCATCGGGCAAAACTCTCCTTGCTCACAACGGGGCGGCTGAACTGTGGATTTCAGCGCGCTCTGCAACACATCAGCTATATTGACGTTGTAAACCTGCCTGACGGCTCTGAATTGACTGTATAATGAGCACAATGCACGGTAACATCTCCCCCCATCCCCAAGTAGGAAGAAAGACTACTTTGAAAACGTCATCAATTGCATACTTTATTTGGCTTCATCCATGCCTACCCCCGCCTGCCTCCTCTTACGCATGCAGTCTGTCCTGCAGGTCGTTTACATAGCTGGGAGTTTTGCAGTCAAGCGAGGCTTTCTACCTGTCGCATCGCACTTGCACACCTTCCACCTCTGACCCCTGGGCCGATAGCCAGGCGGCTGCCGCACTTTGGAGTTGAATTACGTCGCTTTGCTGCCGCTCCGTGCGGGTCAGGGGCTGTGCGCTACCGGTCACTGTCCTCCTCCGCTTTCCCGTGAAATCTCCTGCCGTCTGAGCAGCTCCTGGTCCAGGTGTGACAGACAGGGGCGTAGCACACAATTCTGGGCCCTATACATATGCAGTCTTGTGGGCCCCCTTCCCCTCTTAATTCTGCTTAATTGACCAGCTAGCGAGCTAACTATCATAATGTAGCTAGGTATGTTAGCTTGTCTTGTTATAGAATTGGATCAAATGAGTCTTCAAAAACTAAGTTTCAATGCATTTCACCATCACCAGTAGTATGTTTGCCCACATTTGCGATTGCTTTCAGCCAGTAGCGAGAGTGAAACTGAAATGAGATTAATCGCGCAAAAAAAAAAGAACTCGTTATCCATTTTAAATTAATCGCATGCGTTAACGTGTTAACGTTGACAGCCCTAGTTCAATTGAAACAACGTACCGATATTAGCTTAAACCACTCTTAAACAGTGTTAGCAAGTTGCTTACCTTTCTTTTGAAAGAAATTAGTGAGCAGTTGTTTTCCCTCAGTTTTCCTTTTTTCTCTTTCTTTTCTTTCTTTTCTTTTTTGATACCCCAACTTCACTTTCTTCTGGAAAGACATGATTGACTGAAACTTGCGGGCTCCAGCATCAGCACCAGTCAGCGTGATTAGCCGTGTTTGGTGACGAATCTTAGTGCAGGGGGGCGGACTAAACCATTTGTGCTTTTGAGAGGGGAGGGGGCCCAGAGAGCCTCCAATATTTTTATGGATACAAAGTTCAGTCTCTCAACCTATTTATTCAGCCAATATAATTTAGTAATGGCTCTAATTACTTAGAAATTTAAAATTGCAGACAAATGTTTTTTTTCTTCATTCCAGGCTTTTCAAGGGCCCTCCCCCACTTGGGGCCCTAGGTAGTCAGTTCCCCTTTTCCCCCCGCTACGATGCCCCTGGTGACAGATGGAGGATTATGAACCTTTTTAGATTTTTTTCCAGAAATGTGGTTCTGTGTGGCTCCGTAGGTAGAGCATGGCGTTGGCAACGCTTAGGTTGTGGGTTCGTTTTGCATTGGGACCATATATACTGAAAAATGTATGCACTCACTACTGTAAGTTGCTTTGGATAAAAGTGTCTGGTAAATGGCATGTGTTGTGTTATGAACTGTAGCAGAGTGTGACGTTGTGGTTACAGCTTCTGGTGCCTCTACAGTTTTGCCTTTGATCGCGGTTACAGCACTATACTCCCCGCAATTGTCACAATAAGTACTTTCCTGCACTTTTTGCTTTAAAAAGTGATTAATGAAAAGAGGAAAGTAAAAAAGTAAGCTGTCTCGAAAAGCGCACCTGCAAAGTAAATGTACAGGAAGGTTATTTTCAATATTCATCGTTAATGTTCAAGAGCACACTGGTGGGATTGGCTGAATTGCAAGCTTGCAGTACTGTTCAATTTTTTTTTCCCAATTTGCCTTTAACTAATTTCCACCTGTGGCCTCTTGTTATGTTAACTGAACTTATCTTGTAACTGGAAAAATCTTGGTAATTCACTTTATTAATCCCCTTTAAGAATTTACAAACCTCAATCAAATCCCCCTTAAGTCTCTGCTTGCTAAGCTTGAAGAGATTGAACACCTTAAGTCTTTCCTCATAACGTTTACCTTTTATATCAGGTACCAATTTAGTTGCCCTTCTTTGAACTTTTTCAAGAGCTTCTATATATTTTTTGTGGTATGGTGCCCAGAACTGCACACAGTACTCTAAGTGACAAAGGCATTATATTACATCAATATAACCTCCTTTGATTTATACTCAATACTTTTTGTTATATATCTCAGCATCCTGTTGGCTTTTTTCACTGCTGTAGCACACTGATTAGATGCAGATAGACTTTGATTTCTGTCATGCAAATGAATGCAGGGCTTCTCCGCATGAATATGTTGCATGGGAGGGCATTTCCTGAATGCATGCTTTTATGGAAAGGGAAGGAAAGGTGCACACTCAATGTTTTGCTGTGTGTATTGGGGGTGGGGGTGGGGGGGTCATCTGCACTTCTCATCACAGGACCCACTCATGACTCCTCAGCAGGCTCTCATTTGGGATTTCCCCATAATGTATATAATATATGCCATTTAGCAGACGCCTTTTTCCAAAGCGACTTACAGTAGTGAATGCATAATTTTTTTTTCAGTATATATGTGGTCCCAATGGGAATCCAACCCACAAACTAAGCATTGTCAACGCCATGCTCTACCTACTGAGCCACGCAGAACCACGCAGATGTGAGAGAGGGTACATCAATCAGGGAGAGGGTCAGATTGGGGTGGGCGGGGGCTGATTAGGGGTAAGTATGTTTGTGGTTGGGGGGGTCAGACACTAAAAACTAAAAATGACTTTGAGAGACTAAGGTAGGTCTGAATATTGAAAACAAAACCTGGGAACTGACAAGGTTATGGCCAGCCAGGCCATCCGAAACGAGTGCGCCAGTTGTGTCATTGTGATTAAGGGGAGTGGACTGGTGACGGAGATGGAGGTGGATTTGAAAATTGGGAACACTGAACACCACTGTTGTACCCTTGAGCAAGGCTCGTAACTTGAATATATTTTTAACTTGAACTTGCTGTGGTGTGTGGCTTTGTAATATGTGAATTCCAAGCGAGTTAAGTCACCTTGTACAAAGGCAACTACAAAAATAATACAAAATACTGTGGCTTAAAAGGTGAAAAAATTTCTATGTATAAATATTATTGGATTGTGCTCCATCTACAAGAAAGCAGAGGAGACCCTTGAAACTGTTCAGATGCTTTAGCAAGGTATGTGCGAGTCCTGTAGACACGGTTGAACAGAATTTGTGAATGCGGATGGTGGCACACAACACCCATGTGCGTGCTGAATGATGAAGCAATTTGTGGTGTTTCATAAAGAGAATACATTTTCTTAGATTTTTTTTTTTTTTTGTGGGGGTGATCCCGATGGAGAGGCAGGGCTATGCCGTGCCCTGGCAGAGCAGGGTACGTGTCTTATCTCTGCGTAACACTCTTTCACAATCTGCACCCTTTACTTCTAATGACCGGCTCTGTGAGAGGGGAAATAAGGCAAATGACATTTCTGTGTGTGTACGCGCGCGCGTGTGTGTACATGTACGTTCGCGTGTGTGTGTGCGTGTGTGCGTGTGTGTGTGTGTGTGCGTGCGTGCGTGTGTGTGTGTGTGTGTGTGTGTGTATGTGTGCTCGCGTATGTGTGTGTGTGCGCGGCTACGTAGCTGCCAGAGGTCAGGCAGACAACATAGCGCTTCATTCGTTCTGTTTTCATCTTCAAAAAAGGAAATTATTGGAGCATCACAGTGCCAGCACACTGTTGCGTTTCTTATGCAAGACGTGCTGTTCTGTCCCAGGCAAAGACAAGTGAAACAAAGTGCTGTTTCCTCAGAAAGCGCCTCAGCCGGCTGTCCTAGAACCCCTTTAAGACCTACCACACATACTTACTCACGTGCCCGCACATACGCACAAACACACACACACACACGCACGCGCGCACTCGCCCACCAACACACACACACACACACACATAATCATTCGCCCGAGTTTAGGCTTGGCAGCCGAATAAAAGGAGCGAGGGCGAGTTGAGTTGAATTTATTGCTCTGATGTTTGGGGAAGGATCTTGGCACGGTGGATCCTATTGAATGCTTTCATTGGGGAATTTGCATTGCCACAGTCACAATTTCTCATGATGCAGTGACATGCGGTAGCGTGGTGTGTCAGTTATTCCCTGCACACACCCCCCCACACCACCACCACCGCCTCCAGCTCCAGCTCCAGCTCCAGACATCTTTGTAAAGCTGAGGTGTGTCAACCCCCCTCCCCACCCCCCACCTCCAAAAAAAAAAAAAGTCTATGCGAGGATGAAGCGTGTCAACCGCGCTTCCCACCGCCGCCACCTCCTTCTCCACACTTCTTTCTTTTTCTCGCACGTCACTGTGCAGAAAGGGTTCCAGCCCTCCTATAGATAAGATAAGAAACACATGCTCTCCACCGCTCCCGAGCCAGGGAGTCCCAGACGGACCTGCTGACGCACGAGCCCCCTCCTCCTCGCCGCCCCCCGTGTCAGGCGAGTGAAAAGTAGTATCTTGGCAGCCTGCCCTTGACACTACGCCAGGGGGAGCGCGCTATTTTTTTTTCCAAATAAAAGGGCCTTTGAGCTTCAGCGCCTCTCCGCTCCACATTTACTCTGATCCCCGTTCTCTCGATTTCTTTCTGCTCTCGATTCTCGAAACGGGTTCTTCTTATTCTCCCGGTCTTTTATTCTCCGGCCTCTTTATTGTCCGGTCTCTATTCTCTTGTTGTTTGGTTGTCCATTCTCTGGTTTATCTCTGCTTGTCTTCTCTGTACCCTGGTGTCTATTGTCCGGTGTTGGGCCTCAGGCCTCCGACTCGCTCACATGCCTGTTGAATGCCAAAGCAGCGCTCAGCTGGCGGCAACAGACTCATCTTTAGCCTCAAACTCTTTCATGTGATTAACTCAAGCGCATAGTTTCCCCCCAATTTAAACGTAGATTTCAGGTTAGGGGTTTTAATCAAGGATTTAAGTTAACGTTTTACGAGCACGTTTGGGTAACCCATTTCTAGCGGTTATCAGTTTAACAGCAAAGGTTGACGTTGCCATTTCAAACCTCATTCAGTTAAAACGTAATGTACACTTACAGTCACAAAGTAAATATTTGTACCTTTAATTCCTCAGAAGAATTTTCATCTTGCTCTCTTCGTCTAAGTTTATAGAAATACAAGTAACGCTACCTACACCCCCTACCCCCGAATAACCAGTGCCGTGACCAGTCATTCAGACTATATCAGAAAAGGTCATTTGATGCAAAAGTGGCGTTTCTCCACAGGCCGAAAGGACAGGACGCACTGACTCACACAGGTGCATTACTCCACATGGTTCTGTAATCTGATTAATGTTTGGCATCGAGTACGGCATGCTACGAAGTGGCAATAGTGTTTGTGTTAGCAGGGAATTCCAGCTACATCACTTGAAGACCAATTAAATAGCTCCTTATATTATTGATTTAGTGTCCAAAAAGTAAACAGCCGCCCCTAAGGCATAACTTTAGTAAGATGCTCTTGGGATTGAGTTGATGATGCTGATATGATTATTTGGAAATTATCTCGTGAAACTGAATGGAAAAATATGTGCAATGTGTATTATTTGTTACATTTCTTAAGCATTACAGTTTGAGTGGCAATTATTGGTCAACTGAATCTTGTTCATAATTCATTATAATTATGTTACATTATTATTTCTCTTGTCCGGGGATGTACCTAAATATACAGATTTTACATGTGTACATATTGTCCAACTGGTCCAACTTGCTGTAGCAAATCAAGTTACATGCTTCGACCAGGACTACAACAGTAGGAGCCCACCTGGGAATACATCCTGTTTAGTTCCTGAGCTGTTTTGCAGTTCCCATATCCAGTCCGTATATGGAATGTACCTAATTGGAGTCTTTGTTGTCAGGTTCAGAGGCCTCTGCTCTTTGTACCTGAGGGACAGGCGTTGTGTGTCCGTGTGCAGGCATGCCCAGTGACGTTTCCGTGCATACTTGTGGTCAGAGGCAGACTTGCGCTGAAAGTCACGGCCGTTTCGCTCTTCTCATTCACCGCACGCACCGCCGCTCATAGCGGAGCATTAATGAGAATTATCGGCCGTCACATTGATCTGCGCCACATCTGTTTCCTTCCCTGTGTCACAGGAAACGTAAAACAGTCGCGCGAGTCCTAGAGCGTGGCGCTGACTGGAGACAGTCAGCTCAGTGCGCCCGTTAGAAAACGGTCTTCTCCGGGGTTTTTTCTGCATACATTTCATCATGTCGTTCACCTATTCAGATCTTTTTGTCACAATCTTTAGAGATGCCCGTTTTGTTGTTTAGACATGGTGGGCCCATGTGTTTTTATAGTCCTTATGTTTTTGCTGGTCTCATAGTTGCTCCAGTAGCCAGAACTATGATATAGCACCAATCACTGCTTAGTTCAGAGCAGGAAGTCCTGCCTGCTCTCATTTGAATGTATGGGCTATTCTCACTTCCCTGAGAATTGTTGCAATATGATTTTGACTCCTTGGTGGTCTATATTTTTTTACACTCTTAGCAGTTGTGAATCAGGAAATGTATACATTGTCCATGAAAATACTATAGGTGTTTCTGAGAACTCTTGTTAGTTTGTGAGGTAAGGAAAAACACCTGATTATAGGAATCTCGGAGCTTTAACTTGCAAAAAGGTGCCTAGTGCTTTAATCAGTGTTTCAGCGATTTATATCCTTATTTTATGAAGTGACAATAGGGATGAATCATTATATTCCTGGAAATGATTACGTGGCGCCGAAGGTTGTTGGTTCGCATCCCCATGCAGGATTGACAGCGCTTGGTTTACAAAGAGTTTTGGAAATTTTCTTGTGGCAGAAAATAGCCGTGTAACTGTGGTTATTTTGGATCTATGCCCATTCTTGCTCCTTCTTTCAGCTTTGGTTGCTTTCTTTCACAGTGAAATAATTCTCTTCTCACTTGGGCGCATTGAATGGGTCTGGAAATGAAAATGGTGAGAGCAGAGGGTTGAATAATCTCAGCTAGTCACCATGACCTAAGTTAACCTTTTACTGTCGGAAAGCAGAGGACCTTCTGATGCACTCTGGGTAATACCAGCAATAGTGGTTAATAGGGGAGAAATTCTCACCACAAACAAATGTCCGTATGACCTTTACCATTCATAAATATTGTTTTTTTTTAAAGGGCAATTCTCAGAAAGAGACACTTTGTATGCAACTGTGAAGTTTATTGCTTGTAGTACATTTGTTAAAAATAATTCACCCCCCCTCCCCAATACCAGTACATTTATGTTGATGTTTCCTATTTTCATCTTCATATTTCAGTAAATGTTGGATATATAGCATCACTTTAGTTTTCAAAGATTTTGTAGATTAAATAGTTTTACTTTTCCAAAGTGTTTACAATGTAGATATTTGTGGTACAGATCACTTTACACTAAAGCAAGTGCATGACTGCATGACAAAATCTAACAAAACATAGTCATAAAAAGTACAAATGCATTTCTATATGAATAACATTGCACAATAAATGAAAATGAATACAACTGAGAAAACAATGGAATGATTAAATTAAGATGACCCAAAGTTACACTGTAAACTAAAGACTTGTTATTTGTTGTTTCAACAGATGTAATTATTTACCGTACTTTTTATTGCGTAATCACTGTAATTCCATACTGTAGTCAAGTCCGTCAGATCGTTTCCAATAAATTCAGAAAAAGGAGAGAAAGGAGGGGATTTTAATCCTACATGACCCATTTCATCTGTCCCAAGTTTTACTTTCATACATGCAGTGAACCGTGGATTTTTGTCTTGTCTTGTTATATGATATTTCCCTATCAGGCTCTTGACAAATGGAGGAAGATGTCATCGCCACTTTGCCCGTCTATCGGGGGTCATGTGCTTCTGAGCACACTTAGCCAGGGTGCTCAGAAGATTGATCCCCCCCCCTCTCAGCACCTCCTCCACAATCCCCACACAAAGTTCATTTTTTCTTTCTAAAAAGCAGTGTGACGTAATCTGAGGACAACCATGGGAATAAGTGACCGCGCCGACCAGCCCAAAATGGAAAAAAGGAGAAATGTATTATTTTTTCGATTTTTTCACATCTGTCCTTATTTCTAAGGACAAATGCACACGCAGGCATGAAATGAGACCTCATTAAAGATCCGGGGCCTTTTCCTTTTCTTTTTTTCCCCTTCCCTTGACAGCGAATCACAGCGTTTCTGATCCGGTGCTGCCGGATTTAGAAACCTGTACTTTTCGGTGCTCCTCTGTTCTTTTGCGCCTGTGTTTTTGCACATCCCGTTCAGAGCCGCGCCCCTGTCCAGCTGGCTCCTCCCACCGCATGCAGTGGTCGGGCCGGGGAAGGCGAGGCAGAGAAAATAGAAGGAGAACTGGATCATTTCTTCCCTCCTGCTTACCTCTGTGGGGACCTGCTCCAGGGGTGTACAGTACTGCTGCCGTGGACCTGCTGTGTGAACTCTTAGGAGTGACTACATTAGACATTAAGATGTACGTTCACTTACCTGCGCATGGCTGAGTTACAGCAGGCATGACGCTGCACCATCCTCTTCCCTTTATTACCTCGTTTGGAATGCCTAATTATATCTGTAGGCTCGTCCCATCACTGTAACATCTTCCATGAATTTGGGAGAGTGTGGATTAGCACACAGAGTGTCTCTGTGCAAAAAAAATCCCCAAAACAGGCACCACACCGCAGTTTAGCATAAACTAAAAAAGAACCAGAAGAACACAACCAGAAAAATCTGTGTTTCAGCCAAATGTAGCTAAAAAGTCACAGAAACTTGTAATAGGCTGCTGTTTTAAAAACGATGTAATGAATATAGCACTGTGCTTTGTGCAGTGACTGACTGAAAGTGGCATTAAAAAGAAGACTTAATTGAGTAGTGAGATCACTGGGAAGGGTTTGAGGAGAGGAGGGATGTAATCGGTCAGGGAGAGGTCACGTTAACAAGCTGTGTGGAATTCAATCAGAACGCCGTCCTGCCCGTTAGTAACCGCAGGTCTGTTTAACAAGGATAAGTGCTAATAATTAATTACATTGTTTCCAATTAGATTTTCCTTTTCAAATTCTTCTTACTTTTTATTT